>JAPDOI010000740.1:0-290496 GCA_029168955.1 Aplectana chamaeleonis
CTTTACTGTTTACCTGATTTCCTACTTACCTAATATCACCTACTTCTCTGCCTACACGCCTAACTGTACACTCAGATACCTGCCTGCCTGCGAGCACTCTAAGCTTAAACTGTAGTCTTATACAGTGCCCACAGTCAGGCAGGTAAGTGTTGACCAGGCATGTAGGCAGAGTGGCTGCTGGATTGTAAGGTACTGTAATGATTTCAGAACCCGATTGAATCACTCGAAATTGCAGCGTCAACCGTCCAAGTTCCATAGAGGCCTTGAAGCCGGTGATCAACAAGTTCATGCGACAGTACGTGGAATTCGCAGCCACCCCAATAGTCTATGTCGGCATTTTCCTCGTCTACCTCACGTACTTGGTGCTGAGTGTTTGCAGGTGAGTTTGTGTGACGCGGATTGATTTAGAAGTTTCATTGAGGGCCTCTTTGATACCTTCTTCTTTCAGGGTATAACTATAATCAATATCAGTTTGACGGCCACGAAACTCTTTGCGACTGACTCTCCCCTACTGGAAATGAGTGCCATTACTACAAATATTATTTTTGAACACTCAAGATGTGCTATGACTTTTTCAGCTTGACAAATATCAGCGTCACCTATCAAGTACCAAGCTATTCAATGGCCACTGTCTTTGTAACGAGATCCTGGAAACCTGAGCGATCCAGAACGGCTTCATCAGAATCAACCAGTACGTTTTGTAAAGCAGCACCATCTGTTAAGTCGGCAATCGTATTTCCACATACGACAATTTAGATTCGTGGAAGACATGGAACATCTGAACGGAACTTGGGAGAGAATTGGGGCCCAGTGGGCACAAGAGTTTTTTTCATGCGAGACTATGCAAACTTCCAACAGAAGTAGGTCCAATGAATTCGCACGAAACTCATTCCAGCCATACCTTTAATTTCCAGCGTTTGCGGACGACACCGATGAAGAGTTCCTAGAGCCGGATGATGCTAGCGAAGCAACCACTACTCCAGCCACTATAGAGGTACATCATACTACTGAGTATGGCACGAAAGTTCTTGCCAAGCTTTCCTAGTCCTGTAAAAACACATGGATTGAATCAGGAAACAATTTATGATACGGTATTTTAACACCATTACTGCCGCAGGTGCAGGGCACATAAATCTTTCTGAAAGGGACCAGAGGTAAAAAAAGTAAAAAAGGGACCAGAGGTGGAAAGACGTCCTCGTCAAGAAACCCTAGGGGTCAAAATTATTTGAGTGAGTCATGAATTCACTTGTCCAACAGGACTGCTGCGTGAGTCTTTGGAGTGAGGGCTGCGCGAGAATAGTTTCTAAACCACTGAGTGTGCCAGCAAATGCTCTTGAAAAATTGGCTAATGGAAATCTACAAAATTAGTTTTACAACGGCCCGGTAAACGACAAACGGCAAAATAGAGACCTCGTACAGGAAGAATGAACAAATTATTCATGCACGCTCCGTATTTCATTATAGGACATTAGTGATGAAATGTTATTGGTGCAGGATAAGAAATGGTTATTCAGTAAAACCACAGAAAGTTGAAAAAAGTTTATTATTGTGAGTACGATATACCTTTAGGAAATTACAGCACCGGAATGAGTACTCTACTCAAAACCGGTGATAAGAATAGTAATTTTTCGAGATTCTCTGGCGTCAACCTTTTTCGGAGTCCCCAAGCGATAACACCAGCAATACTGAATATGAGCTCGCTTTTTGACTAGGTACCTAGAGCATACGAGTATCGAGTAGCAAGTTGTTTCAGCGATGGATACCTCGTGGTTCTTTCTGAAGGACGCGAGAGTTGGGTCATCAATTGTCCTAACAATAGGAGCGCTGATTGCCCACTATGAGCTTCGCGTCAAAATCGCGACTTTTGTTATCTACTGCGTACTTTTTGTAGAATTTTATCGGGAAGAGAGGAAAAACGGCAGGCAGCAATCGACAAATTCGTCGAAAAAACGGGCGGCAAAAGACACATCTCTGTACTATACTCTAACTCTCCGGCGGAGTTTCCGCCTTAGAAATCATGACACGTGGGCGACTCCGTGTAATAGATTCCAGTTGAAGTTGCAGCGTTGAAAATTGAAATTTATTTACTATAACCATTATGGTGAGAAAATAGGAGAATACAAAAATAAATTGGACAAGGCATGACGGAGAACACCACTGCATCATCAATGATCGATTTCTTGGAGAGACGGCTGGCGACCTGCCTGTTGAGGCTCATCAATGTATTATCGCATGGGAAGAAGTGCTTTCATGGCGTAGGACCCACACTCAGAACTGAAGCGAGCAGGAAAATTCGGCCCGAACTCTTGAAGAGGAGCGACCGCTCTCGTCTGTGGAAGGGTAGAGAATGACGGACGCTCTCCCTATCAAAACGAGCCGAACACGTGCGGCGCGCTTGCTGTAGTTTTCGTTGCGGGGCGATCGTGCCGCAGCTTCTATTTAGGAGCGAAGACGTTGTTGATAGGAGCGATAGTGTTGTGAATAATAACACCTCACGAATGCCACATCCCACGCATTTCATCCCCACGACGTCTACATGCATATGGTTAGATCCATGGCCCTGTTTCGCAAGAAAATGCGTGCTAAATTTTAAATCACGGCTGGCGTGGCGGTTTAAATCTCAGTCTCTGAGAATTAAACCGCCGCGCCAGTCGCGGTTTGAATTTAAAAGTTTTTCCTTGAGGACACAGGCCACGGACCTAACTATATCTGGTAGTTCAAGCTGCTGGTTTGTGGCAGCATGGAGCAAGCATAACGTGACTTTTGATTGAAGATCTTCCTCTCTAGATGTATCACAAGTGTGAAGAACACATAACAGGCAAATTGTTAGACAGGAACCTTTCACAGGGTCAACTCGTCGGACCATCTTGTGCATTTTGAGAATGTAATCTCATTCAGGTGAAACGGTTCAGTGACGACGAGCTGAAATACTTCCTGAAGTGGCCAGAGTACGACTACTGGGCAGGTTTTGTAAAGCTCAAAAACGGAACGCACGAAGGGTCAGTTCACTCGCTGCATAATATGCTCGCCGATTCATGTTAGATCTGTGATTAACAGTCACTTTTGCAGAGAAGAACACCTTGACCGATTCTTCTTCACCACAGGATTCCATGGGGAGAATCTCTCGGACTGGGAACCAACGATGGAGTAATGCTGCACGCTTGGCGCTTAATGTCGTCGATAACTATAGGTCTGTTATGTGGTAATTCTTGAATTCCTTTGCTGATTTCCTGCTGAAGCCCACCAGCCGAAATTGCTCGTTCATTTCAGTGAATTTCATCCAACAGTCTTCCATGAGGACGGTGTTTATCTTGACCTGATTGACAACATGAGCACGGACACCTGGCAGGTTGGTGGTCCTATCTTTCTTAAGAGGAATCGTGCTAGCAGAAGAAATCTGTCTATTTTAGTCCGTCTTGGGCACTTTGGTCTGTATGGCGTTTGTCTGCTTCATCTTTCTCAATAATCTCTTCACAGTCGCCATTGCCAGTCTGTCAGTGTTGTCCATCTGCGCAGGTATAGCTTTTTAAAATCTGACGTTTTTTTTCAAAATCGCCACATCGAGTGGTTTCCAGGAATCCTTGGAATACTCTCATGGTGGGGTGTGGATTTGGATCCGATCACGCATGAGCTGCTACTATCATTTCTATCGGTTTCTCTGTGGATATTCCAGCACACGTTTCCTACCACTACTACTTCAAAGCTTGTACGTGTGTATTTTCTTGAGGGTTGGAAAACGTATGAGAAAATCCAAAAAACCTTATTTATTACAGCTTTACAAGAAGGTCCTGCATCCGAGACCGGCTGATCGGCTCCGCCAACTGTTTGTCATCGGTCGCTTTCCCAGCTGTTCAAGCCGCTCTTAGCACAATTCTCTGCGTCTGCAGTTTTACTCTTCGTCAACCTCTACATGGCTGGGGTGAGAAATCTCCTAACGAAAAAAATGACAACAAAAATTACCAGAGAAACCTAGAGGAAAGTTGGCAGACCAGTTTCAGTTGGCGGTTTTGCAATCACAAATTGACCAACAAGTTCTCCTAGGGATCGTATTCGTCATGGCACTAGAATGCATGTTCACTTACGCCGCTTTTTTCCGTCTTAGCCAGATTTTCTACATGGTCGCTCCGACAAGAACCAAGTGCCTGGTTACGGGTCTTGCCCATAATCGTATTGTGAACAATATGGGCATCACCGAGCCGCATGACGAGTCCAGCTCGTTCTCCCAGTCTGCGGTTCGACTTCTGTTGCTGTTCGAGTCACCGCTGTTTGCTCTCCGGAGCTCCTCGAGTTTGCCTGAAGAGCAACAGCAGTGGCCCGTAGTTTTGGAGCAGGTGAGACGAACCCCTATCAGGCGGCTCCAATTCCTGTTCGGTGCGGCTCGTGGCCGGGAATCGCCTGAGCATAATGTAGGTTTTGGGCACTCGACTCTCACTGGCGCGATTATAAGCAAAAGATTCTACCCCAGCGAAAGGAGTGGTGTAACTAAGCACACTCTTTTGGGACTATACGCTTGGATTCTGTGCCATCAATAGCTCCACTGCTTTCTCTAACGCCCGTAACACGTTTTTTGGCCAGTGTTTGTATGGATAATGGTGGGTAAACTTTGTTGGAGAAGTTGGGATAGATTGCGTACTTATTGCTGAGACCACACTTTGACTTTGAATGTTGAAGGCTCACGATAAACTTGATTCTTGAGTTTTCAATGAAAAACACTTGTGGTAGCCCTCAAATGCAGACCAGCGTTGGAAAAACGGATACAAACGCATCCTGCGATGCGAAAAAAAAATGGTTTTGAAGATTATTCTGCTGGTCAGGGTCGGCCTCCTTGGGGCCAGTTGTTGTCATCAACACCGACACGGCTAGATCACTGCCGCGCTTCGTCCCCTCCCTCAGATCAGAAGAGTCTGATTCGAAGGGACAATGGATTTGTGAAATGGTTGTCGGAGACATTGCTAGATCTTGATCAGACAAAGTCCTCTCCCATCGTCTATTTGAACGAAAAATCTATGTTGATGATCGCAGGTCAAAGGGTAACAGTGATCCAGCCGTGTCCGTCTCATCCGTCTCAAAAACTCGTGGGGTGGTACGTCGGTACAGTAGCGGTTGTATCCCACTCAGACGATTCATGGCCCAGCGCCGCCTGACAGTTCGGCTTGTTCTCCCAATCTGCGGGTTGGCTTCTGTTGCCGTCCTGGCCTCTTCTGTTGCTTTCCGGGCCACTGTTGTTGCCGTTCGTACTGCTCTGGTTCTCCCAGAACAGCAGTGGGCCGGGAATTGTGGAAGGAGCTGAACTGTTATGCGGATCGGATTTCTGATCGGTGTGGCTCACGGCCGAGAATCGCCTGAAGATGGCAGACACAGGATTCGCCCCCTCGTTGTCAGCAGCATCTGCAGCTAACAGCTGCATTTGTTTCCAACGCATACTGGGTTTCAACCCCTCGTTACCGCTAACAGCTGCAGCTGCTACGGACAACTAGGGTTTAAAGAGATGTTTACCCTGGAATACAACCGCAATTGTGCTGACGTTTTACCCCACAAGCGTCTGAGGTGTTCATGACAGCAACTTCACCCATGGAGGTCGACACTGACGAGTGGAATAATCCTCAAAGTCGTTTCCATCTCTGAGGGAGTCTTGGGGTCCGTTTTTCAAACGCTGCTCTGGTTTTGGGGCCTGTCGCAATCTGTTTCAATGCAAACTCAAGAACTGGTATTATCGTGAGCACTGTCTTTGAATTCGAACATGATGGGGTTCCACGTAAATCTCCTGATGGCATTTATTAGAAGGAGGAATGCGCTTTAGAATGTTATTTTACACTTTACCGAAAGAACGCTGCTGGAGGAAGAAAATAGGGCTAAAAGAAGCTGCATTGATAACTATTGATCAACGCAACAGTAGCTTTAGTGCGACTAATAATCCTTGCTCCTCTTTAGGTATTCGTCAAGACGATGATTCTTTGTGTTGTACTTTGCAACTTGCACGGTCTTGTGTTCCTTCCGGCAATTCTCATTATGCTGGATTCAATTCGATGGGCCCTACGACCGAAAGGTTCGACATCTAATTACTTCTCCTGTACTACCGTTTCCTTAAATTGTGTAATTTCCAGGAGCTGCCGCTCAAGCCAAAGTCACCCAACAAAAAGCCTCGCGAACCAAGCAAAAACATGCCAGGGTAAGCTGTTTTTCTGACATTCGAAATTCTCAACACTATCTCTGAAAAAAAACGTTAAGATCGCCCCTGAGAAGAGCTTTGTAACTGATCGTCCAGAGGTTTGATGCTGATTGTCGCTGCGATAAGCGTGGACAGATCTTCAAAACGGGATATTTTCTCTATCTCTAGCACATTTGTTTATGCACTCCGCGTGTCTTCCTTGTTCCTTCTCGTGCTCAGCCAATTATTTTTCGTCGACTCGTCGTCGACTTGCATGTAAATAATAGTAGGTAATTTAGTTTGTCATATCATGTACAAATGCGTGCGATAACGGTTTTCACTGTTGCATAAATACTATGTATAAGATTTTCGCTCACACAGACACTGACAAAAGGATACATGGACAAAGTGGTTGTCAAATATTCGCGTCCAGGATCATTTTGTGACGTAGAATTAGGATTTTCCCTCCGTAGGTGCTGAAGTTTTCTGAACGGAATCGTTAGCGTTTTCTAAGCTTCGCGTGCAGGTAAGGGTGCTACCCATGAGGCAATTTTCTACCTGTTTCGAAAAAAAATATCAAGAAACTCTGGCTGCAAACTTGTGAGTGGTGGAATTCCTAAGTTGTTGAACACAAGTCTGAGGTTCGTCTGCCGATTTTCTTAGGCATACTATATAGGAGGCATGTTGTCTAGCTGGCGCAGCCTACTTTGCTGATTCGAGCAGCGGCACATGAACGTCGAATAAATGTTCACTATCCCAAGTCACCCACTAGGAGTTTCGAGCCATATCTGACGCTTGTTGACCGAATACACAGAGTGGGCTTGGGAACACTTCGACTGGCTGAATTTGGCTTTCTCGGCGCTCCAGTGACGACTTGAATACATCAGCTTTCCATTGTGCTAGCCGGACTGCGCTCATCCCATTCTGTGTATTCGATAAACAGGCCCATATGTGATACTCCGACCAAGCTACCGTATACCAGCCCTAACCTGCCGTATTGTATCGGAAATCGATAATCTAATGCCATATTCAGGTTCATGACCCCAATCAACTCCTACAGAAAATTTAGAGCCAAATATATTGTAGCATTTCAGAAAAGTCAGAAGCCGCGTTAGGCCCTCAATATTTTACCCCTATGTAAAGCTCTGAACAAAATATACTGACTTTCAGAAATGAAAAAAAGGCCTGAGATTTGTAATCAGAACCCCATTAGAGATTTTTTTAGTGAGATCTGCTCAGAAAAAATGAAAACATGATACGTATAATATAAAGCGTAAGATACTCGAGACACTCCAAGTATCTTACCTTTATATAGCATATAATGTATATTTATATTATGTGTAACATACAATTATATGACACGAAACATACATTTATATCTCATGCAACTTGATTAGAGCTGCATGTTGAAGCTCTGTGCTTCAAGGTTGGATTTGCAGGTTTCAAGTTGTTGCTTCAGGGACGAATCAGCAACCTTTAAGCTATCTTGGACATCCAAAGAGCTTAATTAAAGCTTGCTGCTCCATAACTGAAACAGCAAGACTTGAACCCACAGCTTCATACTAAATGAAGCAGTGGGCTTACGCTAGCTTCAAAACTATAGTATATTAGTCCCTCTAACTCTCCCCACGATTAGCACGTACCATGAGGAGCGAGAGATCAACGGCTCGACCAGGGCGAGTGAGCACTCTATCGAATGTCAATCCAATGGACCTGCAGCCGACGCCAAGGTTTTGGACGGCCCGTACAGGGTTCCGCGTGAGGTGTGATGTATCATAGAGGGGGCGGACCCGTCGACGTCCGGTGGGATGGGGGGTCGGAAGAGATTGCAATTACTCAGATACTCGTGGTTTAGTAAGGCAGCACGAGGGGATTACTAGCGCATTTACTCGTCGAGGTGTAAGCCCCTTTCGTTCCCCCAACTGCCTCCCAGGGCAGCACGTTGTGTCCTGCTGCTCCGCTCACTGCCCAAACTGCTGCTCGTATAGTGGCCCCACGTGCTGCTACAGTCGCCCCAACTGCTCCGGTCGTCTCCCCAACTGCTGCTCCTCATTGTGGCCACAACTGCTGCTCCTCATTGTGGGCCCAACTGCAGCTGTTTTTTCCCCAATTGCTGCTCATCATGGCCCCAATTGCTGCTCTTTATCTATGATATTTCCTTTCTTTCTCGTAACCCTTCTCCCACAGGGGATATGTCGAGCTCAGCAGCATCGCTGGGTCGACATATCAAAAATAGGGTCCTCATTGAGGCTCATTCTCATCTACAACGGCTGATTTACCTTGATTATATCCATTGATCTTCGCCACAGTCGAAGGAAATGATGCTGTCACTAAGGGCGCTCTCATGCCCACCCTAGGCGGCCTCGTATCTGGCACGAGTTTGCGAGAGCCGTTCAACACAGGCCTCGGTCATTAGTGAATGTGAGTCTTCAAAAACATTTCTTTACACAGAATTTCCCTATACCTTGATCAAGAATTGATTTTCACTCGGTTCCGTGACTGTAGAGATGTGAATCAGGAGTGATAATGTGTTTCTCTCGTTTCGAAAAAGGAATTATGACTTTCTTTAAACAAAAATTTATATGCACATATTCCAAGGATAAAGCTATCCTCAAAATATTCTTAAGTCGCTGAAATTCGCACTGTTTAGATGAATGTCCAGGGTTAAACGGAATTCAAATATCAGAGTTTTCATCATTTATTGATGTCCCTGTAAATGGTGATTTCTTCTCTTCCAAAAAACAATATTAGAATTTCTTGAACATTTTTCTTATTTCTAAATTATTCTCGTCAACATTTTTTGGAAGTGTTCAAAATATTAGTTTCATTGGAAAGTTGTTTTTGAGAACTGTCGGCTTTGAATTCTGTGAGCATTGTGCTTTTCGTGAGAAAATGTATTCTCCATTATGCCCAATTTCGGCAATCCATCGCCGCTCAGCGCTTAAAAGATACAATTCTTCAAACCAAAACAATTGGTTTTTCTGTGGAAAATGCGAGTAAAGTTTGAGTTCAAGGAAACGCATTTCAGAGTGAGAAGGTGATTTTTTGAAATTTCCGGCTTACACCTTCCAGATTAAAAAAAAGGCAAATTGTTGCAAATATGGAAGAACACTATAAATAAATCATTTTAGAAGAGCCGAACGCCTCCTGAATTCTCGGCCGGTTTCACACATTCACCATCCGATGAGAATGACAACTCATCCCTTTTTCCAGAACAAATCAACAGTTTTTTAGCCGAGCTGAAACGTTCAAATTGCTCTCAAGGAACTACTTTTCTCGAGGCTGTCATTTTTACATGTCATTTTCTTCAGAGTAAAACGACGTTTGATTTGAAAATCAGTGAAATACCAAAAGTTTTTCTTGAAGACTCCATGCAACGAAAATGCGAATCCTGCATAAAAGTACCACGTTTGAGAAAAGAGCTCTCCGCGCGATTCATTGGCCGCCACCGCGCGTTTAGCCTGAGATTGAGTCACAGAAAGGCGACCAGTCGGAGATGAAATGAAAGTGTTGAAAAATGGCTTCGAGCAGTTGGCAGTTAGTAGCGTCAGGTCGCGGCGATTTGGCGATTGGATGGCAGCGTGTCTTGGTCGATGGCGAGCGGGCGGCGCCTGGTCTTTGACTCGAAGACAAACTGGCATTAAATTGACAAACTTTTGCTGCAGAATCATGAGTAGGGATCGTCTGACTTCAACACCTTCTATTGTTTTTTGCGAGCAACAGATATCAGTACAGTCGACATGATAACAGGACTGTCGTAAAAGCGTACACCCGGGAAGGTGTGCAAAAATCATTCAGATGCACACACTGAACCAGAAATTCGAAAACACCCGCAATGTCGGAGAAAATGGCTACGAACGAGCACAAAAATACCTGTGCGGCCCTAAACCTGAGTGTTCCGCTCACGCCACGCCCACTCCTTTCAACCGGTACCGATCCGTAAACTACTGAAAACCCGGCCTTAGGAATAACAACATACCCCCAGGAGGTTACAATCCACTCCGCTCAACAAAACTTACCTCATTTGATAATCGGTTGCCATCTTATAGCCGGATTTTCAGTAAGACACTTTTAACGGTAGCCGTTGAGGGAGTGGGCGTGCCGTGAGCGGACATTCAAGTTTAGGGCCGTATAGGACTATTTTGGGATAGTTTTTAGCCGTTTTTTCAGCTTTATTGATGCAGTGAGCCCTGGTTCTTCCGACTAACGCTGGAAATCCGGACTGTTTTGATCGTGGGCACTGCCTTCAAGGTATTTCGTGTGATATGGCTGGAGATCGATTGGTTGTGTTGACTCTATACAACTTCCCAGGGAGTGGGCATGTTCATTTTCTTTCAAAGGAAATAACTCTCCATGTTGATTATGAGTATGGTCGTAGTTACTTAAGGGACCACTTTGAGCAGTGTTACCACACTGTGCTGGCCACAACACAGAGCAGCAGCTGAGGCGACGAATGGAGAACGTGCTCCTCGAGCAGCAGCTCGTCCCCTTGTGCTGCTCTCGCTAATCCAGTAAAAGTGAGAGCTAGTTGTGCTTCTTGACAGCACACGATCGTCTGAGATGATAATCAATCGATTGCTTTAATTCCATACACCTTGTTTGGGGGAGAAAAGAGAAATGGTGAGTTGACATATAACTAATCAGATGTCTATATGTGCATGCTCAAAACAAAAAAGCTCTTCATGCTGACTGTAAATATGCCCGTAGCTGTCCAAATGGACCACTTTGAGCAATGTTACCACACTACGATTGCCACAAAAAAGAGCAGCAGCTGAGGCGACAAATGGAGGACGAGGGCAGCACGTGCTGCTAAGAGCGGCACAAAGGCAGCACGTGCTGCTAAGAGCGGCACAAAGGCAGCACGTGCTTCTCGAGCAGCAGCTCTTCCCCTCGTACTGCTCTCGCTATCCTCGTCGAGGTGGAAGCCTATTGTGCTCCAGTACGACCCCGCGATCCCCTGAGCAACCCTCCTAGGCCAAAATTTTCCTGAGAATGATAAATTTCTAATTTACACCGGAATCACAATTACAGGAAATGAGCAGCGAATGCTGCATGAAATCCCAGCGAGATCAATGACCTATGGAACACAGGATCATTGTCGACCCTCAGGAAATGCTGACCTATGAACAAAGGATCTTTGTCGCCCCTCAAGAAAATGCTATGACCTGGCGGCATCCTGGCCACGAATGGGGGGGGCAGCGACTGCTGCACGAGAATAGATAAATCGATGGATGATCTATGGACATAGGATCCTTGTCGATCCGAACGATGGCTGCAAAGAGGGTCTGTAGGGGCAACGAGCCGGGTGGAAAATTGAGCGGGATTCGGCATCCCTGAATCAGGCGTGTCGCGGTCGCGACGGCGGCTTGCAAAAGAAGATAATTGGGCCGCCCGCGTCTGTCGTCGAGGCGTCGAATCCTCTTCGCTGCCCCTTACCTCTCCTTTTATCGTCAGTGGCTGGATGAGAGATCACCGCAACGCTGCTTGGCGGGAAGAATTGCGCGATCAATAGCCACGCTCCCTTCGTTTTCCCGCGCGCAATTTTTACCGCCAACCAGCGTCGGGGCGATCCCTCATCCAGTGATGGACGATACTTCCCCCACTCTCATCGGTGTCAACTTCTCGTTGGCACACTACTGCCGTCTATTGTCTTGAACACTTTCTCCATCAATAAGTTGTCATCTTTTCTCGTGAGTGCCTTATTTAGTTCTGCCTTATTTTTACACCTCCATTTCACATCCTGCCTGTTTCTTTTCTGATCTCCTGTCTCATTTTGCTTTCTCAGTATGATCTTTATTTTGACCTCTTAATGCGATCTTATTTTGCCGTCTCTGTTTGCAGTCATTTTTTATAAAAACGGTATGGCTCTGAACCCCCCCCCACCCGCCCTGATAGAAGACCATCTTGATCTTTGGTTGACCGAAGGTCCGACCCCCATCCTACCGGATGTCGACGGGTCCGTCCCCCCCCCCCCCTCTGTGATACATCACACCTCACGCCGAACCCTATACGGGCCGTCCAAAACCTTGGCGTCGACTACAGGTCCGTTGGATTGACATTCGATCGTTGGCACTCACTCGCCCTGGTCGAGCCGTTGACCTCTCGCTCCTCATGGTACGTGCTAATCGTGGGGAGGGTTGGAGGGATCAATATACTATAGTTTTGAAGCTAGCGTAAGCCCACTGCTTCATTTAGTATGAAGCTGTAGGTTCAAGTCTTGCTGTTTCAGTCATGGAGCAGCAAGCTTTAAGCTACTTGGATGTACAAGATAGCTTAAAGGTTGCTGATTCATCCCTGAAGCAGCAACTTGAAACTTGCAAATCCAACCTTGAAACATAGAGTTTCAACTTGCAGCTCTAATCAAGTTGTATACGATCGCGCCTGCTTTGTTCTTCAGTGTACCATTTTTCCTCGGGGCAGGAAAAGGGACAGTGCTTTTTCGGGTGTCATCTATCTCGTCACAAGCCAGAGCTGCGGCGGAAAGTTTATCGAAGCTCTATATATAAATAGCTCTTAATCTGTAAAAGCGTATAGAAGAGCACTTAGATGGAAAAGAGAGGTCGCGTAGCCCGGCTATCATCGAATTAATTGTCACCTGGGGAAAGAGTTCGAGGTGCGAGTGGAGATACTGGGGAGGGAGACCATGAGCCTTATGCTTTTGAGGCGTTCTGGATCAGTGCGAGCGACTCTGAGGCCAACCGGAAGGAGGTGGCTGTAAATATCAAACGGGAACTCCAACATTGCATCAGACGCGCCATCTGATTTGGGGTTGATACTCTGTTCAACTGGTGCCTCACCGTATTCTACTGATTACAAGAGTGAGGATCGAATATTCGAGTTCGATTAAATAGTCGAATTTCTCGAACGAATTTTTATTCGAACATTCGAAGATTCGAAAAGTGTGAATATTCGAACTTTATTCGAATTCGACTATTAGCAAAAGGTGAATATTCTAATATTATTCGAATTCGACTATTCGAAAAAGGTGAATATTCGAATATTATTCGAATTCTACTATTCGGAAAAGGTGAATATTCGAACATTATTCAAATTCGGTTATTCGCAGAGGTGAATATTTGAACGTTATTCGAATTTGAATAACCGAGCTGATCTAACAAAAAAAATGAAAATCAGCTTTATTGTATGAAGGAATCCGACATACCTTTCAAGACTGTATTCATTTTCTTCACTACTCCATTGTTCCATTTTTCCGAACGCAAAAGCTAATTTTTCCCCACTAAGTCTGATGAGGCTACTAGGGCGGTTCTAACAGGGGGAGCCACATTGCAATCAAACCTGGCCACGCCCATTTTTTCATGCCGCCGCGCAATGATAACAACAACCATAGCTTCGTTAGGTGGAGCCACGTACTCCACCAATCCCTGGGCAGGTGAAGAGGGGAACCTTCGCCATTGGGAGAACCGGTGACAACCAGTGAAACGCCCCGAAAAAGAATGAAAGTGACCCAACATTCATGCAAGTCATTTTCAAGATTGAGTGGGTGTCACTGCCGGTTTTTCGTTCATAACATTTTTGTGCTCAGAGATAGACCTTTGGTGAAAGTTGTTCTCGGTATTCACATACAATTCTGCATTGAAAAACGCTTTCAGTATAAAAAGATACGTTCCCCTTCTTCCAGCCGAATTCAGATTATAAAGTACATTTTTTGCCTGAAATTATTTGTTTTTCGTCCATAACTTTTTTGTGCTTGGAGATAGACCTTTGGTGAAACTTGTTTTCAAAATCTCGATGGAATTCTGTGTCAACTTGTGCTTCCAGTTTGGAAAAGTATTTTCTCGATCCTTCAGCCTAATCCATTTTACGAAGCACCGGTTTTCCGCCTATCACTCTTTAACCTTTTAAGATAGGGTTTTGCTGAACGTCGTTTTTGAAATCTACGTAAAATTCTGCGTCGAAAGACATATCAGGTTCCTAACTTTGCTTGCTTCATAAGCCAGCCAGGTCGGTGTTAATTCATAAATTGAAATCAGCTGAGAGATTGGGAACGTATTTTCTCAAATTGAAAACATTATTTGACGCAAATTTTCATGAAGATTTCGGAAACAGCTCTGTTCAAAGATTCATCAAAAAGGGTAAAAATGGTGTGAGCGAAGAACACGTAGTTTTTCAAAAATAGCTTGGAGAAGTTTTCCGACAAATTTTGACTCCGAGACAGCTCAAAGGAAGTTTTTCATGACCTACGCAGATCATTTCACTAAGAATAGTGAATTTCTGAAGGAGGTCATCTAACGGGAAACAGTGTTTCAAAATTAATGTTTAAAAAAATAAAATAAATTGAATGCAAGAAAAAGAGGATTAAGAAAACGTCAAATTCTGAAGTTGCAAATCAATAGGGAACCTTCACCATTCCCCACTCAGTTATCCTAAACAACCTTCACCTCTCGGACCGTTGTCTCCACCCCAACGAACCTATGACACTAAGCCGGGGTTTTCCTTCCGTTCCGAAATCGTTGCGGCGCGGAGAAATAGGGGTGGCCAAGTGGCCGCGATAACAACCTTTGGGGGTGCTAAGCACAGATTTGACATCCGTTTCCGGTGTTACGGAAGGTTGCCGCCCAGTGCCGTGGTTTGTCGACGTTTTAGATTTGGCCGTGCTATCTCGCCAGTCAGGCCGCTTGTCCACTGCATATGGTCACACCAATTTCTCCGCGCCGCAACGCTTCGGCAGGGGATGATACCCCGGATTGGTGTTATAATTGCGCGGCGGCACGGAAAAATGGGCGAGCCCTAGTGGGATGGCAATTGGTACTCCCCCCCCCCCTTCTAGTGATAGCACCGATTTGGCTAAAACTTCGCCAAGAGGCTTTTTTGAGCTGTGGATTAAGAATCTCTTATACTCTTCGCAATTTTTGAAGGATTAATGGCTCAGCCAAAAAGCGCTCCACGCCCTGCATAAAGCCGCCAGCGGGATAGTGGCCGTGGAGCGCAAAATCCGAAGTTTTGTCGCCCACGGCAGCTATAGCTATCGCGGGGGCGGTAGCGACTGTCGTGGGCGAGTAGCTGCTTCCTGCCCTGGTGATAAGCCCCTCTGAGCTTTTCGTTTTGAAAAATATACTCACGCACCGGTGCACGACGCGGCAGCACGCCAACACGCGACCCGGCCAGTGCACCGAGCACCAACTGGGGCCACCAGCGATTGAGCAGGGCCTTCAGCGTTCAGGCGGAGCCAAGTATCGCAAAATTGGGCAATTGAACAGAAGGCATTGCCTTCATTCGAGTCCCGGCTCAGAACCGCGTCGTATGCCTCCCCTGGAAACTAGCGTCCTGAGCGACGAGCATATTTTTGGTGGCACGCTTAGCCCGTGATGGGCACGCTCTCGTGTCAGGAGGGCAAGCGCTCGCCTATATCGTGTCTCCGGGAAAGTGGGAAGATCGAAGTGAGCGTCGAGCTCTTTTTTATCTGAGAAGGTTTAGGGGTAGGTTCTCTAGGCAAAATTCCAGTCATATCGGAGACTTTAACAATATAGTTACCCTATACTTACCGTGATCTTTTGAAGCGCGGAAAGTGCTCCTCTTATTCATGTTCAGCACCTCGAATAAGCTCCTTAGGCTAAGTTAGAGCGGAAAAAATTATTTTGTAGCATTCTTTGCGTTGTAGCCCGTACAGGTTTAGAGATTAGTCGTGCCTTATTAATTTCATTTGTAGGTGGGAATAAAGCTTTAGAAGAAGAATTCAACTTGTTATTGCCGCTCAATTCGTAGTTGCGCGATAATGCTATGGATGCTTAAATTATTCGTCATTCAAATATTTGAATTTCGAATATTCGTTCGTTCAAAATAAAAAAATTGAACGAATTTATTGGAAATTCGTTCGTTCGAAATAAAAATTGAACGAATTTACTCGAAATTCGTTCGTTCGAAATAAAAAATGAACGAATTTACTCGAAATTCGTTCGTTCGAAATAAAAAATGAACGAATTCATTCGAAATTCGTTCGTTCGGTCTCTTTTTAAAAAGCCTCACTCTACTGATTACCGATTACCTGAGGACTTACTATGTATGATAAGTGGTGTCGCAACGTTGAATGTCCTCGGCTCCGAGTTTGCGTTCTCGTCATTGCAGCATCGGTTGTCACGGAACGTGAGCAGCCACTAGCCTGACACATCTGAACAAAAGGCCCCTTGTCTAAAGCCCTCTTTTGACTGCATCGCTGGTGTTTTTCATTGCAGCGATTTTGCACCTGTTGCTGCAGCGATGTAGCAGCGGCAGCAATTGTGTTCATTTCAGAAAACCAAGAGCAGCTTGGGACGGGGGAAACGCCCACTTCCCACCCATGGACATTTTCAGCAGCTGCTCTCGGTATACGGGAGCAGCTGCTGGAAACTCTCTCGCGGTTTGTGATTGGTCGGGGGCGTGTCCGC
Source organism: Aplectana chamaeleonis (assembly GCA_029168955.1). Taxonomy (NCBI): domain Eukaryota; kingdom Metazoa; phylum Nematoda; class Chromadorea; order Rhabditida; family Cosmocercidae; genus Aplectana; species Aplectana chamaeleonis. The sequence continues at coordinate 16,531 of JAPDOI010000740.1, forward strand.
GAAAATTGGGCCAATTAGGTTTCTGGCCGGGCAGCAGCTGCTAGGAGTGCAGGATTTCTCTGTGAAAACGTTAGCGCTCCCACGCTGTTGCAGATTTGAAGCACCCTCTAGCTCCACCCCTGCTCCACTGTCATTGGCTGGGATTGTTATGCTGCCGAGCTGCTCGGTGGAAGAGTGCTGCACTTGCAACTGCACCGAGCAGCTTGGGACTATCATGGCAGCAGCTTCCCGAATAGAGGTGGGGTGTGACAGAAACGGGGTAAGCACGAACGATCATGCGAGTACTCGGACAGCTGCTGATTTTCTACTGCGGCAGCCTTCTGCATTCAATTGAGTGATTCCGAAAACTTTAGCTTCCTGGCAAAAGTAATGATTTGGCATGGTTATATTTTCAAACAATCAAATATATTTTCACATCCCAACTGAGAGGAAAAATACTACGGGTCCAATAAGATTTTCGAAAAGTAAAAAATGTTCTGAAATACTCCGAGAACTGATCTGGCGACAAATCACTCTTATGTGAAGAAATATTTGGGAAATGCAGTGAAATAGCTGAATATGCGATTTGGCGGTCGAGAATAGACCAGCTATTTGTAAGTTTAGTGGACAAAGAGGATTTGCAGTTTACAAGTTTTTTTCGGAAAACCCATAAAAGCAAAATCACCCGCGATATGGGAAGCAGCAAAGGTTTTTTTGGGAGTTATTCATTATAGGGCAATCATAGGATGTCGAGTTAGGTAAACGCAACTCTCAAGTCCGTATCGCGGTGATTTTGCTTAGATGGGTTTTCCGAAAAAGCTTGTGAACTGCGAATCCTCTTTGTCCACTAAACTTACCAATAGCTGGTCTTACTGAACCCGTAGTATTTTTCCTCTTAGTTGGAATGTGAAAATATATTTGATTGTTTGAAAATATAACCATGCCAAATCATTATTGTTGCCAGGAAGCTAAATTCTTTGGAATTTCATTTATTTTTTCTTAAGGTTTCCTTCCCAACATGATTGGTGTGTTTGTTTTTCAAAGTGAGAGTACCAACAAACTTTCTTGCTGTAAGCTACTTCAGCAGCAGGAAGAAGGGATTTCCTTCCTAAGCCCTACGCGCATTCTCGGATGAGTCCCGCACTCTCTCCCCGGCACTCTGTGCACTCCAACTTGGGTCCCGCACACTTTCCTCAGCGCTCTGAGTACTCCTAGTTGGGTCGCCGGCACATTCCCCGGCGCTCTGCATACTCCCAGATGGGTATCAGACACTTTCTCCGGCGCTCTGCGCATTCCCGGTTGGTTCCCCTATACTTTCCCCGGTGGTCTGCGCATTCCCGGTTGGTTCCCCGACAATTTCCTCGGCGCTGTGCGCACTCCCAGATGGGTATCAGACACTTTCTCCGGCTCTCTGCGCACTCACATATGGATACCAGAAACTTTCCCCGGCGCTCGAAGCACTACCAGTTGGGTCCCGCACACTCTCCCCGGCGCTCTGAGCACTTCTAGATGGGGCCCAGACACTTTCCCAGGCGCCCTGCGCATTTCTGGTTGGGTCCCCGATACTTTCCCCGGAGCTCGAAGCCCTACCAGTTGGGTCCCGCACACTCTCCCCGGCGCTCTGAGCACTTCTAGATGGGGCCCAGACACTTTCCCCGGCGCCCTGCGCATTTCTGGTTGGGTCCCCGATACTTTCCCCGGCGCTCAGAGCACCACTGCTTGGGTCCCGCACACTCTCCCTGGCGCTATGCGTGCTTCCATATGGGTACCAGACACTTTCCCAGGCGCACTGCGCACTCCCATATGAGTCCCAGACACTTTTCCCGGCGCTCTGCGCACTCTTAGGTGGGTACCAGACACTTTCCCTGGCGCTCTGCGCATTCCCGGCTGGATCTCCGATACTTTCCCCGGTGGTCTGCGCATTCCCAGTTGGTTCCCCGACACTTTCCCCGGCGCTCAGAGCACCACTAATTGGGTCCCGTACACTCTCGCCGGCGCTCTGTGCACTCCCACATGGGTCCTGCACACTTTCACCGGCGCTCTGCGCATTCCCGGTTGGGTCCCCGATACTTTTCCCGGCGCTCAGAGCACCGCTGGTTGGGTCCCGCACACTCTCCCCGGCGCTCTGAGCACTCCTAGTTGGGTCCTGTTCACTTTCCCGGCGCTCTGCGCATTCCCGGTTGGGTCCCCGATACTTTTCCCGGCGCTCAGAGCACCGCTGGTTGGGTCCCGCACACTCTCCCCGGCGCTCTGAGCACTCCTAGATGGGCCCCACACACTTTCCCCGGTGCTCTGCGCATTCCAGGTTGGGTCCCCGATACTTTCCCCGGCGCCCAGAGCACCACTGCTTGGGTCCCGCACACTCTCCCTGGCGCTATGCGCTTCCATATGGGTACCAGACACTTTCCCAGGCGCACTACGCACTCCCATATGAGTCCCAGACACTTTTCCCGGCGCTCTGCGCACTCTTAGGTGGGTACCAGACACTTTCCCTGGCGCTCTGCACATTCCCGGTTGGATCCCCGATACTTTCCCCGGTGGTCTGCGCATTCCCAGTTGGTTCCCCGACACTTTCCCCGGCGCTCAGAGCACCACTAATTGGGTCCCGTACACTCTCCCCGGCGCTCTGAGCACTCCTAGATGGGCCCCACACACTTTCCCCAGTGCGCTGCGCATTTCCGCTTGGGTCCCCGATACTTTCCCCGGAGCTCGAAGCCCTACCAGTTGGGTCCCGCACACTCTCCCCGGCGCTCTGAGCACTCCTAGATGGGTCCTGCACACTTTCACCGGCGCTCTGAGTACTCCTAGTTGGGTTCTGTTCACTTTCCCGGCGCTCTGCGCATTCCCGGTTGGGTCCCGATACTTTTCCCGGCGCTCAGAGCACCGCTGGTTGGGTCCCACACACTCTCGCCGGCGCTCTGTGCACTCCCACATGGGTCCTGCACACTTTCACCGGCGCTCTGAGTACTCCTAGTTGGGTCCCGCACACTCTCCCCGGCGCTCTGCGCATTCCAGGTTGGGTCACCGACTTTCCCCGGCATCCCGCGCACTCCTGAAACCCTAGTCACACCGTGCGGCGTTCCGGAAAGTACTTCCAAGGTCCGTCGTATTGATTGAAGCGTGAGCCCGTCTTAGAAAGAGCACAATCTTAAACGGAAGCCTATCAGTAACGGTATTGATTTTCTTCAGTTCATTTCTGCGGTTGGGTAAACTTCGGGTGGGTTATAATAACATGTTTACATGGTTTTGTCTATCTTGGCACACATTTTTGAAGTTCAGCAAAATTTGAGCTATCAACTTCAAAATCTGACAGGAGCTAGGTGCAATAATAAACAGCTCCCTGACCAAAAATGAGCATTCTAGCTCAACGATAAGTGTTCCAACAAGATCGTGTACGCCGACTGAAAAAAAAAGAAGATTAACACTTTTTCGACCAAAATCACGTGGTTTTGACAATTCTTCTCGAACACCAGGTATCCGTTTTAGACCACTTTTTGAACACTCATTCAAATTTTAAGCTCTATTAAATGCAAAAGAAATGATCTCTTTACGTTCACTCTGAACCTTGATATTGAGACCACGGGGTTGCACGATAGCGAGTCAAAGCCAAATCTGGTGAGCGCTCCGCGCTCACCGCAATTGCGCTATTGATCTACTCGCAATGCCGCAGCTCATCCATTTCGTCTCCAACATCCACGTGTGCGGCTGTTCGTTTTTCATTTTTAACATATTTACAGAATTTTCCTCTAGTGCACTGTATTTCGATTCTGTTATCAATAAGAAAAAAATTTTTCGATGAAACCCCATCCGCCTCCGGGCTTCCATGACTGGAGCCCGGCACACCACACCGGTGAGCTTTGGCGCGTCAAAAACGTAGGGTTATGAGGTTGGAGGGGGTCAAAGATGAGGATCCGCCACCAGTTCTCACCAGTCATCTAGCACTTTTTCTTAGAACGCAGACGCGACCGTCAAACGACATGAAAAAAGTCACTGCAAAAACTCCACATGCATAAAAATTTCGAAAATGACAGTGGCGAGGCCTCCAAATGCAGAAAAACTTCAAAAACGATTTTTGCGCTAAATTCAAATTCGCATATACAACGTGTTCCGATTGACTTTTTTAAACAAATGAAAAATTTTCATGGGCCCCTTCGACATTTTCGTTGTTTAGAGAGCCCAACCTACACCAAAAAAAAACATCAAAAAATATTATACGGTTTTCTGCGCGTATGATGTCTTTAAGCTGCTTCCTTTCCCCTCCTGTAGAGCTTTCTATACGATTTCAAGTCATTCTTCAAATTTGAAGTTCAGTACTATTGTTCCGGTTCCAGAGAATCCGAATTCCGGTTCGCTATTGCAGTCTACGGCTGTTACATCACGCGACGCGATGATAATCGTGCTGGGAGAAAGAATATCGTACCGGGATCGCGTGGTCCCAGCAAAATTATTAGCGTATTGCGTGATGGGACAGCCGTTGTCCGCAGACGCGGACCGCGATTTCATTTCGAGAACGACAGTACTTGTTGTGCTATAGATTGGAAAGCCGGGGAGCTGATCAGAAACCGGGGTTTTCTATTCAGACGAAAATTTCGGGTGAGCGGAGGCGGGGTTAACATGCCGGAGAGTGCCCGGATGGAATGGGATCACGTCCTACGTGGGGCGTTAGCCCGAGCATTGTACGTTGATTGTTATTGTACTATGCTGTCCAAACCTCAAAATTTGGAACCGCTGTTTTAGAGCCGACATCCGTCACAACGTCATAAAGGAGGGGCACCTCGTACGGCGCAAGGTGGGTCAACTTCCGCTTCCCAGAATAAATTTTGAATTGAGTAACCAAATCCATTTTAGAAGCGCCCGCTCATGGAGAACAACTCAACCAGGACGGCCGTGTTGGAGTGATGACGCGGCAGGAGCATCTTATTTTTCATTTGTAAACTGTGGTGCGCGCACCAGGATTTGGCATTGATTCCTTACCGCGCGCCAACTGCTCAGAGAGATCACCCTTTCACACTGTAGCTAGAGAAATAAGCAGTACACCATTGAAACCGCCGTAAGAAGTTAGGTATGTAAGCATGTTTTTATCTCGAGGGACCCCCGCGCTGAAAAGATATGACCTCCCAACCAACAACTTTTTGGGGGGTCTCCGCCACCGCCACGCCACTTTCATTTTTCTGGAAGACGTGGACCGAATGGCCTGAAAATCGGCTGCTAGAGGTATTTTCCCACGGGAATGCCAAATATGAATGTAAGAACTCACCATTTTCACTTCTAAGTTCACTATCGATTGATTTTATCGAGTTTTCCCTATATTGCACGGAAGCGGTCATGATCACGACTTCTGTTGGGTGTGGGTCCCTGAGCTACATTGGTTTACTCCAATTCCGCTGCCCGAAACGTCACCTTCCTTCGTAGACCTTACTTTCATTATTTGCGCGTGACCGGAGTGCATTGTGTGTAAACACGGACCAAACACTCAATGGTATACTCAGGCATTCGTAGAGGGCGACCCGAGGTAATTTTGGCCGTTGAGGCTGACCCGAGGACAGAAATCAGGGGCGGAGACTTGAATGGAGCGAGGCGAGGAGAAAAAGGGCCCAGCAGCGGAAATTTCGCGTCGCGCGTGGGTGCGTCGCGTGGTGATATTCAAACCAGAGTGCGGGAATCCGTCGCGCACCAGTGTATTGCGAAATACACCATGGCTACCGTACAGTACTCCATGGTTCCCTTTCTTCCCATTGAGGTTTGAGTGAGTCTCTGATCTCGAATTATCTTCATACGTATTGGGAGTTGTACATCTTCATGTAACGTGGTTGTGTATTATAATGGCCTTCGGGTTGAACACCGCGTTGGTAGTGATGGGTGAATATGGGTTGCTAGAGGTTATGTTATTGATTGTCGTATAACTTTGATAGACCGAAAACAATAGTCACCATTAAATTACAATTCTGCAATCCATCTCCGTCAGGGATGAGCGGAATTCCGATTTCCGATTTCCAATGCTTTTTGGCCTTCCGATTTCCAAAAAAAAGCCTAAAAATGCGGAAAAAATCGGAAATATCGGAGTTTAGATTTTTAAACCCTTTTCCTTGCCAAATTCTCAAAGAGATCTGGGGCGGTGAATTCAAATTCAAGGTCCGTCTTCACATTTAGGAAAGCTAGAGTTGAGTGCATTCACAGGAAAATTATTCAATAACTATCCTACTATATACATATATTTGCCTAACTCTGTGTGTGTCCCATGGTGCGGGTGAGTTACACGTGACATAAAGCACTGGCGTGTAACTTAAATGTATTATTTTATCGCACATGTAACTTATCTACGCGGCGTGACGTTCCCTAGGGAGGTACATGATGCACTCTGGAGGCAGTACTCAGATGTGGGCAGCGTCGTCCATTCAGTTACCCAAGTTTTGAGGTACTTGGCCCGCCACACCGGCTGGAGGCCCCGCCTGACACACCACTGTCGGCCCAGTCGTTCTCGCCGAGCAGTCTCCGTCGCGTGACGGTGTGCTTACCTCGTCGCTTGTCAATGTGCCGGCCACGTCGCGTGTACGTGTCAAGTAACATGTACCAACAGTGCAAGTTACTCGCAATGTTGTGTATTCATTGTTAGCGCACGTTACTTTAATCAAAAATCTCGTCAAGCTACACGTAACATCGCTTCAAGTTACTTGTGAACTCAAGGCAAGTTGCGTGAGGCCATCTGCAACTTGCGTTGAAGGAGGAGGGCGTGAGGCGTCGAGAAAAGTGTGTTGCACCCAACTAGGAGTGCGCCAAGTGCCGGCAAGAAAAGTTTGCGGGACTCTACTGGGAGTGCGCCGATCGCCGGGGAAACTGTGTTGGACCGACTTGAAGTGCTGCAGGTGCCTGGAAAACTGTGTGGGACCTAAGTGATTCTGCTATGATTCAAAGCGTCACGATACACGCCTATAAGTACGCGTGAGTGTACACATTGTTCAATTAAGTAGGGTAAGTCCAAGTTTTTTTGGCAGGAACAATCACCAGGGGAGGGTTAAGAATTTCGCTGACCATTTCCGATTTCCGATGGTTTTTGGCGTTCCGATTTCCGAATTTGAGAAGGTTGTTCCGATTTCCGAATTTGAGAAGGTTGTTCCGGTTTCCGCAATTCAGAAAAAATTCCACTCATCCCTGATCTCCGTCCAGTTGAAACTCTGGGCGCTTCGTTATGTACGTTTCAGGTGAGTCAGAAAAGTCGCCGCGAAGAGCGTTCGAACTAACAAGAATGTAATCTAAAATGAGGTTTAATGGATTGAATAAAATGAAGATTATGATGAATAATCTAAAATGAGGTTTTATAGATTGAAAAAAGAACAAGATCATGCACTAGACTCGAAAATAATCAATAAACGGTGAGGAGAGCCGAGTAATAATAGAACCTCCTCGGCTCACTCCGAAAATTTCCACGGCCAGCCCTCTACTCAGAGAAAGTCGCGGCCCGTCCGCGGCGGCAGATGAGCTTTCCGGACGGTCCGCGGCGCTTGGCGGCTGATCCGCGGCACAATTGATAGTGGGATGATCAAACGGCCGATCCGCAGCGCTGTTTGTTCTAGATGGGGTGGTTTCGGGGCGCACCGGCAGTCCACCATGTTGACACCGATCGCGCGAAAGCAGCCACATACATTTTTGAATTGAACGACTCCACCACCTCGTCCCCCGAAGCCTTAAAACAATTTCTCAGCAGCTGACTTCGACTTTCTCGTATTTATGACTTTGCCATGCCGTTATATCTACATGTATGCCAATTTTTCTTTCCAGATGCCGTCGCAACAACTTCTAGGGCAGAAAAATTCCTGATAGTAAGTAAATTTTCTTATTCTCGTTCATTTTTGGGATTCTCTTCTGATTTTGTTTTTTTTATTCGAATAATTTTTATGATTCTTTGGTTTCGTAATTCTCCTCATGTGTTTTTTTCTTCAAGAATAGTTCCGATTTGATCCCGAATTCGATCGATTTCTGCACGAAACCGGATCTACCCTAGGAAACCAAACAATCATATAAATCACAGAATGCAAGGAAGAAAAACAAAAAGAGAGAATTACAAAAATAAACTTGAAATGAAAAATTAAATACCACCGTGAATTTTTTCTCCCCTGGAAGTTGTTGCGGAGGCATCTGGAAGGAAAAAAATGGTGTGCATGTAGATATAACACTTTAATATATGAAGAAACACAGAAGGACGGGTTCAATCACAGAAGCCAAGAAAATTGAAGAAAATAAAAAAAAAACACCTTCAATCAGCTGATCGGCTACGGCACAGGAATCTCGTCCGGCTCGAGCGCGTGCGGCCGCGAAGCGTCTCGATACGCAATTGCGGAGGGGAATTTGACTCAGAGGAGTGGAATTTCACGCAGAGAAGCACAGTACATGAACTCTGTTTCCATCGAGTAGGATATTCTAGTAGAGCGCAGTCCCTATATTCTCGCTCAGTGTGTTTTGCTTACGCAATTAAAATGCACGCAGTGCCGCTTATAGTAACCAGAAAACCGAATCGATTGTCGCCGCAACTGCCGGTCTTGCCGCTGACTGTTGTATGGGTTCTCTGACCTCTAGGATGGCCAATTAGATGGAAACAGAGTCAGTTCGCCCACCCCCCAATCGACTCATTGGCCGTGAGACAGATTTCGGCATTGGAGCACGCTTTTCGCGCTAGCCTTCTAATCTCCTCAGAAAGCATGAGTATCACAATTTCGCAGGATTGCTCTATCGTACGACATATTTTCAGAGGTAGAACAGCTCAAATGACATGTAGAACTAGTTTCGATGTGCATTCGGAGACTTGTTCAATTTACAGCATATTGCAATGTATGCCCATGGTACCATGAAGAACTGATTGTGCAATAACTAAGTGTTACAGGTCTTTAGTCTAGACTAATATTACAAAGTTGTTGCTTAAGAGTCATAAAATATGAGCTCTCGATTTCGAGAATTTACAGCTCATGATCATACATTAGTCATTTGTTACATAATCATTTGTTCATAATCATAATTATACATCACCGATGTCTAGAAGATTGCAATAAAATATAATATTTTCACAATACTTCTTCAGCGATACATGTCACAGTTGTACAGCTAAACTATATCGAAACCAGTTATGCCTGCTAATCGAGCTGTTATACTCTTGAAATTAGCTCTTACGATGGAGAAATTCTGCAAAATTGTGATATTGAGGCTTTCTGAGGAGTACGGAATGCTAGCGCGAAAAACGTACTCCAATGCCAAAATCTGTCCCACGGCCAATGAGAATATGTGCAGACTTATTGCTACACACGCGCATTTGGTTTCAAAATAGGGCCGGTTCCCAAAAAAAAACCAGAACAATTCGAATTTCCGATTCAGTCCATTTGAGAATGCGTGGAATTATGTAATGTTCGCAGAAAATCTGTTCAGTCATCCGAATTAAATGGATATTTGGGAAAAATATAGAAATACGGCTATTAATCATAATTTAATTATGTTGCATTCGGATGGTAATTCAATTCACTCTCGCTAGTCTTGTTATTCGTTTTAGAGGTCAAAATGTCGGAACACCAGTCGAAATATCGTCCATATCTTGACTTGGGGAAGCGGCGATGCTAATATGATATCTTGATCACGAAAACCCAATGCTTTTTCTGTAGAAAACACAATGGTAAAGGTAGAGGTTTCAGTGAGCAGAAACAAAGAGCTGTGGCCGGCGCCTGGCCACAGGGGCGAAGGCGGTGGATTACAAAGCATCACAATAGATCAACCTACATCACAGGAACAGTTCATAAATGACGATTTCTCACAAAAGCAGTCTACAATTCACTCTAGATGTATCATTCGAAGTCGATGGCGTGCAGTCCGATCTATTTTGATAGCATCACTACACAATGCAATTGAGAACATGTACAAAACTCTTGACTTCAGCATGACTTCAGCATGATGCGCTGACCAACTCGTTATTGATGCATGCGTGCCTTAAAAAATAATTTTTAGTATCGAGTCCTGTAACCACAATTCACCGAATCAAAAGCCAAAAACCCAACAAGCCAATAACGAAAAGCTTCAGCTTAAAAGATGGTAAAATACTTCGCTACACTATGCTACGTTGCAGAAAATTCATTTTTTCCATTTTTCGTTTTTTTTTACTTTGTTCGAAAACTTAATACCAAAAAAGGGAAAAATTTTCGAAAAATTGTGGATCTGCAAATGGCCTATCTGCACCAAAAAATTGATCTCGACGCGAGATGCTTAATTTTTATATTCTCGTTTTCAGAATCATTTCGCAATCTCGCTTTTTCATCACGTAACCATTTCTCGCTGTGCCTGTGTTTGGAGGCGTTCGATTTCCGTACTTGCTTGATTAAAGTACAGCTACAATCATCAGAGGTGTGAGCTTGAATCAGTAACGATGGAAGTTTCGGCATTAGCGCGAGTTGCTCATGTAAGGTTTGCACCGTTAGTTGAAACGAGGGATAAGCGGGAAATAGTATTTCAACATTAAAGACGGGCGATTAGCGCCGACGCGGTTACAAAATTGTTGATCTCTGTCCGCGCGGATGCCCTACAATGAGATTACCTACTCATACAATCACCAGAGGTATGAGCTGTACACCATTCAAGGCGCTGGAAGAATTCACATTTGAGGCTGTCCACTATAGTTGTACAAATTCGAAAAAAATGTCGAACAAACGAAAATCTAAATTTTTTCGTTCGAAATGTTTTCGAACGAACGAAAAATGAAAAAAAAATCGTTCTACGAATCTTCGAACGAACGAAAACGAACGAACAAAATTTCGAAAAATCTTTCGAAAAATTAACGCTATCAATTCAAGTATTTCTACAGAATTTGATCAACAACAGTGACTGGCATCATCAAGCATCTTTTATCAGGTGTGGTTCGTTTCATTTATGAATTTACTTGAGTGCCCCCTCCCCCTAAGGATAGAGCCGACAGGCCTTCATGGCTGCGAATACGAAAACAGTTAAAAAGTGCAGTAGAATATAGTGTTTAAACGGCACAAGAATATGATGGCGGTAGTGGGTGATGACGGGTGCAGTTGACGTCGGCTCGTTGGGCGTGGCAGCAACTGGAGGCGGCGGCAACAGGAGGAGAGTGACGGTGGCTGGAACAGGTGCAGGAGACGGGACGGAATCTGGAACAGTGCAGCGGAGGGTGTTTATATGGCGCATTGGGTGGTCTGTGATTGGCGGGTTTTCGCGCCTAGATCAGCAAACTCCGCCTACGTGGTGATTGACTGACACGGCGACCTCCCCATTTCGGCACCGAATCCCCTCATTTTTTCCTCAGAATTTTTTCCCAGCACTTTTCGTACACGTTTTCGTTATTTTTCTGTTGGAAAACCCTAACTTGGTGTGGTAGTGTGATGCATGATTTTGTTTTTTCGCATTTACAACGTTTTCTTCTACATTTTTCCGAAGCGCCTACTTGGATTTCAAATGTTCATGTTTTTTACATGGTTCTGTGATCAGCCTGGGTTTTCTCGATGTTTTTAGTTCGAACTTCTGCTTTTCTTCCCTTGCATTTTGAGCTTTTTCCATATAATTTTTCTAAGGAGTCGTTTTAGTTCTCTCCTGTTGTGAGCGACAGTAAGCTTGTGTGAGAATGACAAAGGAAAAAAAAACAAAAAAGGGATTCTTAGACAAAAAAAGAGGTGGAAAATTTCGAAACTCAAACGACAAACGGAGAACTTGAAGCCAAAAACTCATCGAGAGGACGATGATGATCCCTGCAACAACACATAAGCCATGTGAAACCCACAAAAAATTAGAGGGGCGTTTCGAAAAAAAAAGAAGTTGAAAAGGCTAGTAATGCGAGAAAAAAGCTAAATTGGTGGTTAAAATTTCACCAGCAGGTTTGCGACAGCTTTCAGCGACTGACGATTGACAACTTCCCCATGGATGTGTGCTTCGCTGCAAATGGAAAATCGCAGTATAGAAGTTCTCTGCAGAAGGAGGCTGTGTGTGTGTGCGTGTGTGTGTGTGTGTGTGTGTGTGTGTGTGTGTGTGTGTGTGTGTGTGTGTGTGTGTGTGTGTGTGTGTGTGTGTGTGTGTGTGTGTGTGTGTGTGTGTGTGTGTGTGTGCGTGTGTGTGTATGTGTGTGTGTGTGTGTGTGTGTGTGTGTGTGTGTGTGTGTGTGTGTGTGTGTGTGTGTGTGTGTGTGTGTGTGTGTGAGTGTGTGTGTGTGTGTGTGTGTGTGTGTGTGTGTGTGTGTGTGTGCGTGTGTTATCGCTTGTTGCTCAATAGCGAAATTGCGCAGTTTCGCGCTCCGAGCTGCAGATTCGAAGGTATTTTTAGGGAGTTTTCATGCTTCGCGAAAAGGCAAGGGTAGCCATCACAGATTTTTTTGGATGTTCTAAAAAAATTTTTGTATTCTGCTCCAAATTGGTAAAGCTAGCTTGCTCGGATGAGTTCGGATGGAGCAAGTAGCGGAGCGGTCCTAAATGGCAAAATGCAACAAGGATAGGGAGATTTTTGCTTGATTAGCCCGAGAAGGCTTACTTCCATCGGCTCATAGCGAGGAAACTAGGCTATATGTAAGGATAATCTGGGTGGTGAACGCGAATCTGGACTCCTTTTACCGACATTCTTAGGTTTACTGTAGGATACGGCATATGCCACGTCATTTAGGGGGCAAAACTTATCTTATTGTTAGTGTTCCGTAGAGCGGCAATTGAACACCAAGTTCGTATTCGCTACCCTGAATAAACCCCGTATACAAATTTTGGGTCAAATCTGGGACTTCGATCAGACTACCGTATAACCACCGTAATCTACCGTAATCTGTCAAAATTCGATAAACGGAATCCAGATATTTCAAAATAGATCGTTCTCTGAGCTTCATGATAATTCAAGAGCGACTTCAACTGTCTGCTTCTCGTGCTCGTCTACAGACGAGGCATCTTCCAGAACCGCGAACCGATTCGACAGCGCGAGTTGAAATGTTTCTTTTGTTCCTGGCGCCATCAGGTGTGACCAGTCGAGTTTCTTTCTAGGGGGCTCCTCACGCCTAGGTCGTCGTAAGCGAAGCTGCATTACTGCACGCAAGAGATAATGGTCGGATCCACAATCAAGCCCTCTCATGCTCGAACATCTTTCAGTGATGATTTAAAACGCGAGTTTATCAGAGTCGGGCTCAGTGTCTGTATAAAATCGACCGACGTACGCCTCAGTGGCTTGATTCCGGTCTTGAAAGTTTTGATTACTCCACCGTGTTTCCATTCCGGTGTTGAAATAAAGTCCACCGAAGGTTTATGCCGGTGTTGAAAAGAGGATCGCACTCCAGTGGTGCTCGTATCCGTCTGAGAATACGATTGCTCGCGATTGAAACGCTTGAGCAAATTTTTGCAGTAGAAAAAAAGCGTGCTTGATTGAAAAATCGCCGCAAAAGATGGCGCTAGAAATAAACTCTGAAACGATTCAAAAGATTCTTGAATCGAAGCCACCAGCTATGGACGAGCCTTAAAACTTCTGCCGAGTAAAGCCTCAAACCACCTCGTGCACGTTCACTTCTGTGCACGTTCATTTTTATGTATGGTATACAAGGAACGATTCCTTTGTTCAAGTATGGTCCCTTTTTTTAGTTCCCTTTTTGGCAGTGAGTTTTAACCTGGAATCGGATCCATTAGTAACCAATGGATAAGGAAGAAGTTTGACCTCAATTCTTTGCAATTCTGTAATGTCCCTATCGAACGAAATTTCAATACGAAATCGCAGACAACCACTGTTACAGCCGGCTTCTCGAAGATGCGTGCTGCGGTTGTCTCGGCACGACAACTCGTAGTCCCAGCACGATTGCCTTTGAGCTGCGGGCTGTAACAGTGGTTGTCTGCATCTGCGGACCGAAAACTCGTTTCGATAGAAGCAGTAAGCACCCTAAGCTTGCCATCCTGGTTAACTTTAACCCATTATTATTATATGTATTGCTGATAAATGCGATCTTCAGTGGATTTACCCTAGGAAGATCAAGAGGCGGGTGAACGAAGCTGTTCGAAACTTAGTATGGATGCGGTGTCATCATATTTCGAAGAGAAAAGGTGCCCTCTGCCAGCTTTTCTGTATGCGAAACAAATATTACATATGAAATACGTAATATTCGCTTCGGATAGAGAGAAGTTCACGCTCTATTGTCGGAACATTGAAATTGCCGGTTTATTGTGTTTTTTGAAGGAGCGCATCTGATGGACTGGTGCAATGTGTGCAGAAGCCTAATTGATCAACAACCAGTTGTACATTGAAATCAAAACTGAAACTAATGAGAAGCTGTGAGTACGTCTTCACACGACACAAACCTATTTCTCCCAGATGCGCTGTGAAATATGAGAAACAGAGCTAATTTAGTAGCGTTAGTTGTTAGTAGAGCCAGGACCAAGATGTTAATCACTTTATTCGGTTGACGTTTCGGCCAATTGCCTTCGTCGGAACCTGGAAAGTCAAAACAAGTGATTTACCCTCCCAAACACGCTTTCAAATTACAGAGGAAAATGACGGTCTACTACGAGATATCTACCAACCAAAGCAATAAACGACCACGCAATGCTCACCTTATCTGCGCCGAGCCAGAGTAGTGTTGAGCGCGCACTCTGTAGATGCAGTGGGTGGTCAGATGGCGCGCGTTCTCGACATGAAAACGTTGAGATCACAATCACAGAGGCCAAGAAACGGGGCGAGCTCAGCTGTTATGGCTAAACACTCATATTTCCTGTTCACATTAGGATTTTCAGCCGTTATCCAAAACGCCTCGAAAATATTGCGCGCTGTGGTTTGTGGCTCCCGTGCAAGAATCCTGAAGGTCACCTTAAAGGCAGTGTTCACGATGGAAATCGTTTTTCTGTTTTTCCACCTGTCTTGAAAACGGCCCCATGCTGATTCCAACGATGTCTCTGAAATCGTACAAGACCTTCTGGGAACGGAGTTATGGTCCCTCAGAGATGGAGCTGAGGAAACATGGTGGACGAGTTGTCCGAGGCTTGTAACTTCCGTCTTTTGCAACCGATCTATACGAGCTGGCCTGAGTAAAGAGAGAAGCTGAGAGTGAAGGGAAGAACGGGACTAATGATTGGAAATCATCGTTCATCTCACGATCTCGAGCATTCATTTGTTCACGTCGGTGGGCGTGTGTTGCGCTTTTGGGGTTTGCCTTGCGCTCAAAGTGGCAACTTCGGGCTCTTTTGGAGCGTTTCCTGGCTCGTTTTCATGCGTTCTTTCGACGTCAACGTTACAGTGTGCCCCTTCACTACTCATTCCTAGTAGAAACTGAAACACATTTCTTATCGTGAACACTGTCTTTAAACTCCATGTTCTCGTGACATAGTCTCCGGTGGGCCTCCAGAGGTGTGGCCGGGTTGGATTTTCTTTTTTTTCAGTTTCCCCGATATATTCATTTTGGCAGAGGCCACACACTATGACGTATACTACGCCCGATGTCATACAGTCCCCCTCCCGACCGGAAGGGCATACCACGCAATCGGGGGTGGCACAAAAACGATCGTACAGCCTATTCCCGATCAGCTGACGCCTCAGGTTAGGGGGAGGAATTTCGACCACCCTCACAGCATCTTCAAGGCTACATTACCGAAAATCCGCACGAATCGCAGAGCTGAAAGTGTCAGAAACAATTTGCAGACAGAAAGGGATTATGGATTCACGGCCAGGTGCTCGAACTTCGCGCATACCAGTGGTTTTGGGTTTGAACCAATGCTGATAGCCATTGAAAATAGCGATTTCGCGTGCCAATTCTTATGAGTTGGTTTTTTCTTCGAAGTCAGATACAACCTCCAAGTCCGGTTTTCTTCAAACCTGGGTTCTACTAGTATTATTCCATTCACTTCTGTGCCGCAACCAGGTTTTTTAACGGTGAAATCGATTTTATTGGCCAGACGTTTCGGCAAGCTCGCCGTTATCAGAGGCCTGAAAATCACGTCGAGACAATTTACCTGCAAATTACACGGTCAAGCGCTTCCTCCATTCCTGCGAGTAGCGACTATCCACAGGAACTTCAGATAGGTGAAAGCTCAGATAACAAGACCAACCCTTTTCGATTCCACCAAGACCAAGCCCCGCTGCAGTTCGTGGACGACCGGGAGCAAGTGAGGCACCATTGAAATCAATAGGATCAATCACTATGCGCGGTGACCACAAGCAGAAGTTAGGAACTCACAACCCACACAGCGGGAGGAACTGTAGGAATTCATTAGTTATCGTCATGCACTCGTTTCGGTTATTGAGCTTCGGATTACGTGTCCGTATATAAAAAGCCTCAAGGGCCTTCCTCACAGCGATGTCCGTTTCCTGAGTGAGCACAGTGCATTTGATACCATAATCAACGTTATTGTGTTGCTCAACTCTGTGTTTACCAAGAGGTGTCAGGAGAGACATACGCCTTTTTCCCGCCAGATGTTCCTTTAGGCGTACGCACAACAATCTTCCTGTCTCTCCTATATATACCTCATTACAAGCCAAACACTGGAGTTGGTATACAACCCCGCTCCGCGCACAGTCTCCATTTCTTCCATGCGGGCAAGTTACGCAGTTGGTAGTGACACACGACTGATCGTACAGCCTATTTCTGACTAGTTGATGTTTGATATTGTCTTGCGGGATGCTGACGAGGGTAACATCGTTGCTTAGGTCCGCGCGAACTATGCAACGACGCAACTCGTCATTGATTTTATCCGAGACAAACGGCAGTAGGAGCGGGATCTTGCCATCGTGAGCATTTGGGGAACGATTCTGTCGACCTCGGGTGCGACGCTCCGTTGTGTATCCGTTGCTAGTGGCGATATCTCTTGCTAGGCTTCTGGATTCCTCGCGCTCCATGACACCACTACGAACCTCCAGCGCCGTCTTGAACATATTTCCCACTACCGCACGCTTTACGGCTCGAGGGTGCGCTGACTTTGCGTGAAGTAAGATGTTTTTGGAGCTTGTTTTCCGGTACCATTTTACTTTAAATGTGTCACTGAGGAGCTTGACCTGCGTGTTAAGGAAGGGAAGCCATCCATTTTGAGGAGTTTCTCGCGTGAATCTTATGTACTGGGATTGTTGGTTCAGAATGGTGAACAATTCGTCCATCTCTGTTTGCGTGGATGTTACAACACAACAATCGTCGATGTATCGACAGTACAACGTGGGCAGTCGGTCCAGTATGGGTTTTTCAATTCTGCTCATAAAGCAAACTGCCAGGACCGGTGCCAGACGCTGGCCCATGGCAAGTCCCCTTACTTGGGAGTAGTAGCTTCCACACCACTTGAAGATATTGCAGTTTAGGCACTCCTTTACGAGATGCATAATCTGTATCTTGCTCAGACCAAAAGTCACTATTGTCCTCCCATGTTCATCTAGCATCTCGGACAGTGCCTGGAGAGCCTCTTGATTGTTCACGTTCGTGTAGAGCGCTGTAACATCAAACGACTCTATCACGCAGGTTTCATCAATTCTACTAGCTCGTAGACGATCCAGGAACTGAGTGGTGTTAGATAAATGCGATGGTACATGATTGAGCAATTGTCCCACAATCTTGTTCAGGAACCAGGCGATGCGATCTGTTGGCCCTCCCACACAACTTATGATAGGTCTGATTTTATATGTGCTGGCCGTTAGCGAGCTCAAGTCTTCTAATGATAGCTTGTGCGTTTTCAGCAGGCTATAGAACACAGGGCATGTTGATGTATCCAATTTCAATCTTCTGAGCAGCCTATCGCTCAGTCCAGCATCTTTTCCAACTTTCATCCATCTATCGTTCAGTCTACTACATTGAATAGCAAATTGCCTTTCTGTGGAACGAGTATAAATGGAAGTGTCGCCGAGATGAAGTTCAGTGATCTCGCATCGAGTGACAATGGTGCAAGCACGAACTCCCCTCCCTTGTCACTCACCGAAAGACGGATTTCCTCACGATCGATTCGATCGCGCACTTCTTTAAATCCTTCCCACTGTGAATTGGTGAGATTCCGATTTCGTTGACTGCGGTGTCGGTTGAACACATCTAGTACTCCTGTAGATAATATTTTAAACTTGGTGTCCGCCTCAGGGCACGGATCAGGCTCTCTGTAAAGCGATGGCGGGAACGGATTAGGCGTCAACGATACTCGCACAGGGCCGTCATTGGTGTTCTGCCGACTTGCATTTGATAGCCTCCATCTCAACTGATCTCGTAGTTTGTGCAGGCCAGCAACTGTTTTGCGAAACGTGTGAGGACCGACGTTCTGAATTGAAGAAAAGGAAGGTCCAAGGCTCAAAAAATCCAGAGCACTTTCTGATAAGTGCAAATTCCCGATAACTGTTACTCTAGCATGATATGGGTTGCCGACCACTTCTTGACTGTCGGCATGCTATGGTTGGTGGTATGCTCTCAAGCTAGTCTCGACACCCAACCTGCCACCGACCTGAGCGCTCCTGAGGTTTTCGTACTTTGCGCAAAGATCAGATTTGGCCCTAGACCGTATCGTATCGCAAATATGTCTCGGCTCACCCTCAATCCTCCTCCAACTGCTCGCAGGCAAAAGACGACGACAATAATCTTTCTTTGTAGTACATTTCAACAACATCGAATGCAATAAGCACTGCTTTTGTCTGACAGCAACACCTAGAATACTGCGATAGGTACTGACAATCCTAGGGTCGGTCTCATCAAGATTACATATCTATCCCAATTTCTTATCTGTGACAAATCTTGGTAATATCCTTGTTGTCCTGCACCGTTGAAGAAATTGGAGTGATTGACGGATGATGACGATTTTTTGACGAAGCGATAGAGCCTCGCGAACCAGACAAAATAGATGTGGCGGGATATTTCTCAATAATCTCCGGTTTTCTTCAAACCTGGGCATTACTAGTATTACTCCATTCAATTCTGTGCCGCAACCAGGTTTTTTAACGGTGAAATCGATTTTATTGGCCAGACTTTTCGGCAAGCTCGCCGTTATCAGAGGCCTGAAAATCACGTCGAGACAATTTATCTGCAAATTACACGGTGAAGCGCTTCCTCCATTCCTGCGAGTAGCGACTATCCACAGGAACTTCAGATAGGTGAAAGCTCAGATAACAAGACTAACCCTTTTCGATTCCACCGAGACCAAGCCCCGCTGCAGTTCGTGGACGACCGGGAGCAAGTGAGGCACCATTGAAATCAATAGGATCAATCACTATGCGCGGTGACCACAAGCAGAAGTTAGGAACTCACAACCCGCACAGCGGGAGGAACTGTAGGAATTCATTAGTTATCGTCATGCACTCGTTTCGGTTATTGAGCTTCGGATTACGTGTCCGTATATAAAAAGCCTCGAGGGCCTTCCTCACAGCGATGTCCGTTTCCTGAGTGAGCACAGTGCATTTGATACCATAATCAACGTTATTGTGTTGCTCAACTCTGTGTTTACCAAGAGGTGTCAGGAGAGACATACGCCTTTTTCCCGCCAGATGTTCCTTTAGGCGTACGCACAACAATCTTCCTGTCTCTCCTATATATACCTCATTACAAGCCAAACACTGGAGTTGGTATACAACCCCGCTCCGCGCACAGTCTCCATTTCTTCCATGCGGGCAAGTTACGCAGTTGGTAGTGACACACGACTGATCGTACAGCCTATTTCTGACTAGTTGATGTTTGATATTGTCTTGCGGGATGCTCACGAGGGTAACATCGTTGCTTAGGTCCGCGCGAACTATGCACCGACGCAACTCGTTCACTTGTATACCAACTCCAGTGTTTGGCTTGCAATGAGGTATATATAGGAGAGACAGGAAGATTGTTGTGCGTACGCCTAAAGGAACATCTGGCGGGAAAAAGGCGTATGTCTCTCCTGACACCTCTTGGTAAACACAGAGTTGAGCAACACAATAACGTTGATTATGGCATCAAATGCACTCTGCTCACTCAGGAAACGGACATCGCTGTGAGGAAGGCCCTTGAGGCTTTTTATATACGGACACGTAATCCGAAGCTCAATAACCGAAACGAGTGCATGACGATAACTAATGAATTCCTACAGTTCCTCCCGCTGTGTGGGTTATGAGTTCCTAACTTCTGCTTGTGGTCACCGCGCATAGTGATTGATCCTATTGATTTCAATGGTGCCTCACTTGCTCCCGGTCGTCCACGAACTGCAGCGGGGCTTAGTCTTGATGGAATCGAAAAGGGTTGGTCTTGTTATCTGAGCTTTCACCTATCTGAAGTTCCTGTGGATAGTCGATACTCGCAGGAATGGAGGAAGCGCTTGACCGTGTTATTTGCAGGTAAATTGTCTCAACGTGATTTTCAGGCCTCCGATAACGGCGAGCTTGCCGAAACGTCTGGCCAATAAAATTGATTTCACCGTTAAAAAACCTGGTTGCGGCACAGAAGTGAATGGAATAATCATATAAAACCATTTTAGCGGTGCTGAGCAGATTTCTGACCGCTGCCTGTTTTGCTTTCAGTGGATGCGCAGAGAGCCAGTGAACTAAAATGTTTTTGTTGCTAGGTTTGCGATGCCATTTCGTTGGATGAAACCCGCGCTCTAGATGAACTTCTACGTTCAAGAAAGAGAGCCAGTTTTGTTTTGGTTGTTCCCGTGTGAACTTTATGCTATCGGATTGCTGATTGAGTAAGCTGAAACAGGCGTCGATCTCTTTCTAAGATTGAGAAGACAATGAGAACATCGTCGATATAGCGACAATATAATATAGGTCTACGTTCTAGTACCGGTTTTTCTATATAACACTCTGGCTCGGCTCAGATAAGGTGAGCATCGTTTATTGCTTTGCTTGGTAGATATCTCGTAGTAGACCGTCCTTTTCATCTGTGAATTGAAACTGTGTTTTGGAGAGTAAATCACTTATGTTCTGACATTCCAGGTTCCGACGAAGGCGATTGGCCGAATCGTCAACCAAATAAAGTGATTAACATCTTGGTCCTGGCTCTACTAACATCTAACACTACTAACATTTAGCTATGTCAAGATTTAGTGACAGTGGTACTTGGTCTAGAGTTAATTTATGCTGTTAATGTTATGTTCAAGGAGGTGTTGTGGTTCTATTGACAACGGACAACATAGACTCATAAGTTTTCTGGGGCCCTAGTTATAGCCCGATGGAACGCTGTAGAAACGACAAATGTCACTGTTGGGCACCTTCTCCACCAATCCAGCTACTACCTAAAGCACTTCAAATTTATGAGTAGGTGGCTTTGAAGTCTGAATTCATTGCTCTATCACCTCAGTGGTGAAAATACAGGCAAGAATTAACCTCTTCAATCACTGCTACATATCCTTGCACTATTATGACTAAAACAAGGTGACATCGGGGGATTTTGTAGTCCAGAGCCTGACAGCACGACGCAGTCGACTACAACCGCCCTCCAATCTCTCCTTGTGACCCACATTATTCCACTTCGAATACATCATCAGAATAGCTCTCTGGAAGCGGTCCAATTTTATGGTCTACAATATGGAGTGTGCGCAAGACCGCAGAATCCACACGGCAAACAGCGGCAACGTCACCGCGGGAATCGAACACTGGGAGCGGTCTATTACGGGAGAGTCCTGTAAGACCTAGCCTCATCAACTATAGGAGTCCTATTTTTCTCCTGGAGGAGACTGAACTTTGTACGGTAGTGGAACGAATTCTCATATCTGCAAAGGAATTTCGAGTAATGCTCTAAAGAAGGAGGATCCGTGCAATATTAACAGCTTTTATGAACACTAATCTCGAAGCGCTAATATAATATGCAAGTCGGCACACCTGTCAGATACAAAAACTGCCTCCAGGTGTGAGTCCCATCAAAGGCTCCTTGCTCACCCATCACGGTCATAAACCAGAATTCGTGATCTCTCTATTCAATTTCAGTTCCTTTCCTTGCACTTCGTCAGCTGGGAGTTACGCGTCCACACTCAACCTCTACACGTCGTGTATACAATGCTAGTTTGTATCGATCGTTCACAGTGTAACATCGGCATGGATCGTGAAGAGACTTCGCGTTCACTGTCGAAGGTTGGCGCAAAACGGTGCACCTATGTTATAGAATATGGCACCAAGTTCGCGCCAACCTGCAACAGTGAACGCGAAGTCTCTTCACGATCCATGCCGACGTTACGTCTGATTGGTCGTTCTTCGGAGTAAGACATCATACAATATGAAATGCTTGCCAGTGTCGGTTGCGGTTGCGACGGCTCAGGTGACGCTAGATGTTACGAGCGCAGGTGACGCTAGATGTTACGAACGCGACGCGGTTACAGGAAAAAACCGTGAAAAAAATTCACTGAAAACTTTTTTCGGAAGATTTTCCTCAATCGACTTTTGAGAAAGGAAGGGTCGATCGCCAGGAATCGCGTAATCATATAAAATATTTCATCAACTTCCACTCATTTGTACTAAATCATTTGTTGATAAGTAATTTATTTCTTTTCTCATTTGATGCCAGATTACTGTCGGAGGGCCGGCCTCTTTTCACGAGATTCCAGGCATTCGACCTCTCACATATCTCCTTCTTCCTAACGTCTACCCCAGGCTCGCTTATTCGCACTTTGCTCCCGTTTACTCCTGTCAGCAGCTTCACTCAGAGTCGTGCTTCAGTCGTTACAGTTTACTCTCGAAAAAGCCATTGGGTTTTCGGTCTACCGCAAGGTATGGTAACTGCAACTTCCTACATCATCACAATAATCCGTTGGTGACCCAACAAACTCTACCTGCGTCCTCAGGCGACCCCAGCCAGTGATTCAAAACCTCGAAGCGGTGAGTGGTTTTCAGCGCGTACGATTCCTTCAACTGTTAGAAATTCTCGTCAGTTTTTCAGTATTCACAGTTTTTCAAGCAGTCACGAAAACCAACCAATCTTGTTTTTTTCTTTAGACAGTGTCAACTGTTCTTGTAAGAAAAAGTCTGTTTCTGAGAGAGTGTGGAAGTGACCCATAAATTAAACTTGAAAAACTGACTTCTAATGAATATTTTTTGAGATTCTCATAGTGCTATAACGATTTGTTTCCGCAACGGAAATAATGCGAAACGAAAAACTGAAATTCGAAAAACAGGGCTCACAAATAGAGTATATTCTCCAATACTAACTGAGGGTACATCCCTAATAGAAGAACATGTAGAAGAGAGGGTTGAAAAAAAGTACAGTCGGCGTGGATCCTACCAATACTCTGCGTTCCCCATTGAAGGCTGCCCCAAACTCGGTGCACTTATGTTATAGCATATGTCACCGACATCGCGCCAACCTTGCGTAGGGAACGCAAAGTATCACAGGACTTTACATATACTTCAAGAAGAGAAAAACATCACATGCAAATGGTTGAGCATTTACTCTAAAAAATTGCGCTGGGAAACCAAGGGAATGCCATCAGGGCTCACAGCATAGGAATTCTAAGTAGTTATTGATATCAACAATCCCGTTCTCTTAGCGCCAGTGACATGAGGGAGTGGGATTTTTCCAACCAGTTCCGAAAAATAGATTTCTTAAAGCTCCTATTTCTGCCATATAAGACGTCCCATTTGATTCACTTTGTAATCAATTGGAGCTGCGTGTCTATGTGAGCAAGGAGCGATAGGCGTGGTTCCATCAGATAAATGGATGGGAAGTTTTTACCGCGAATCGAGTTGTCCATTTGATTGTCATAATTCTATAGCTGAATCTTCGGACTCAGTTGTGCCAATATGCGTATTGCCTACACCTACATTTCACGATTCGCAATACCATCGATCTCCGTACCATTGCAATAGTTGGATGCAACGGTACGGAGTTCGGTAGTGCGGCGAGTCGTGATCCTGCACTCAGATGGACGTGCTTGTGATGTGTAACCTGCCAACGATGAATAAGCGAGCGGCGGAGGAACAACCAGGTGAGTTGTGTTCACTATAACTCATAGTAATCAGCTGCACTTAGTTCTGATTCCCGAATAACATTAGAATGCATCACAGAATTCATGAAAGATCAAATATTAGAGAGGTCGAGAGAAGTGGTCTTGGGTTCAAATATGGTATACCTGCCTGGCAGGGCTCCAGTAGAGCCCGTTAGATTGTATACAAAAGCCAGAAGAGCCCCTTGGAGTGGACAGTTTGTCAAGGTGCCGTTAAAAGTGACGCTTCGCAGCCCGTTCGCAACTAGGAGATTTTTTCGTTTTTCAAGTTTTCTCCGACTTCGAGACAGTTTTCAGACGAGAACAAGTTTCTTTACAACACCAATTTTTGCAGATCCACAGCTGACCGCATCGTCGGGATATGGACACCTCAATATCCTGTTTCGTTGCGCACAAATCAAACGAAAATCGTACCCGGACCATGTCGAAAAATTTCCAACCACCAAACTTTGTTTCGAAATACTTCATTGGGTCCATAAGCTATAAAAAATTGGTCCTTGCAAAATTTTTATTTTTCGTCCTTACACCTCGGTAAGGGGCCCCAAAAATCATGAAAAATTGAAATTTCATGTAGGCCCCAGGTGAGTTGGTTTTTATTTAGAGGGTTCAAAAAAAAAACTCCAGCTCGTTTATGGGTGTGTGAAGTTGAAAACTTGCTGAAATATTTAGTTGCAAATGGACTCAGGGAGACGACGAGTTTTTACAACTAATCCGCTTCTGATAGTGAGTCTGAATGAATGAATTATGACACGTTATGTGGAGGTAGGGGGATAGTAATACGGAGGTCCGGCAAGAGGGGGGTTGTAACTTCTCGGATATTATCGCAACGCCGTGCTGAACCCTGATTGCTTATTGATCGAATTCGATCTTGGATCTATTTCGGACCCGTCACTGAGGTCAGTAACATGCTCTGAGGCCCTATTCATAGGTGTTGGCTTGGACTCGTAGTCGAAGCGATCAACGATACTGCTGCAATCTCAAATCGAGTTGAGATCGCTCCGTCTAGCAATTTGAAATCGCTCGGGTGGACGCAATTCTGCGTGAAAAAGACGGACAAATACGGACGACAGATCGGGAATTAAAAGCACAGCTTTCAACTTTGGCTCACTTTCAGTGAGAGAAAATAATTGAAAAATAGTGGTAACAATCGAGTCATGACTTACTTGACTTCATCGGTTGGCTTTTGCATGACGCGTTCATTCCGCATCTTCACCTCGAGGTGTGCCGTCTTAGTAGTTAGCCGTGTCCATTTTTACGGCCTTCAGCCACAATTTGAGCACATTCCATCCAGCTGTCACTATTCCATTTCCTGCGGAACGAAACATCGCACCTGAACTGTCTTTCGATGCCAAGTGACTTCGAATCGTTTTTAACCACATCCGTCCAGAACTTTCGCCTACGCCCAGGTGGCCGTTTTCCGACAGGATTTAGAAGCATTCTTAGAGCGTGTTGTACGAGACGATCCGGCGTTCTTCATAGTATAATCCCGAGCAGTCGAAGTCGACTTTCCATTGCTGCTTGAGATGGCGTTGGGAGATGCTGGCACCTCCTTCGTGTCAAGCGTTGATATACTGCGTCGATTTCCTTGTAAAGGTCTTCGTTATGGCATACACGTGGCTGGAAATATCCAAGCAAGCGCCTAAAAAGCTTCCTCTCCGTGCAATCCAACCTTTTCATCTGCGTCTTCGGTGCTGCCCACGTCTCCGATCCGTACATCATGATACGGCGAATAGCGGATAGGTAGACGCGCAACTTGAATTCTTTCGCGATGGGTGTAGACAACAAACACTTGGTTAGAGAATTGAATGCAAACGTAGCCTTCGCACATTGTTGTCGAATATCCGCTGCCTAACTACCATCGTTCTTCAGCAAACAGCTCAAATAATAGAAATAATCCACCAGTTCGATACGTTGTTCGTCCACACAAACTCCCGTTGAAGGCCTCTGAGAGACCCACATCTGCTTACATTTGTCGGGACGAAGACGAAGTTCATAGGCTGCGGCATACTTCGGAACGAGGTTCACAATCCTTTGCAGTTTTGCGTTGTTTTCAGCGAATAACACAATGTCGTCGGCGTACTCCAGGTCGAGAAGGGAGCGTCCTGATGGTGTTAGGATCACATCCGCAGGAATCTGTTCCGCAACCCTACGCATGATGTCATCTACGGCGAAGTTGAAAAGAAAAGGTCCTGCAACGGCTCCTTGCCTTACTCCTGTATTCACCTCGAAAGCTGACGTAAATCCGACAGGTGTACGAACTGCTGATGTTGTTCCTTTGTTCATGTCCTCGATTAACCGAACATACTTTTCCAGGACTCCATCTGCTCGCAGAGCATTGAGCAACCGATCACGATGAGGAGAGTCGAACGCGGCTCCAAAGCTCAGAAAAGCAAGGTATAGTGGCTTCAAATACCGCTGCCACGATTCAATTACTCTTCTCACGACGAACACTTGGTCGATGGTCGATCTTCCAGGTCGAAAACCGGCTTGCTCATCTCTGGTCGTTTCCTCACGATGTTCGATGAGTCGCTCGAGAATGATACGTTCTAAAACCTTGTACATGACAGGCAGTAGAGAGATCCGCCTATAGTTCTTGGGCTCCGTGACCGATAACTTCTTGTGAAGAGGTACGATGATCGCATGTCTCCACGAGTCGGGTATCCTTTCGCTCATTCATATGGCACGGATGGTGTTGGCCATTTTCCGAGTCCCAGACGGAGGAAGAGCTTTCAGCATTTCAGCAGTGATGTTATCATCTCCACCTGCCTTTCCATTCTTTATTTTCCGGACACCATTCAAAACTTCAGACTCAGTCTGCGGTTCCTCACTGACATCGTAATGTGCTCTCTGAATATGCGCGAGCTCAGGTACTGATGGCGCGGGACGATTCAATAATGAACTGAAGTAATCCTTCCATATTGGCAGCGTCACATCACCAGCTGCAACTCCATTAGTAGTGTTCAAAACAGGAGAACATCTCCTCATCTTCCCGCTATACTGTCGCAGCAACGTGTAAGCTTTCCTCCAATCCTGTTCCTCCCAAGCCTTCTCAAACTCCTTACAATTAGCCCTACACGTCCATTCTCGTTCGCGGTCACTTTGAAGCTGCCGACGCAACTTTCTCTGCAGACGCTCCTCCTCCACGAAGTTTCTTTTCCTGTAGTTCTGAGAGCACATACTCTGTTGTAGGTAGATGTAGCTTCCTCTGAGACGTAGGCAAACTTCTTCTTAGGCTGTACATCCGGGAATATCTCTTTCGAAGCGTCCTGGATGCACTTGACAAAAGAATCCTCTTCGCAAAGTTTCTTCTTCGTCCGTACTCCGATATGAAGAGAAAGGCATTGTCGAAAAATCCTTCTGCATTCTTCATCTCTGAGACTTGACATGTCAATCCACTGGAGAGACTGAGCCCTTCGCTTCCTCTTATGAATTCTCGCAGTGAAGTTCAACAGAACAGGACGGTGATCCGAATCGAATGCGACATACCACACAGCTCTAGATCTGCGACTGTCTGTTACTGGAATATTCCTTGTCAGAACATAGTCGAGCTGTAGTTTCAAAGTTGTCATCTTCCGCTTCCGCTGCTCTTCTGGAGATAGCTGGATTGGTCCCTGCCACGTAAGCTGATGGCGGCGATGAATCCTCTTGAATGTCGATGAAATAGCCATTGTCCGTTGTTTGCTCCACTGGGTAGAACCATCTACCGGGTACTTCGGATTCCTGATCAAGTCCCATCTTCGCCCTTGCGTCAATCCCCACGACATGTTGACAAGGTGTCCTGGCCAGTAACGTGTTTAGTTCCTCATAATACGCATCCTTCGAATTGTCCTCGGCGGTTTCAGTGGGCGCATGAGCACTCACTATCCACAGAGTAAATCCTCTGTGATCTCGCAGTCGTACGAATGCATTCCGGCCCGACGTTGAGTCAAACTCTTTGACCATACCATTGAAATCGGAACCTGTAAGGTGAATGCTACATATAATATCGGTGGCGTGGAACTTGAGTTAGTAAAGGAAGTGAGAGATCTTGGGTACAGAATAAAAGACAAACCAGTTTTGACAGTCAATACAAAGCGCTCTTCTCCAGTGTAATTCATAGAACTTACAAGCTCTTGAAGGCACTCAGGTCTAGGAATTCCAAAACTTTACACAAAGCATACAAGACCTATGAAAGACCTATTCTAGAGTCTGGAACTACAGTTTTCTCTCCGTATAAAAAGAAGGATATAAATTATCACGAGAGTGTGCAAAGCAACTTTACGCGAAAGCTTGCTATGCGTTGTTCTGGTCTCGGTTACGAAATTATCCCTAATGCTGTGAAACGACGCCAGCTTTATGTTCTTCCTAGTCTAATCAGTCGTAGAAGGAAAAACGATTTTGTTATGGCTTTTAAAATTCTCACAGGTAGGGCAAGAGTCGACTCGTCTCAATTCTTTTCAACTGTCTATTCTGGAATTAGGGGTGGGAGTACAAAAATCAAGCTTCCGTTAACTAAACCTCAAATTAGGTCGCAGTTCTTTTCTATTAGAGTAGTACCATTGTTGAATAAAGTTTTTGATCAGGATATGATGCACTTGTCTCTGACTACATTAAGACGTCTAGCTACCCATTTACTAAAATCGGAGGTTTTTAACGAAGTCGAATGATCTTTGATTACAGCTTTCTTCATTTTTTTCACTGTTGGCTGTTCCAAATAATTGCTTGGCTGCTTGGTTTTAACTATTAATGATTTGTGCTATTATTTATTTTTATCACGTGGGTGTTAACCTGCGTCAATAAAGAAGAAGAAGAAGAAGAAATCCTTCCTTAAAGCTACTGCACAGCCTCCCACTCTCCTATCGTCAGCCTTACCGCAGTAGATGGTGTACTCGCCGACGTTGATGACGGGTCTATCCTTGAGGCGGGCTTCCTGCAAAGCAGCAAACGGTGCATGGAAATAGATAGGAAGTCTGGACAGCGCAGTTTTTTGGATATCACTCGACTGCGATCGACAGTTCAGGGTGGCGGAATTGTGGCTTGTGGCCAAAGACTCCATGAACTCCTTAGGTACGGATCCTAAGGTGTATACACACCCTCAATCGAATCAAAGTAACCCTTAACTAGTTCTCCGACAATTTCTATTAAAGTCAGAAAATGTTTTGTAAACCGCTCGTTTGTGTCCATCACGCCATCTTCATTTGTTTAGATGTATTCCACTTCGGAGAATCCACTTGTAGAAAACGAATGCAAGAAAAGTGAACGCGAAGAATTCCAGAAAAGATGAAAAGAAGAACTGCAACACTGGAGCAAGCAATAAAAAATCACACCAAAAGCTTGTGAGGTCTGCAACTTGGCGCTTGACGAACAAAACGGCCTAGCCGTTTCGACCAGATAAATCGCGGCTATTATGGTTGCGACTCGACTAGTCGAAGCAACTTAACAGAATCAAGCAGGTAGCTTTGACCACCTATGAAATACTTAAATCGCTCGGGCATCGCGACCGAAACTGGCAACTGTTCCAACCCGCTGCGACTCATTGTCACAGCAAGAAGGGTTTTTGTATCTGTTCACAGTGTCGCGACTAGTCGAAGCGATCTGCTATAAAAGGGGTTGAGGCGAAATATATAATGAGCGTTAGACAGAGGTATAGGTGGTACAATGTTTTGCTAATAAACAGCAACCACCATACTGCCACCACCATTAAAAAAATAGCAACACCTACATTCCACTATAATGTGTATTAAAATATTGGTATGAACTGCGCTAGCAGTCTATTTCGTAATCAATCAGCGATCATACATAGGGAGAACCCTCTCTTCATCGCTTTCTCCCACTCGAACATCCTGCAAACCCCTACGCTTGTCCATGTCCATTTCTCATCATATACGGTACGGCTGAGGCGCTATTCATACTCTTGAACACCAGCGCGACACGCGCGGGACGGGCCTTGGAGTAGGAATACTTTCTAGGCTCGTAACGTGCTTGCGAAGACTATGAATACTCGAGCGGCAGTGCCATGGCGGAGCAGATTAAAGAGGGCCTCAACTTTGCCAAGAAAGCAAAATTGGTTCAAGCGTTCACTATCATGATAGCAGATTATATGTAGTACTGGAATTACCGCATTTACTGTAATTGAACACCCGGGTGTACTATTTTTCAACCTCCCCGAAAAGGGGGGTTCAATTAGGGGGAGCGGTTCAAATAGAGGAGGAGGCTCTAATTTCCAACCAAGAATTCAAGAGTCAATATGGGCGAACAAGTTTATTAGGCAAACCAAAAAAACAATAATTAATTACTTGGAGAACACTAAGAGATCATCATCAATAAAGTCATTAATCAAGTCCTTTTCAAGATCAATCTCTTCAAAAATGTCAACAACATTTGGGTGTCAAAATCTCGTGCAGCGCGTAGCAGATTTACGTCCGGTAGGAATGGGTCTCCAATGTCTTTTCAGCTGCAGGGGGGCTCAGGGGGCTCTAATAAAGGGGTGTTCTATTTTCAATCTCCACCGAAAGGGGGTTGAATAAGAGAGTGTTTAATAACAGGAAATACGGTAATTATTATGGAATACAATAAAATTGACGATGGATTAATAGTTAGATTGATGGAAAAGTTGTTACGACAATCGCCGCCATGGCGGAGCCTGGCGTCACGCGAGTGACGCGCGGATGAGGAGTCAGACCATTCATGCTCTAACGTCAAGCCCGCGCGTTGCGCCTGTGCCGCGCTGGCGTTGAGTAGTACGAAGAGCGCCTGAGCTCTGTCACGCCCGCCAAGTCTTGGCCAAGCGTAGCCGTCTCAATTAGTCATAGAACTGCCAACAGTTACAAGAAACATCACAGCTGCCGATCCCTGGTCAAAAATTAGGTCTGACCTTTAGTAAGTCTTAGGACTTAGCTCCGACCGCGTACAAGAATCGTTGCAACTGTTCGCAAAGAGCAGATAAGAATTTAACTCGGGCAAAAAGCGCTGTCAGTGAATTTACACAAAGTTGAGAGCGTTTCGAGCGCACTTGTCATCTTCGCGGTCCTCACCTCGTTTTTTTTAGGACCGCGCAACTTTGCAGAGCGCGCGAAAATCAATGCGATCTAGGATCGAACGCGCGCAAATGTTTTGAGACGCGAGCAAAAACGTATACAAACACGTAAGGTGCAATAGTAGGGTGAGCTCATACCAAATTTTTGAACCAAGAGATTTTCCTATTTCTGAGCGCACATCAATGCGCTCAGGAAGAAGGAAACCCAGTGATTATGGCGCAAAGAGCCGGTTATGCACTCGGAGTGGAATGACTAGGAAGAGGAGACCGACAGAGAAAATCTCAGACATTGGGATTGGCGAACCGCCGACATTTGCTTGGTGAGTAAAAACCATTCCCGGTATCGGACAGCCATTAGCCGGCGGTCCGCCGAATCCCTGCCAGCGGTCTGCCAGAACGTTGCCCGACCGCTGGCAGTCTCTTGGCTAATATCTGGCAGCCAGCTGTTGAGCAATCATTTGCCAGCGGTCTGCCAGTCTTTGGGCAGACCGATGAGTCGAGGTGGGTCCCTCACCGCAGATCGTTACGTAGGAGATCGCCTACACAACGGTCTGAGATGGGGGACCCACCCGACCTTTCCCCCTAGCCGTGGGGACTTGCCCCTTAGCTGCCAAAAAATATGCTAGCCTCTGTAGAGTGACTTCAGGTCACCTTCCAGGGCCGGCATCAAAGTGCCGAGTGAACACTCTTCGGAATGGATCGCCTTATATACCGGCTCGGCTTATCAATGAAATCAGAGATCAAACTTTAACATGTTAAAACGTGAGTAGTCGTCAACTCTCTCAAGTGCCGGCCATGTGACGACTCAGTGCCAAGCGAAGGCCACTGGGCGGTTATGCGCCAGCCGAGTGCCGATTGTTGGATAACTGAGTTTTTATGCGCTCGGTAACTTCGAAGTTTGATTGCCCTTGCCAGCTGAATGCCTGTTATCACCTAGCTGTTAGGCAACTGGCAGACATTCGCCGGCCGTCCGTCGCTGGCATTAAATGACATGCCGAGTATATGCCAACTGTTGGCCTCTTGATTGCCATTGGCCAGCTAAATGCCAGCTATCCTCCGGCTGTTGAACAACTGGCGAATTTTCGCCGGCGGTCCGCTGCTCCCATTGTCTGAGATGATAGAGCACATGAATAAGAAAGCTAAGACCTTGTGTAAACGTGTTTGTAATTGTAATTGTTTATTACAGGGTAACCCTGCGTAATGACATCGTAAAACGATAAACGAACACGTAGCGACAAAATGTAACAACGAGATAAGAGATCGGGAACACGTAGAATATAGAGTATCTGTGGGAAAAAATAACATGACTAACACAGGATCACTATAGTGTATTTATCGGAAAAAATAACATTATGACTAACACGAGATCACAAGCTCACTCATTCTCCGTCACCAAGTACTGCTCCACTATACGCTTAGAGGAGCCCAGATCTGTTGGCAGATTGCCCTTTTTGAGCAGTTTTTCCAATTCATTGCCAGCTCTTTAAGTAAAGAAATGGTGCCTGACACTCTTGCTAGCCGGGTTTCGAACTAGTTTTCGGACTAAACTGCTACCTCTAGTGGTGGATGCCCTCATATTGAAAAAAGTGTTTGGCCGACGGCCAGTATACCCATACAATATCTTATACATCATCAAAACATCAAACCTCCTTCTGCTAGCCAGCGTTTCCAGTTTAAGTTTTGCGCTCCTAGCATTACTACAGTGTGTTTTCATAACTAAATCCCGAAAATTTTATCATGAACTTACGTGTGAAACCATTTTGTACTTTCTACAACGCTTTGATAGTAGAGATTTTATGACAGTTGGATATAACAGTTTCATACTCGAGAAGGGGCCTAATACATATAGATTATGTAGGCATTCAATAGCACCTCTTCGTTTCTAGTAGAGATTGCTTTGAACAACATAACCTTATTTGCTTTAGACAGTGAGCGTCAAAAAGTGAGATCCTTGTGAACCAGGAAGCCGATATGTTTACGGTATCAGTGTGAAGGTATCGATAACGAACGCTATGAAAGTGGCTTCGAAGGGTGGTCAGCCTCATATGTTTCTTCAAGCGACCACATCGGCCGCGATGGCCTCACAACCGATGATGACGCCACTGTCCGCCCAGACTTCAATACCTCAAGTGGCAATGGCGCCAACTCCGTTTGTGATCATACGCCAGCAGTGAATACAGCCAGCAAGAAGTGCTGCCACGGAGATGGAGTCCCCTCACGATGGTCGAAGGTAAGACGAGCGTGCAATTTTAGAAAATATTTTTTCTTGAATTTACTCGGATAACTTTTGAAAAAAAATCAGATTTTTACTGTTATTTATTTATTATCAGTATACATTCGGATTACATGAAGGAAACGTTGGAGGAAAAACGTTTTTCGTTTGGAAAAAACTTTTGATAGGTATTCCGAATGACTCCTTTGATTACATTTTGTAAGAGCTTTTCTCAAGTTACGAAGTGTGTAAAATTGAGTGGTTTCGTTTATCCCATGAACCCATAATTAGATGCTATTTCGGTACCTGATACAAACTTCCAAATAGGTTCAATTGACTGGCTAACACATTTAATCTAGATGTCAATGAGCTGAGCCACTGGCGTGACGCCGTAGCGTTTCTAAAGCTCGACTTTATTCCAACTTGTTTATTACGAAAGCCAAAACAGGGACTTATACCAAACACTGAGGAAGCGAGAAACCTGTGGAACCGGTTTCGCCTATATTGTGCCATACTTTCGCAGTATTGACGATGGGCCTGGCGAGGAGAAGAACATTTTGGACCTTATCGCTGCTCTGCTAGCCACAGTTCCTAATGAACTGAACCGTTGGCGTGACGTCGTCGGGTTTTTGGAGTGCGACTTCATTCCAACTTATTCATCACAATTTCCAGAACAGGGAGTTGCACCAAATATTAAGGATGCTAGAATTCTTTGGAATCGACACTTTGCCTATGTTACACCATACTTTAGAAGTATTGACGAAAAATCTGGCAAGGAGAAGATTATTTTGAACCTGTTCGCTGCTATGTGAGCAACAGTTTCTAATAAACTGAGCCGCTGGCATGACGTCGTGGCGTTCCTGGAATGCGACTTGACTACAAAAATCTTATGTTACAGAGCTTTTTCTAACATACATAATCCAGAGAGCCTTCCGTAGTCCAGTGCTTTAGAAACTTGAGCTTGAAAAAACTTTACGGCGCAACCAAACAGGACGACCAGTTCCTGTTCGGACTGATCTTCACTTTTGCTTTCATGAGCAGTCCACCACCGTCAATATTCTTAAGATCAAGGGTCAGTACTACACCCACGTGGAATTCCTTGGATTATGATCATCTCTACTCCGTGAAGTGTTACATGCTGCTGACTCTGTACGTTCCTCTCTTGCTAGCCTTCCGTTCTCATTCTGAACTGACATAACTAAATTTTTCAACAAATATTCTTCCGGATCAAGCACTCACTCATTTATACCACGAACCTCGCGCCATCTGTACCTCGAATGGTGTTCATTTATTGTTAATTCAAACACTGATCAGAAGCGACTGAAGGCTGGCTATTTCGACATCTGACTATCGACAACTGCTGGAATTATTCCAGATCTAGCAGCTGACTTCAATAAATCTCGAGGATTTTTTTTGCGCCATGAGTCAAGCTTGGTAGGTTAGTAGAGAACAAGCTGTTATCGATTGTACATAGTTTCGAGATCACCTGAATTTTCGCTGCAGTGCCGCAATATATTGCACACAGTTGCAATTGCATGGTATAACTTTTTGAAGCCTTTTTTGGAAGTCAGAAATAGTTTGTAGTTTGTTTGGAGTAGAAGAATGAGATTGGTTACCTAGGTATTGAATATTTTGACGTTGTGCATTATCCGTACCACAGTTATGCGGCCGTTGTCTGGAAAAATTCTCGTTATCCGGTATCTTGAAATTCGTTGTGTATAACCACACTATTATATGGTTGAGTCCACCAAGAGTGTCGCATTTACTTATCAATAAGAAGCGGTCGGCTGGAGATCAATGTGCATTAATCCCATACCAGCACGCTCGATACCGATTGAGCGAGAGCGGTTGTGCTGCAAGGAGTTTTATGTTCATTAATCTCCAATCGACCGCTTCTCATTGATTAGTAAATGAGACACTCTTGGTGGACTCCACTATATATTGAACAATTGTGTTTATTCTACGGACGTCATGCTAGTCGAATCCCCACCAGTTTTTTTTAAACATTCTGGCCTGAAACTGAACTACCTATTGAATGGCAAACTTTTTCACTGTAGACTTTTGAAGAAATGATAGAAATATTTATTACGCCTGCGATTAACTCAATCCTCATGTCTACAGTAGAAAAGAAAACATGTTCAATTAAGGCAGCAGAGCTCCCTATACAACAAACTAGTTAGGTCCGTGGCTTGCCTACCCAAGCAGAAAAAAATAAATCTTACCGGTAGCTGGCGCGGGCGTTTTAGACCTCTCCGGCAGCTGGCAGTATGTCACGCCTGTCAGGTGCGCTCTTCTCTCGGCGCGAATCGATTAGTGGGCCGGCGCACGCGACCGCCCGCGCCTGCCGACGGAGAGCCTAAAAATTTTTTTGCTTGAGGAGGCAAGCCACGGACCTAACTATACAAATACATACAAGAAAGGCTTTTAAAGCAATTTACTCAAATGAGGAGTGAAACATGCTTAAAGCATAGCATTGGAGGACTCAACATGAAATGCCTTATTAGAGGGATGAAAATTGAAAACCATTCGAAACCCTAGAATGATGTACCCTACGCATCACACTGAGACGGTCTTGATGAGCAACGAAGCCTGGTGAGGAATGGGTCGGCAAGGCTCAGCAGGCAAGGAATCAACAATAGACCATGCACGACGCAGAGCGTCATGCACAGAATCATCGTCTTCACGAAGACCTGAACGGATAGGAAATGTTAAATCATTGGCAATATCATGAAAGAGGGAAGATTACTCACTTGTGACATGTAAATAGACACAAGGAGCAATGCAAGCACACACAGACTTGTGCTAAGCGACGCCTGGAGAGCTGGGAATCCTACAGACGAAAGGCAGTAATGGAGCCGACGTCTGGCGGTCAGAGGTGGCTCTAGGTGTGTTCCTGAAATCTTTTTGTAAACTTCGTAGCGACAATTACGAAAATGTTCTTGGAAAAACGTATTATTTCTCAAGTGACTCTTTTTCCGTAGTGCTCATAAATATAACCCTTCAGCGCCTATTGCGTGATTCGGATGGAGCCCATCCCCCAGACTTAAGCCGATGCTATGATGTGCGAAGTCCTCCTAAAAAATCGACTGCCCCTAGTTGTGACCCTCGTTTTAAAAATAGTGTCCACGATAAAAATCATGTCTGATTTTTTGGAGGAGATTGGCAGCTACGGGGCCTAGCGCAACTCTAACGTTGAAAAAACTAAGAAAAATGAGCTCGGAACGGTCCCCTACGGCCCCAAAGTTGGACACCAGTCAGCTCATCACACCCCAGATGCACTTTCCACGCCAACCAACGTAAGCGAATGAATTCTCGAGATAGTGGGGTGAACAATGGTTACCGATCAATAGCCCCATTCTTCCCTTCATTCTCAACTTTTCTCTTTACTCAGGTCAGTTCGCGTACATCGGCTGCAAAAGACGGAAGTTACAAGTCTCGGACAACTCGTCCACCATGCTTCCCTAGCTCAACTTTTGAGAGACTATAACTCCGTTCCTAGAAGGTCTTGTACGATTCCAAAAGCATCATTTAAATCAGCGTGTGACCGTCTTCAAGATAGACGGAAAAGCAGAAACACGATTCTTATCGTGAACACTGCCTTTAAACGAGAAAGGCCCTTGACAGTCTCAAGCGCTCTCGTTGGCCCTCGTCGGTCAGAGAACGGAGCCTTCCTAAGCGAGAACACTAGGCAACTAAAACCAGGACGGTACTACGATGGTACAACTTTTTGACCATTCTCTCACTAGTTTTATCGGCATAGGAGTAACGCTAGGCGATACTGTTTCAACCGAGTCACGCGAAACATTGCACAGTATAATGAAGTCGCTCAAGTACAACGAAAAGGGAATACGTCTTGACGCTGAAATGCTATGAAGCCTTTGTTATGCCGTCGTAATCATCAGCTTTCCTAACGCGGCAAAGTTCATGATTTTCCGCAAAGCACAAAAAAGGACAGGGTCGCGAATATTTCTAAGGAAGACACTTCATAAAGAACGTCTGGCGCAAGAAGAAACGTATTTAAACTGAACATTCTTTGATCTTGTTACCCACTCTGACGTTTACCTCAAAGATCAGAAAACAGAGTACGGCTTTCATGCCTTTCAATAAAGTCATCGACAATCTGACCAAAACCTATGTGCCTGAATCTCACAGTCTCCTCTCGGACAAATGTTAGGACTGACCGCGCGCAACTTTCCCCCTTTTATACTGACCGCGCGCAGAAACCGTTCCGATCGCGCGTAAGATAACGTTTTAGGACCAAACGCGCGCAACGCTCGCGGTAGGAACGATCACAAAAAGTTGCCCGCGTTCCGACCACGTTTGCTCGCTTTGCGGCCGCCATCACTAACCGTTCGGACCGACGGGAGCGCCGAAAAGCGCGCAGAAACCGCCGCACTATAGGACCGACCGCGCGCAACATTCATTTTCAGGCGTGCGGAAAATTGTATGGTGCGTGATGGACACTCTCGCATTTAGCTCCACGTATTGGAATTTTTCGGAAGGATTCCGGACTGATTTCGTTTTATTACTTGTGTTCTTTTGCTGTTGTTACTGTTTCCTCTCATTTCTTGTTTCTCCGCCATGTATTTTCTATTTTGCATGAAAGAAATTCGTCGAAGGAGGTTTAAAACTGTCAAGTGTGAAAAAAAACAATTTCGTTATTATCTTGTTCCCACACTCTTTCATCGGTGGATTATATAGCCATGCTGAAATCGTTCCATTCGTTCTAACCACGCCTACTTTTCCAATTCCTGCAGGGGCGTGGCTGCGGAGCTGAGGGTTTAGATATTA
Source organism: Aplectana chamaeleonis (assembly GCA_029168955.1). Taxonomy (NCBI): domain Eukaryota; kingdom Metazoa; phylum Nematoda; class Chromadorea; order Rhabditida; family Cosmocercidae; genus Aplectana; species Aplectana chamaeleonis. The sequence goes on from JAPDOI010000740.1 coordinate 54,368, forward strand.
GGGATCGTGGATGAAGGTTTATAAATAAATATTTATAATATTATAGCAGTGCTTTTCCCCAGTTTTCGCAGTTATTCTGTTGGGTTCCGCGAGCTTCGCCGTTCCCCCGTTCCTCCGCCCTTCTTCTGTTGCGAAAGCAGCAGGGCAATCATATTCTGGTTCAACCTTTTTCTCGCTGTTCCATGCACTTTTCTCTCACTTCTGTGACATTTTGTATTTCTGCTTACGTTTTCTGCTTCGTAGGTGATGTGGTTTAGGGATTTGACTGTTTTACAGTACGATTTTGCTAAATAATCTAGAAATACAGTGTGCAAATTTTGAACGATTGTTGTCAAAGTGGGATTCTTTAACAAAGCGGGATGAAATTCGGTTAACGCATTGATGAGATCATAACCTTTCTGTCATTTTTCTCGAATTCAAAAGTCGAAAAAAAAACCGTCGCTGTAGCACCATGTTCTTCGAAAATTTTCTCGAATCGGGACTCGAATTCTTTCTGAATGTTACGTAGGTTTCGTTTGGGTTGAACTGATCCAAGAATTGACGAAATTATATCCCTTCCACCATTCCTCTCAATTTCAAGATTTTCGTTGAAAATGGTGCCTCCAAAGTCGAAAAAAAACCCGTCGTTGTAGCACCATTTTCTTCAAAAATTTTCTTGAAATGGGACTCGATTACATTTCAGGAAGCCCTTTTCGGAGACAACAGATCTGATATTAGAAGTTTTGGAAACTTCTGCGCTAATATTGAGACGGAAGAAGACTATTGCTCTAAGCGCTTGACTATACTGCTATCATTGTCACTCGACGGATTTGTGCTCAAGCGAGTTTCTATGTATGTAATTCTTCGATACGTTTTATTTTCTTTCTTTCTTTTCTTCTGTACAGTTTGCTATTGGGTTGGAGAAAAAGAAAGAGTTTGCAGGCCAACCCGCATTTTTTTCGTTTAGATATTGCGCACCGAATTCCCCAATCCAATATTTAAATTGAAGCTACGTCATTATTGATTAAAACTCAGACGTGAGCTATGGCCACTTTATCTGCGGGTGGACAACCTTCACTGTGCAGATTCTCGAAACCAACCTCGGATCTTTTTGAATACTTATTCAGCAGGTATGGATAAACACGTAAGGGCCGGATTGCAATCCAAGTCTGCCGCAATCCAGAATTTTTATCACTTCAGATTGCAATCAGAACTTCACGCCCTGAGAGCCGAACCATTAAAATTTGAAATTGGAGCTGAAGTATGGACGATAACAGTGGAATTATTTGCTGGCGTTGCAGACCTCGATGTATGTTTTGCCATAGTTAGATGTAAAATTGCCGAGAAAAGTAGCGACCTTCTCTGGGAAACTTCCTCCAGGCCCAGCGTGCGTTGTGCGGAATTCCGCAATGGACATCAGCCTACGGTTGCTCTCAGTACCTCATTCAAGGCACAAGAGTGCAAGCGAGTCGTCTCTGGCTTCCAGAGGCGGACTGTCGTCCAAGAACGAAGCAGTCCATTGAAACTGATGCCAGATCGCAACAAAACGGCTTGTCAAGTGAGCGAATGCGTCTTTGATCTAATTCGAGGTTAATTGCAATTTTAAGGGTACACACCACTTATGCGAATTATCAGTCCCATCCAATTCAAAAGCAATGCACTGCACATAATATCCGAGGGCATAACGAAAGACCGCTTGAGAGGTCAGTTAGCTGCTAGTGTGTTGATTGGAACTATTTATGATAGAGACGTTCTTCCAGATTTATTCACGTCGAAGTCAAAAGTGCCACATCTAAGAGTTACTGGTGCAAATATTAAAAAAAAATCGCAAAATCTTTGCAAGGCTTATCAGTCCACACATACTGCAATGCTCTTGCTCTTTCGTCAGAAGATTTGCGGTCCTGCACGGCGTCTGAGATTGATTAAGTACTGCAGTCTGGTACTTTCTGACAATTGCCCTCGAAAGAAGCTCTAGATTTCATTCGTTTAGTTCTCATTCGTGACCTTCCCGTTGTGCGCAACGACACTAGTACTCCCATCCCCTATATTCGCTACTGCTTTGCTGGGATATTGGTTCACTAAAAGACTATTGGCCAGGAATGCCGATCTTAACCTCGAAAAAATAGAGTTAGCGAAAAGTGTCGCCGCCGTAATCACCAAAATCTGGTTGGAGATTATGCCGCAAGTGTTTACCTTGAAAACACATGTGAGTTGGGACTTGATCTCTGCTCAGATACTGGCATATGCAAACTATCGTGGCAGGCCTTTAGATATTTTTCGAACACGCGATGAGCGAGGAGGTGTTGAACATGGGAACACCGTATCCGTTATCCAGTGCATCCTTCGAGTCGCACCACAAACAACTTCAAATCAAGATTGGACAAACTACTATCAACGTCACGAAGACTATTGTTGAGAGGTTGGACATTCCCATTGCTACCTATGAAGGCTAATCTTCAACTTTAGGTACCTGCTAGCGAAACTGATCCCACCATTGCTAGAGTCCGCGAACCCACGAGAAAAAAAAATCTTCAACGATCTGTTGCGCAATATGGATAACACTCATCAATCGAGGTGAGATTAAACCCTGAATTCATCTGCCTAAATCTTTTATTTCATCGAACATCTTGCTTATTTTAGGTTTCCTGTCGATACAAGGGTTAACGACAATATCCACACACCGTCCCATAGCCGCATCAATGTTTCTAAGTTGAACGGAAGGCACAGGGAAATTTTAGATAATTTCGGAGGACACCCATAGTGGGTTTTATTCAGTCTGAGTGTTCATTTATGTGGAAGTCCAATGTTCTTATTTAGTTCGCGATTGGTCGTGGGAGGCAAGGTCTATGTATTTCTCCAAAACGTACTGGAAGGCATTGCGCAAATCGAGGCAGGATATTGTTGCTGTTGAGCACGCTGAGGAGCTCCTAATCAGATCGGTTGTGTTCTTTATGTACAATGATGTTGACGGGTCATTGCTCATGCTTCTCAACAAATACCAGTTGAGTGATCCCTTTCTATCATTATCAGAACTTGTTACAAAACCCCACTTTGTTCACAGTTGTTGAGATTAGTGAGGGACAACAACTTATTTTTTTAAGATCTAAGCGGGGGAGTTAGCAGTAAGATCTGCTACTCAGAACTTTTTACTCAAGGTAAAAACTAACTATCGGACAAGTAACAGATGGCTTACGTTACTTGTTTGGAGCTTGAAAATTAGTAGGGTTAATGTCGCTCCAAGCTGGTACTTTAATTGTTCGGTAATTGTTTTATAGTTGTACAATTGTGGAGTTATACTTGTCCGCTCCGCTCATGCACAATTTTCAAACTAGTTATGAAATCCTAATAGTTTAGTTGTTTCGTATTTGTGCAAATGTTGTACTTAAAGGCACTGTTCGCGATAAACTTCATCCTCGAATTTTCCATGACAAACGCTTCTCGTGGCTCTCAGAAGCAGAACAGCGTAAAAAAAAACGGGACGAAAAGCTACCCAGGAGCCGCAAAACGGCTTAGAAAAGTGGGAAAACCCCGCCATTGTGGGCAAGTCCCGCCTCTTCCCGCCCCTCGACGTGAACAAAGGAACACTCGAAATCGTGAGTTGAGCGATGTTTTCCGATCAAAAGCCCCGTTCTTCCCTTCTTTCTCAACTTCTCTCTTTACTCAGGTCAGCTCGCATACATCGGCTGTAAAAGACGGAAGTTACAAGCCTCGGACAACTCTTCTACCATTTTCCCTAGCTCAATTTTTGAGGGACCATAACTCCATTCCCAGAAGGTCTTGTACGATTCCAGAAGCATCATTGGAATCAGAATGGGACCGGTTTCAAGATGGGCAAAAAAACAGAAAAGCGATTTATCGCGAACAGTGCCTCTAACATATACTCCGCCATTATTTTGTACGGTTAAAATTATAACCACAGTTCGACTGAAGTTCTCGTTTTTCCAGAAACCCTGTTTTCATGGGTGATCCTATGGTTCCGAAACGCACCGTTTTCAAGAAAGACTCATTAGCGTATCATTAGCGGAATTAAAATTCGAAATTTCGAAATTCGGTTTTCGGATTTCGTAACAGATATATTTCTCTCAGCTTTCAGAAATCGGGCGAAAAACGTCCAAAAATGTACGAAAATGCGGTTTTTCGGAACGCGAAACGCGAACATTTTCGAAAAACCCTCTTAGGCTTCCCTAAACTCTTAGAAACACTATCGGTTCAAGAAATCCATTTTAAGCCTCGTCCTGCTATTCTAAAACAACAATTTACAGAGCACAGTTCTTTCAGGAAGAAGTATGAAAAAAACTAATTTGAAGATTCCAGGCAATATCAAAATATTCAAATGAAACTAGAGGGTTTATTGCAAATCAAGATTGCTTCGGTGAAGATTTACCGAGCAGTTGAGTGAGAGCGGCGCTGGGGCTTTGGTGGTGCAGTGCGATAAGGCGTCCCGCCGGAACGGGAATATGCTGGTTCAATCTCGCCCGAAGCCTGATAGGGATACCTTACAAAGTCCTCGAATGGCAGATCTGCCCCCTCAACTTGCGAAGTGCGAGACCATCTCGAGACTAGCCAGTATACATGGGCATTCGACCCGAGTTTTCGAATGAATGAATAATTCGAATACGGCCATTTCAAAAATTCCGAATAAATGAATACATTCGAATAATGCCTTTTGAAAAATCCCGAATAGATGAATACATTCGAATAATACCTTTTAAAAATTCCCGAATAAATGAATATATTCGAATAAGGCGTTTTCAAAATTCCCGAATAAATGAATATATTCGAATAAGGCGTTTTCAAAAATCCCGAATAAATGATTACATTCGAATAATACCTTTTAAAAATTCCCGAATAAATGAATACATTCGAATAATGCCTTTCAAAAAATCCCGAATAAATGAATACATTCGAATAAAGCCTAAAGAAAGTTTATCAGTGTTGTCTACCGGGCTCAATCATGAAATTGAGCCTGAATAATGAAAATTGATTTCCAGCGCGAACGATGCCTTTAATTTAACCGTAATACTCAGTGGATAACCCACCATCTATTATTAATCTACTTCAATTACAGTTAATGTGCAACTAAAAAAAGAACATAATTGACCTATTTATTCTAAGATAATAACAGAGAAAAGTACAATAACGCAGCAGTGATATTAGACACTGGCTCAGAAAACGGTGTAGATCCGGTGGTCTCTCCACCATCACGTACCACCTCGAGTTGAGTTTTGCTCCAACGGAGAACTACTTCTGATACATTTGTTGAAACGATTGTGTTGTTGTATTGGAACATTTGTGACGGCCGTTTCCGACGGCATATTTGTCCTGGCGCACTTTGTTCCAAAAATTTACCCTAAAGCACAGTTACGAACTATCGCAATTATTCATAGTGATAGCATTGTTCACTACGAATCCATTGGTTTTGGGATGCAAAATTACGCAGCTGCAGAACCAAGCAGATTTTTTTTTGCCAAAACGGGGTTTAGCGGCGTATTTTGCTCGCTCAAAGCGGTGTGTGGCCACAGCGCACTTAAAAACGGATGAACTGAAGTCTCAAGTGAATTTCGGTGTTACTCGCAGTAAGGTGAATTCAATGGTATTTAAAAGTCTATTTGACTCCCAGTATGGAAAAAATTTTGTAAAAAAAAGTGCCTACAAAAGTGTGTAATTTTTTTTCTGGAATTCCCACCGATCGGAGGTTAGGAAATGGCAGATTCTATCTATCAAAACCGTCTGATTAGTTCACATCAAGGGATTTTGAGTGGGAAGTATGCAAGTTTCAATAAAGTTCTGGAGTTGAATTGGTTATTTTGTAAGACTATTAGATGGTAGTCGTTTAGAGAAGTTCAAATAACGACCTCAAAAGTAAAAACGGACTCTTTTGGAGCAAGATTTTGGCGTTGCAGCGCTTTGTACGCTCCTAAAACGCTGTTTTTGCAAAGAAAAGTTACTTCGGTACTGTATAAATACAGCGACATTAGCTGCGTTTTCTGACCTTGGAGACCTCAAAATTAAAAAATAGAAAAAATCCAAGTATTCTTCCATTTTAAGAATTGTTGATACCACCCATCCACGTCTTCTATCTTTTATCTACTTGCGCCGTCGCCGGTATTCGAACAGTCGGTCGACCGTGAAGGGAATATGTCGGTTTCAAAATGAAACTCACCTGTCAATACTCTTCGTTGTGCGCAACACAATCATGCCATTCTAGGAGTTAACTAATGCAGTATCTTGTTCTAAAGTAGTTCGTGTAGTGAGTCGATGAAATGTCAAGCGTTGGTTGTTCGTCATTTCTTCTCTACTCGAAGTAGTTTTATACTTGTCCATTCTCGAGACATATTGAAGATTACTTGTCCGTCGCCCCTTTGCTAGCACATTAGTTGTCTATGAAGCAAACCACCGCAAACAATTTAAGTTTGAATTAAATATGTGAATTTATAATTGTGCGTGTCTAGATGTATTGTTTTATACTTGTTCGAGGCGTTTTAATTAGTTTTTAACTTGAGTAAAAAGTTCTGAGTAGCTTTATAAAACGTCCTGCCACCATAATGTCTTTTGATGATCTCAGTTTCGCGTCTTTGCATCCTTGGTAAAGTTATTTGAATTTATTAATGAAATTAATCAATTTAACTAGTTTATCTGTCCGAAATGTGGAGCATTTTGTGTGTTGCAACATTAATGTAATTCCTGTTTTGAGTAAGCTTTTTGCAATTATCTAAGAGAATGAATATGAAAGTAAATGTTCGAAAAAATGACCTGCTCCAGATATGAATTATGCGATTTTCAGTTTCCTTGGGTCCGTAATTCGAATATGCTGCTTTTGGAATATATAAATTCATGATCATTCCTTGTTTTCATATTTGCAGAGTAAGTTATTCAAATTTTGACTTATTTTCATATCATAACATTAAAATACTCCGAGGAAGTTGCTTCTCTAATATAAAAATTCGTATTGAAAAACAAATAAATGTATATTGAACAACTTGTCGTATAGTTTTGCATGTTCTTCTCTCTCTATTACTTAAGAATTTGTTGTGTACTTCTTGTTTCATAGTTTGTTGATGCGCTGTGAAGTTGTAAATTTCTTGTTAATAAATTTGTATACCATGAAATTCTTTGTAATTACGCTTGGGCATTCGACAGGAACTATCACGGTTCATTACTATCCGGTAATGGGCACCACGATCGTAGGGTTCTCTGCTAGCGTTTCGCGCTGTTCTAAGCCCCGCCCACTGGGTAGGGGGCGTGGTTTCATATTCGCCCGCGGTCCGAACGCGAAGTGCCGTGATGCAGATTTGCGTTCGGAACGCGCACACTTCCGTACTAACCGCGCCGGTATACCGGTTGGAACGCGCGCAATGGTGCGGTCGGAACGTCTCCAATCCCGAAGTCGGGCCTATTGTTGCGCGCGGTCGGTCCTCATATTCGTCTGAGCTGTTCAAATCATCAGTTTTCTGTGCTCTATTATGAGCCAAGACGTGAATCGACAGACTGCCTCCGTGAAACTCTGAACACATCATTAATAGTTTTGTGGTACGAAACAGAACCAGCTCAGCATCAATTCGGATTCTGCAACTCAAACCTTTGCAGATTGTTCCGTCTTGCTCGAGACCTGTGGGCCGTATATTCTTCAGCACACCATAGCACATCAACTCACCAGCGCTGTAGTAGTGGTAGGATATGTGAGCTGGAATGTCGACGGAGAATCCTATTGAAATAACGAGGGCTGCCATGACTATGGGATCGAGCTCTGTTCCGGTCCAGGATAGTATGCCGAGAATACCTGAATAGGCCCTCCGATAAAAGAAATGTCACGCATAATGAAAAGGAGCAGGATGCTATAAAACAACGCTCATATCTCTACCGGCCGGCTTCGCAAAATAGCAGCACCTTAAGACATTTATTTGTAGAGTTCGCGCGATAATTTTAGTCTGATGAATGGAAGGGGTTGTGACGGTAGATCACCCCGCGCGAATCGAAACCCCATTCTCCAGTGAGCCGCCAACCGCGCGCGGCTAGCTGCCTGGTCCTTGCGTCAGACTAAATCGAAAAGGAAAACCATACAGTTTACCGCAGTGTTGAAAGGACACGGTGCAGTTGAGGTCACACACTAAAACTTCGGTGGAAAACCTAGCTCTTTGCCAGACTTAGTTGTCGATCGACAACACAGCTGATTTTCTAGTTGAGTTACGGTTTTCTTTTTTTTCACGTTTGTTTCTTGTTGTTTCTGCTTTATTTTTGTTTCTGACTCTTATAACATTATAAATAAGGGCTTTTCTTAGTGTGGGAGAGCAATTTGCCGTTTTTCGACTTCAAAACAGAAATTTGAAAGAAGGGCACTTCGCAGCCTGAACAAAAGGTTAATTGCTCTCACGAACTAAGAATAGCCCCTAGTCGCAATATTTAAACAGTCAAAAACAGAAATGATGCCGAAGCAAACACGAAAAAAAAGAAAAACCGTAATTCACATATAAATCAGCTGTGCTGTCGACCGATAATGAAATCTGGCAAAGAGCCAGGTTAAACACCACAGTTTCAGTGTGTGACCGCAACCGCACCATGTCCTTTTAACATTGCGGTAAACTGTATGCTGTTTCCTCAAAATGTCTAGAGTCCCCAAAGAAAACATGCTAGTGCTCTTTAAAAAATTGGAGAATTTTCGCAGGCAGCGGATTAGACTATCGCCTATCCCTGGCGCATCAGGGCTTCAAATGAATAGTGGTGAAACAAAGAATTATTTCTACTTTGTACACTAAGTTGTTCTAATCCTCTGTCTGTTGTTTTCCACTAGCTTCTCAGCTACTTAGAGAACGTCGGATAAGATGGTGATGAAAAAATACGGAATTTTTCGTGAAGTAGTAGAAGACAAATTGCTCTCTCAGCCGAATTAAAGCAAGATATACCCATACAGTCCAACACTATCTGAATAAGCCTTGATTACCTGTCATAATACTAGCGATTACACAAGTTGTGATGAAAACCGTCACTGGTTCCCACATGAAGATCATACAGACGATCGCCATGCAAGTGATTGTGGCTACACCAGACTGAAAGCATCCACTAGGTCGGGTGCTCCTTGTAAAACTTCTGGGGTTTAACAGATCTCTCCTGATGCGGGGCGACAACAGGGTTTGAGAAAGAGTGATTCAAAATATGAAACTTTGCGGAATGTTTGACGTAGGGGTGAGAAGTTTGGTGCGGCCACCTCTATGACGATTGCGAAAGCTCACCTGCCACGTATCCGTCGGCATATTCTCGATCAGGTCCAAGTAGATTCCATCATCAGAGTAAACAGAAACGTTGAACTCGGGCCTAAACAAAGGCTTTGTCTTAGGTTTGACACCTTTCAATTCAGGTGCCTCTTTAGCAACTTACTTATAACGGTCCACTATTGCACGCCATTGCTTCAGCAGGCGGTCTCGATTGAACCATTCTCGAAGACTATCGCCATAGAAGGCAGTGGTGAAAAAGAATCTTTCAAGTTTGCTGGAATGCAATATGTTTACACATGAAATCAGGAAATACCATCCGCGATACTTACGTCGAGTTGCCCTGGCTGATTCGCAAGAATCCTCGCCAGAACTCGTACTCTGGCCATTCAAGAAACGCTGGTAGGTCGTTGAAATTCAACACATTTGGATCTGAAAACATCGTAACATAAGTGTTTTCGCCTATCATTCACCTTGCAAGCAATCCCAGAAGCACGGGATAGTCGACCTCTAGCATTAGCCCCTTCCTCCTCTGTTTCCAACTCGCTCATGCTTTTCTCGTACTCGATGAAGTCTCGAATGAAGTAATTTGTGCTCTGAGGTCCCCATGCCCCGGGCAAGGACTCGACTTCGGAAACGAAGCTATTCAGTCTGAAAGGTTCCGTCGCAGAGCATGTAGATGCGAATAAGTGAGAAAAATAAAGGATTAACCTCTTCAGCCGCGACTGATCAGATAAATTACCGGGTTTGTTCACAAACAGAGTTGCCAGCGTGAAATGTGGGATCACATGCTCGACCCTGAGACTATCCATCTGTAAAGCATTCCATTACACAATTAAAGCGCGTGAACAGCATTGTATATGTTCTGGATAAACTACGACAGGAGCTACTATTATCACACTCTAATAGCGTTGTCACACAACTATGAACGGAATGATCTAGGCGATCCTTTGTAAATTCGAAATCGGCAAACCTCTACTAGGGACGAATCACTGGTGAACAGCTTCTTTGGCGAGAGATTGATCGTCATCTGGGTAATACCCTAAAATTGGATACGCTTATATGATGCCACCACGTCGTATCTAGAGTTCTCATGTAGAATTAAAGGCAGTGATTGCGATCAAATTTGTTTGTCTCCTTCTCTAAATCCTTATCTGAACTCAGAGTAGTAGGACCTACGAGAAAAAAATCGCGAAAAATCCGCTGTTTCGGGCCAAATTTGAAGCCTGAACTTCCCTGTCTTTTGATGGCGAACGAGCCCACTCCACATCATCGGCATCGATGATCTCTAATATCAAAAACATTAGCTGGCTTGAAATTGAATTTCGATCAATGGACAGTACACCTCTAGTCATGGACTGGAGTGCTTGCTTTCATTGTTCAATTATTTTTATTAGGTAAATTTGCATGTATTTCTTCTTCTAAATGTCGATGATTTTTGACTTCTCGGCATGAGACTGCGATCTTTTTGTGTGGCGCTGTGCATGTGTGCACGAACTGGCATCTTTAGACCCTAGGAACTCTAATTCTAGCCCGTTTTTAACCGCGCTACCTTTATAGTGTTCAGCTGTTTTCGATCTAAGCTGATTTTTGTACTAAACTTTTCAAGGAGACCAAACACTTTTAGAGAACATATGAGGTCATACCTTGATAGAGACAAGAAGAAATACTATCCAGACCAAAATCATCAATGCGTCGAACACCTTACTAGTCACAAGGGTCACGTACCGATCGAGTAGAGATGTGAATCGATCGGTCAGGCGATCACGGAAAGAGGAAACTGATTTCTGTAAAAAAAAGGTGATCTCCATTACAATAACCTGGACACGCCCCGAAGCCATTGGTGCACAAGGGTGGATCCGTATGCTGGCTTCATATTGAATACTCCAAAAAACCCAAAACTGACTGAGCGTGAACGTAAGGACGCCCGGTTCTCATCTGGGTACCATGGTACACCCGATTCATGCCAAACCTTGTCTAAGCTGCCGCTCGCGTCATCTGCACCACATTCTAAGCGTTGTGTCCGACTTCGATCCCGTTCGTTCTCCAGTTCAAAATGACCAGCAAGTACCATGACAGCGCTGTAGAGAGTGATCTAGAAAAAAATCTGCAGAGTTCATTTGATCACAGGGTGCTTCACAAGAGTGCCCACACTTATCCGCACTGACCTGGTAGATGAAGTCAACAAATATAGAGGCTGCATTTCCATAGCACAATAAGGTAATCTCTGGTGAGCTTGTGAATGCACCGACTGCGTCTGCCGACATGTTTGTCAGAGCACTGATCATGATGGCAGGGCCAGTGTCAGACAATACCTTAGAAATAATTTTGAACCACACATTTTACATGGCGCTGAGTCAGGGCGGTGCGCGATGACACGACCGAGTATGCAGATTCCAAACGATTGTTGTCATTGTTGAGTTTACATCTGTTGCGTCTTTCCAGATTATTGGATATCCTAGAAAAACTGGGACTCTGCAGAAATTTCTGGATTCTGTATAGTCCCACAACTTTTTAGTATGCTTATTATTTTCGATGGGACACTCAATATAGCATTCTTGAAACTTGTTTCTTAAGAATCGTTTACTTGTTGGGTCTACTGAGTATGGTCTGTGGAATTTAAGTGGGGAAGCGGCCAGGCGAAAAATACTGATTTTCTTCTTTTCGCACCGATGTAGTTATAGTGGAGTGTGTCCACAACGTTTGCCTCTGAAATTCCTTTATCGGTTGACTGGGAAATCTGCATTTGACATTTGCTTTTTCCATAAGCGAGTTTTCGATAGGGAAAGTAGGGTGGTCGTGCCTGCGTCTCTGTCACATTTCTTTGGTGTCTGCAGGCGCGAACCTGCTAGAAAGAGGCATTCGACGCAATCTCGAGTGGATGAATGAAATTAACTCAGGCAAACTGGGGCGTCGACAACAGGTTGATAAGTTGTCATCTCATAAACCGCTCCCTGTTTACAAGTCAAATCGCGCGTATTGTCAGCCTGAGACCTGCCCCTTGCCCAGCGACGTCCGCCTGTTGTCCGGCTGTTGACAACTCGATGTGTCGAGTTTAGCGGCCTATTTAGCAGCAGCTCACATCTTACAGGATTGTTTCATCTAGCTTGGGAACTACTTTACACCGACACGCGTCGCGGTCGGCACACCGACACGCGTCGCGGTCGGCACACCGACACGTGTCGCGGTCGGCACACCGACACGCGTCGCGGTCGGCACACCGACACGTGTCGCGGTCGGCACACCGACACGCGTCGCGGACGGCACACCGACACGCGTCGCGGTCGGCGCACCAACACGCATCGCGGTCGGTCGCCCAGCCTCTACTGGGATCACCACTGGATAGGCAGGACCTCCAGATGCTGGGCGGGGTCAAAATACCGCAAACTTGGGTAATTGAACCGGCTGCGCTATCATCATTCGCAGCATGCCTGAAAGATGCGTCGTATACTTCCCTAGTATCCAGATCGCTAGCTGTGCAACAGCTCGACATCGACCAGAGCATAACTCGCGGCCAGGGCACCGCCGAATATCGGCGCGTTGGCCAGCGGTGACTCATGGTGGGCGGATCAACCTGTTGTCGACGCCCCAGTTTGCCTGAGAATCGATGACTAACTTAGCTTACCTATGTAGAATACAGTCAAAGATTGAATAATTCGAACAAATCCTTTTAAAAATCTACGAGCAAACAAATCTTTCGGACTTAGCCTTTTTCAAAATTTGGTAGCTTTAACTCGTTTTTTGACGCTTTCTACGGCGTAAGCATTCTGATTGAAGCCATGAGAGCCCAGTAACTCAGCAACTCAGCAGCACTAGTCTCAGCAACTTTTTCGATTGTGTCTGCTGCCTTAAAGGCAGTGTTCACGATGAAAATCGTTTTTCTGTTTTCCCGCCAATCTTGAAAACGGTCCCATGCTGATTAGAATGATGTCTCTGAAATCGTACAAGACCTTCTGGGAACGGAGTTATGGTCCCTCAAAGACTGAGCTTAGGAAACATGGTGGACGAGTTGTCCGAGGCTCGTAACTTCCGTCTTTGCAGCCGATCTATGCGAGCTGATCCGAGTGAAGAGAGAAGTTTAGAGTGAAGGGAGAACGTTGCTGTTGATCGGAAATCATCGCTCATCACACGATCTTGAGCATTAATTTGTTCACGTCGGTGGGCGTGTGATGCGCTTTCGGGGTTTGCCTTGCGCTCGAAGTGGCAACTTCGGGCTCTTTTGGGGCCCTTCCTGGCTCGTTTTCATGCGTTCTTTCGACGTCAACGTTACAGTGCGCGCTCCACTACCCATTCCTAGTGTAAACTGAAAAACATTTTTTATCGTGAACACTGCCTTTAAGGTCTAATGGAAGAAGCTTATCAAATCTCCCAAATATGTCATCCGTTGAAGGGCATTGAGCAGCTGATTGGATTTAACTAATAGTCCATGTACTATGTTGTTGAATGAGAGCAGTACCTACTTACTCAGTGTTCTCACTACCAACGTAGATATTACATAAGGTATGGGAAGCCTCGACTTGCAACTAGTTCATTTTGTGTGGGTAAACAACGTATTTTTTTGCTTCCAAACATCACATATTACCTTTCAAGGTTTATCGGTTTTCCCTAGCTACATGTATAGTCTGTCCGAATGATACTGTCCGTCCACGCGGTCGGAGGGCACGTTGATCGGCCGTCGCGAAAGCACTTTTCGAACTTGTGCATAAATTAGTAGAACTTTCAGATAAGTAGTCAATACTAACTCAGTCAACTGTACATCAGTCGTGGGAAGGGTCCCCTGGAAATGTCTTCGTGATGGCCACTCGATAAGCACGCCGACCGCCCGAGCGGACACTCTCATTCAGACAGAATTTAGACTCTACAGTCGGCATGGATCTCAGTGGTATTTTGCGTTCCTTATTAAAGGTTGGCGCGAACTCTGAGTGAGCCATATGCCATAAAATAGGCGCACTGAGTTGGCGCCAACCTCCAATAGGGAACGCAGCGTTTTCGTGCGCTCCTTGCCAACTATGTTGCTGTAGTCTTTATGTGCAGTTCTCCGAAAAGTTGCGAGTGGGATGTAATTGGAAAAGCAGGACACGGTAGTTACAAGGTCGTAGTCACTAGGAGGTCTAATTCTCTTCCTAGTTATCCTGTCAGATAAGTGCGTGAAGCGTAGGGCAGACTGGAGCGCGTAAACCCATTGATTGTGTCTTAACGTGTGAGAAGAGCTGACGAGAGAGACTGGAATGGGTTTGTGATCGGGTTACACCGTGAGCCAAAAACATTTACAGACGGTAGGGACAATCATACTCCTGATTAGCGGTCTCCTTTCCATCTTTTATACATACATTAAAATGAAGATGGAATGTTATTTCCACCTGTGCTAATCTATACGCAGCACAATCTCCTTTGACCGGATTTTGCCGCAATTCCTTCGTGACTCGTTGCCAGGAATGAATCATCAGGTACGCATCATCTACTCCTGAAATATCGGAAGAGATTTTTACTCAGAAATTTTCTAGGGTATGAAAGTGTGATCAAAGCGATTCTTAGAAAAAGTAGCCATGTGCTGACCTATAGCCAAAACAAGAAAAGGGGTAACGCAAAGAATAGATCCGAATCGCACGCCCAGAAAGAACAACCCTCCGAGTGCAGTTCCGCAAGCCATGAAAGGACAAATGCATGCCATAATCGCAAGAGAAAACTGGAATTTAGGTGAATATTATCTACTAGGAATCGAACACTCGACGAATTCCAGTTAACCTTGTGAATGCTTGTCTGCTCCATGAAGCACGCACTCATAAATGTAGTTAAACTCGAAACACAAGCCATAATAGCAAAGCCCACAATCAGGAATGGAAGAAGGCTCATACCAGCTCGGACTACCTGAAACAAGGAAAGAATCGCGGCTCTTGGTTTCACTCAGGATTCAATGACCTGGGACTAACCTCAGCCTCGACATAGGAAGTGGAAAGTGTGAGAACTCTTATTGTGGGTGATTTGAATTCTCTGAAAAATATGTGCGCATGCTATTACTTGTACATGGTAAGGTACGTAGCGAACCTCTCGAAGTACTGCGTAATACTGAGTTCAAAATCCTTCACCATCTGCGTGGTCCAGCCGTCTTTCCTTTCTGCGCGCAGTTGCAATGCAAGCATCTGGAAAGGCATAGGAATTGTATGAGGATCCAGGTGTTTGCATTTGCATAGACATTTAGATGTACAGCTTGCACATGCATTAAGACCCTAATCAATCCAAATTCCGTAATACTAACTACCTTAGAGCCAGCGTTCACCATAATTCGCAAGGGAACAAACCTTCGCAGAAATCATTTTTCTGTTTCGCTTCGATAGGGAAACTGCCGTCGTGTTTCCAGTAGCGATCTCTTCATCCTCGCCAAACTCAACTCCGAAGAAATGTGGCTGAACAAGGTTAATTATGGTCAGGATCAAATTACAGATATTTCCCTTGTCGGAGTGATATTTTGCTCCGCATCTTCAGACAACCGCTATGGCAGTATGCAGTACGATGATAACCGTATTGGGTCCACCGGGTCTCGATACGATCATCAAGGTGCTGCTTGCTGCCATAGCGGCTGTGTGCAAGTGCGAAGCGGAATTCCTTTTCGATGAAGACAGTATATGTCCCAAGTTACGAGCGATGACTTCCCGTGACAGTCGCCACGTATTGTCGTGTTGGTGCCAAGCCTCAATTTAACTTCACCGGCGCAGTCAACTTGGCTAGGCATTATAGTTGTGCTATTCGAATGGATTCGAATAGATATATTCGAATAATTGCCATTAGATTACGTATTCATTATTTGAATTTTAAAATCGCACTATTCGAATACTACTCAAAACAGGACTTAAAAAAGAGGCCATTCGTATCTTTTAAAGAATCTGACCTCAAAAAACAGGGTCATTCGAATCTATTCGATATTCGAAGCCTACTATTTGAATGAACATTCGAATAGTTATAATTTCGAATCGTTTTTAATAAATTCGCCCGTCGTCGCTATTCAAGGTGCACGGTAGGTGGCCGTGTATCCCATTGGGAGGCATGATCACGTCAAAGGACTTTGAAACCACTTCGCGCCTCGCCTCGTGCAAAATGTGGTAAAACAACATGGCTTGGTGTGCGTCTTGACCGCAGTTTTAGTGTTCATCAGCGTTGCCACAAATGAATGTTTTGACTAGTTTCACCACATTGAATATGTAGTTGTACCCAATGAATCTGTAACTAATAAGATTTTGACTAGGGACTCAGAGGAGCACGCTCAAGTTCCAAGTTGTTCGAGGACCTCCAAAAGTTTTTTATCATAAAATTTTCAACCCCTTAGAAATGCCAGGAATGCAAAAAAATAATTCTTTGAATGCCAAGATTGAAACCACGTTCAGTTTGTCACCAGAATACGTAAGGTCCGTGGCCCATTGCAAGAACAATGTTGAAAACCGGCTCAAAACGAGCAACTATTAGCAATACGCGGCCCTGAAACTTTGTATACGGTGTGCTCTCGTTACCCACTTCCTCGGTAGCCACAGGAAAGTGGGTGGTGTGGGAACACCACATTCAAGTTTTGGCACCGCATGGCGGGAAAGTGTCAGGCAAGGGGACGTAGCATACGCGCGCACACGCTCACGATCAGTAGCAGTAAGATTCACTCCGAAATAGAGAATACACCGACTGCTAAACTAGGTTGTTTTCAGTCTGTCGATTCTAAATTATTCGAACATATTCGAATCGAGTTTATTCGAATCTATGCGAAATTCGAAACTCGAAAAAATGAGTCATTCAAATGCATTCGAAATTCAGACCTCAAAAAAGGGCAACCGAATGTTTTCAAAAATTTCAAAACTGGGGGTATTCGAATCCATTCAAAAATCAGACGTTAAAAAAGGAGGTCATTCGAATCTATTCGATATTCGGTCTTTTCGACCATGGCACAACTATACTAGGCATCATATACATATTTGCACGACTAAAGCCTAGTTTTGACTGCAGGTGTTCGCTGTGGCCATGCAAGGGTTAAATGTTCCTTTTTCATCGCGCGTAATGGAAAGTCGCTCCAATTGTGATCGCTTCGTGGCAAACGTCCTACATCACTGGGTCGCGGCGCCGTTATCCTATGTTTTACTGCATCGCTGCTTGAAGAGCGATTCTCAATGGTCGCTGATCATCGCTCCATCGCTACCATTATGGCAGCGATGGAGCGATTGCCAGCTAATGACACGTTTCGTCTAGTGAACGTTGACCCTTTCACAAGACAATATCAGTGTTTACGAGTCGAAACGTGTTATTGATGGATACCAGCCATTAGTTTCACTGATTGATTGAATTTCTTCGATCATCCGTGAGGCTATGCACTATAAACAGAATCGCTGTCGCTGCTAAATCGCTGCAGCAGCGGTTGTGAAATCGCTGCGATGAAAAACAGCAGCGATGCAGTCAAAACTAGGCTTAAAGCGTTCAAATGTCTTTCAGATTTAGTCCTTCACGTATCTTTACACAAGGTGCTGAGTTGATCGCAAAACGCTAGGCTCGGGGCGAGATTGAACCAGCATATTCCCTTTCCCGGGGAGCGCCTTATCGCACTGCACCACCGAAGCCCCAGCGCCGCTCTCACTCAACTGCTCGGTAAATCTTCACCGAAGCAATCATCCTTTCACCCGCATAACGGGATGAAACAGGTATACCGTCAGAGACTATCTAACAGTCGTAGACCTGTCAAGATGATGCCCTAGTTAAGTCTTACACGATTTTTGGAAGTTTTGGAAGTCATCTTGACAGGTCTACGACTGTTAGATAGTCTCTGACGGTATACCTGTTTCATCCCGTTATGCGGGTGAAAGGAAGATTGCTTCGGTGAAGATTTACCGAGCAGTTGAGTGAGAGCGGGGCTGGGTCTTCGTTGGTGCAGTGCGATGAGGCGCTCCCCCGAAAACGGCATATGCTGGTTTAATCACGCCAGGCGCCAAGTGTTTTACGACCAACTCAGCACCTTGTGTAACCTTACCATAGCTTGCACTGCGACGCTAAACTGCAGTTACGGCGAAAACACCCAATAATCGTGTAAGTCTTCACGTATCGTCAATCTTCCTGAAAAAGGAAGCTGCCTTAAGCTATCGGGCGCTAAATCATTCGATCGATAGTCATTTATCGCTCGCGATAACGCAAGCAGTGTCGCGGCCGCTTACTTAAATCACATGGACCATATGTATGATATCCGCGTTCTACACAACCTATTTATTTACTCTGGTCATCTTCGGCAACCTAATTTGCATCGTCTGATTCCACCCACCCTCGTCCACCTCATGGCTGATCAGCGAAAAAATCACTTAAAGGCAGTGTTCACGATAAATTTCACTTCCGATATCTCCACGGTTTACGGAAGGTCTGGTGCCCTATATAGCAAGGCATGCTTAAAAAGGACACGAAAGACGCGTTTTTGAGCCAAAATAGGCCCTCCCTTGTTTACGTTGGTTTTTTAGCGTGGAGGAATTGACCGCTAGAAGAATGATACCTATCAGTGCAATGAAGCAAACAGCTCACTTATCAGCACTTCCTTCACTTGATCATTCCTACAATCCGAGTCTTCATTTGTTCCTTTCGAGGGGCGGATCTGGGGCCCGGGGCGTGTCTGGGGCACCAAAACGCTTGTTTGCAGCCGTTATTTTGCCACTTCTGGCTCGTTTTCTACCGTTCCTTTGGCACTGGGAGCCTAGTATCCTTCTCGCCTACCATTTCACTGTGGAAAGTCAACGAGGATGATCATCGTGAACACTGCCTTCAAGATTTTCTGTTCAAGTCTGGGGGCTAAGCCATACTTTTTTTTCTCAGTCGACTTCCGAGGATGGAAGACTCATGTTGATGTGACATCTCAATCAGTCACCTTTCTTTTAGATAAAATTTGAAAAAGAAAAAGTCTATTGAAATGTACGGAAGGGCACCTCACGTAATCATATCTTTGAATTTTATGGAATCCCATCACTAACTAAGGCTTGATTTTAACTCGCGGCGAGGCTCTACGAAACCATGTTCTTATTTATTTATTGCGACGTTTAAGACGTGCATTAAAATATCTACCTCTTCGGTTTTCATGATGCTTACTTCCCACCAACGAATTCGCAACCCACCTGAATGTTGAGTCTACGATTGTAAAATACACTTGTCGGATAAGCTAGTTCAATCCTGCCGTTTGAAGTAGTTCCGTTGTCCGCAAGAGATTTCTGCACGATGTATCCATTCTGTAAACATTTGGTATGGTAGTAATCTTGTCATTCAACGCTAGTCAACAACGCGCCCTTTACCGTCGGTTGGCCACAAATCAGCCACAGCTTAGCCGCGCATTACCCACCTCTGTAACAAGGATCAGCTTTATATTTCAATGTAACACATCTGTCACCCAGAGCAGCACATTCATTACACATTAATTTAAGTGAAAAGCGATGAATGCAATCTCGGTCTTTTTTAAACCTTGAATTCATAGCGATTCGCTGAGGTTTTTCTTGATCACTGAGAACGATTTGATCCCCCAGATCATTATAACGGCAGGGCAACATTTGGGCTGGGATTCATGAACGCAGCAGAAGAACTTATTGGCCAACCGGTTCGGACACTCAAATCCTTCGTCGGACGCGACGCGGTCGCGACACGTTCGCATTGGGGCGCGGTTTTCCTTAGCTCCACTCCCCGCATTGGGTCCGTAGTCGGAGTTGTACTTCGAGGACGGGATTTTCGTGTTTATCTGCAAAATTCAATTGGCCAATAAGTTCTTCTGAAAGGGCAAATGATTCGGGGACGATGAATCATTCAAAAAAGGCAGACACGTAAAAATTGTTCGCGTCTACCATGATTTCCATTGGCTTTTTTTCTGCTAACTTCTAGGAGTGTATGTTTTGCAGCGCCTGTTTTTTACTAGACAGTAACCGGCCAGTCTTTGAGCGATTACTATTGATTGTTTCCAAATAGAAGCTTTTTATGCTTTTTAGTTTTCGAAGAAAACTCCGAGACGTGTTAAGAGGGGGTTTCAGTTTTCGGAGCAAGCAACAGAGCGGTCTTTCATGGCAAAATATAAGCAAAATATAACAGTAATAAGGAGATTCCGGCATGATAAGCCCGAGAAGCTTTGCTTCGACCATCCCAGAATGAGGGAGCTAGGCTATATTTATTCATCATGGCAATTTTCGGGGCGTTAGGAATGTTATTGCGGATTTTACTCAAAACATAACCATACCCGTTTCTCGATATTCTGAAGCTTACTTTATCATACAACAGATATAGAACATAGTACTATTTGGCTGGCGTAATTTCACTTAGACTTTAAAGATATCGATAAGTGGGCCTTGAATTCATCTTAAACATATTAAATACCACTACAAGAATGTTTCCAGTTAGATTCGAGACTTAAAAACTACCATATTCCCATCATAGCCAATTTTCCAGCGTTTTGAAAGTCAACAAAAGTTGCATTTTGCCACGAAGACTTGCAGCAGCTACAAAATAAGATTAGGATACAATCATAGAAGTACTTCGAATTGAGGTATAATTCATTACGAACGACCGTATCGTTCATAACCATTTCTTTTTTGAGATGCGTGACCGCAGACAGTCGACTGACCCAGAAAATGGAACGCTGGATAAAAAACGCGTGAGAAAAAAACCAGTGAGATGAGGAGGATTGTTGTGTACTATATCGAACTATGAGAGGGATAATCGTATTGAAGTTATGTGGAGTGAGTACACAGTACAAGTGCTAGCGACACCGCAAGGTTGGCGATTCAAAATCAATAATCGCTAGAAGATTGGTCGGTAACTATCTATTGAGAAAGAACAGGCGCTGGAAAACTTACACTCCTAGAAAATAGAAGGAAAAACCCAATGGAAAGCATGGTAGAAGCGGATATTTTCTGTACTGAATGAAGATGTCTGATTTTCTGTAGTGATTCGTCGTCCTCTGATCAATTGTAGTTTAAGAAGAACCTATTGACCAATTGAACATCGCAGATAGAAGTGAAAATCCCGTTCACGAAGTACAAATCCGAGTACGGACATAATGAGGCGAGTGGAGCTGAGGAATATGGCGCCCCAATGCGAGCGTGACGCTACCGCGCCGCGTGCGACGAAGGATTTGAGTGTCCGAACCGGTTGGCCAATAAGTTCTTCTTATCGCGGTTGGGTGGCTAACCATTCCGCGGCCACGTACTTGCCACTCAATTGACGCCGAGAATCTCGATTGGAGAAAATCAATATTGGCACTCGGGTCGGAATTTCCCTAACCCGTCACTGTTTTTATTGCACATGATTGCTAATTTTGCTAGCTTTTTAACTTCTTACTTTTGTCTACCTTGTGCTTTACCTTCTTCAATGGATCGCAGGCATTTAAAGGGATTTTCCTCAACCTGGAATTGTTTTTTTTCCATTTTTAGGTTTTTCATTTTTTCCTTTTTTAAATTCTTTTTGTTTTTGAAAGTACATAAAGTAATGCTGCTCTCTCACGATGAGCCGCAAACCTGCTGGTGGAATTTTAACCCCAATTTAACTTTTTTCTCGCATTACTAGCCTTTTTCAACTTCTTTTTTTTTCGAAACGCCCCTCTAATTTTTTTGTGTGTTTCACAAGGCTTAGGTGTTGCTGCAGGGATCATCATCGTCCTCTCAATGAGTTTTTGCCTTCAAGTTCTCCGTTTGTCGTTTGAGTTCCGAGTTTTTTCCATCTCTTTTTTTTGTCTAAGAATTCCTTTTTTGTTTTTTTTTCTCTTTGTCATTCTCACACAAGCTTACTGTCGCTCACAACAGGAGAAAACTAAAACGACTCCTTATAAAAATCATATGGAAAAAGCTCAAAATGCAAGGGAAAACAGAAGTTTGAACTAAAAACATCGAGAAAACCCAGGTTGATCATAGAACCATGTAAAAAACATTAACATTTGAAATCCAAGAGGGCGCTTCGGAAAAAAAAGTAGAAGAAAACGTTGTAAATGCGAAAAAACCAAATCATGCATCACAGTACCAAGCCAAGGGTTTTCCTACAGAAAAATAACGAAAACACGTACGAAAAGAGCTGGGAAAAAAATTCTGAGGAAAAAATGAGGGAATTCGGAGCCGAAATGGGAAAGAAACCCCAGCAAAGAGCCTGTGGCTGCTCGGTAAATGGTCAGCGCACGGAAGACAAGAATTAGGAACAAAAAGTGGAGGCCAAAAGAACAACGATGTGCTATAAAATAAAGAAGAGAGCGAGAGCAGGGAGGACAGGCATAAAGATTTTAGTTAGCCATGGGCAACATACATAAAACTCACAGATGAGGTTGATGATTCTGAGAATTTTCGTTGTTATCGAGAGAAACACATGGCTAGAGGGCCTATAATGTGGCAGTCAATAACGGCGGCATTCCTATATTTTCAGCTTGCCTCGAAGATATCAAGTTTTTATGCGTATTCGCAAAAGGTGCGTTTCCTTGTTGTTGTGAACTAATACAGCACACCATCAATTCGACGACTAAGCCGCAAAACCGCTGCTAACCGCGGTTAACCGCAGCTCCGAGGTGCGGTTACGCGTAGCCCAATCGTAGCCCAGCCGTAAGCAAACCAGATTTTTCGTGAATACCGGTTTCCTCCGCTAGCCCAGCCGTAACCGTGGTTTGCCTTTCATGAATCCCAGCCATGGAAAATTGGAAATCGGTGGAGACCATGGAAGTTTCTCAAAAACGAGGAAATTAAACAAAAAACATCAATTTGTACATTTTCTTGCAGCTGATGTTTTATACATACTATATTATCTGTATAGGGCATGATTATTTAGCACCGAATAAGGGTATACTACATCTTTTCACTTCTTAAATTACAATCAACGAATTGGGAGAGCACTTTTCATGTTTACCTTGGTATTCTCTGTTTCTACATAGTGCCAGAAAAAGAAATTTCAAAAGTGTGCATTGTAGTGAAAACAAAGCTATTAAATGAGTTATGTTAACCGTTCGCAACGAGTCCTACATAGGACTTTTTGCCCGTTCATCGTCTCTCCACTGCAGGCATAATTCTCACCGTCTGCCAGAAGATCTTCAAACCGCGGTCCCAAGTGTTCAAGGCACAGTGAAACATTTCGAAACAGGAGCAGCGGTCTCTATGCTGAGTTTTTCGTATTCCCCCACTGCCAATCTTGAGAGTCAGCCACTTTTGTTAGTAATGTTAAAGAATAGACTTCTCTCACATTTTATTTGCTGCCAAACGAGTTGGCGATCTGCTGCGCACTGACAGCGTGATAACCATCCGCTTAGCGCCTGTTGACTCGCCGTCACCACGCGGATTACTATCACCCTTGATTTGGGTGAACGCTTAGTGAATTCCGGACAGACACATGTATAACTAATTAATAATCTATGATACTCACCGCGAACTGCACGAACGGCTGATTTATTTGGCAGAAACTGAAGCAGAACTCGCGATAAGACTCGCTCCGGTTCGTTGACGGATCCAACATGGTGAAATTAGTTGACAGTGTTTGTTCAACCTTAAAAATACCTTCCAGTACTGTGGAATTAGGATGAGAGCGGCATTCGAGCCTCGGATAATGAGCGATCGTTAGAGCACGCTCCGACCATCTCTCCAACCTCAACCATTTGGCGGCATGTTCCATACATTTATTCTCTAGCTTTTCGGCCAGTGCTCTGCGGCATCGAACAGAGGTGCAGATAAACGTCCAATAGTGGGGAGACTCCACGCGCTCTCATTCCTACAGGCCCTCCCTCTTATGTCACTCAACGGCCACCATACACGCTTTCTTCATGCTTTTCTATTATTTCTCTCCCAGTTCCTGTGGATTGTAGCGTTTTTGCTGCGCTTTCATATCGGGAAGTGTTGAAAAAGGCTTCCACATAGGCTTTCTCTTGGCCTTCATGTTCCACTTTTCAGAGGATTAACCCCTCAGTACTGAATTTGGAGTAAGATGCTTCGCTTAAGTTTAACACTCTTTGATGAGGTCTCACTCATGCAAAAAAAAATGATTTGCGAAAAATTTCTGTAGACGATGCCTTTGACAAGATGCCGTCGCGTGTGCAGTCTAGGGGAAAGACACCGAGGTTTATGCCTGAGCGTGCACTTGGAGCAAACGGGAGATCGACGGGAAGCACCAAGAAGCCAACTATTGACGAAAATATAGTAGAGGGAAGATTGTTTTTATGAGCCCAAACATTTGTGCTTAAAGGCAGTGTTCACTATAAAATTCGTATCAGTGTTTGTGGCAGAAAGCGTTAGTACGGGGATTCACCATAAGAGCCCTACCGGCAAAATCGCTGTTGAGGCCGATGAGCCGTCGACAAAGCAGGCCGATGACTTAAAATAGGCGGGTTGGCTGCTCTTCGCTTTTGGCTACTGACGACGATTATAAAAGATGCTCTATAGTTCGTGTAACCAAAAATGGATGGCTGCGGACACCTCAGCCCACCATAGCATGCCATGACCAGTATAAGAGCTTACCACTGCCCTATCATGATCAGCAGCCAGAAGCGGCGTACAGCCACACATTCTATTGGAATCAGTCGGTTTGCTTGTCGGCGGTAGTTCGGCCCCAACAGCGATTTATGCGGATTTCTCTCAAAAGGCCTCTCCTGGTGATCTCCCGTACTGGCGTTTTCTGCCAAAAACATTGGCATGGATTTTATCGCTAACACTGCCTTTGTGTATTCTTGATTACCTAAGCGTTGAAATCCGCCCACATTCTCAGGCAAACTGGGGATCGGAACCTCGTCCGACGGCCGTCGGAGCGGTCGAGGACGTCGGCTCCGACAGCCGCGGGCGGAGTCGTTCCCCCTGCTGCTGCCTTCAATGCCCCCGCAGCCGCGTTCGGTGCCCCTGCTCCGGCACTTTTAAGACGCCCCTGCTGCTGCCTTTGGTGCCCCTGCTCCAGCCGTTTCAAAGCCCCACTGCAGCCGTGTTCGGTGCCTCTGCTCCAGCCCTTTTAAGGTGCCCCTGCAACCACCTTCGGCGCCTCTGCTCCAGCCCTTTCAAAGCCCCCCTGCAGCCGCGCTCGGTGCCCCTGCTACGGCACTTTGAGGGTGCCCCCGCAACCGCGTTTGATTCTCGTGCACCGGCACTTTCAAGGTGCCCTTGCTTCCGCCTTCGGTGCCCTGCTGCCGTTTTCTGAACTCTTCCTCCGGCTCATTCAAAACTACTACAGTTTTCGCTACCTCTGCTAATGTGGAGCAACCCCACATAAAAAATAAAATGATCAAAAATATTTCATGAATTTTATCTTCCTCATCGAAATGCAAAAATCAATATAAACACGACATAATCGCAGACGTGACCAATTACTGAAAACTTCATCAAACTAAATATGTGTATCCATTTTCGCCATTCGTCCGCTTCTTCGTGATTTCTTCAAATTTGTGCGTTCCCTTGATGATCTTGCGCACCTGAAGAAAAAAAAACTTATTGGATCGCCGCGTGGAAGTAATAGTGAGAACTTTCTAGCAAATTCTATGTTCTGAATTTCGCTCATAGCTACTCAGACAATGGAGTGGACCGACCCGAACACTTGGGTATCGACCACGCGAACTGACAAACCAACCTCACCCACCAGTTATCTTGCGTCCTGAACGCGAGCACTTGCGTACTAACCGCGTGGGCTCTCGTACCGAACGCGGCGAAAAGGCTTATTTCGTGCCGACCATTTCCATGGATTAATGCGCGAGGTCAGTACGCGTTTATGGAGGTTTGCGAGGGGTTGGTACGGAGCTTAGACGTACAGACCGCGAGAAGTATTTCGTGTACGCGGTCAGTACTCAAATGCGCTCATTCGGTAAGAAATGCAATTTTAGCCCGTCGTCAGTACGATAGTCGCACGCGATCGGTACGAAACGGGATTTTTCGCCCGCGATCGGCCCATTGTTTGAGTACGAAGAAGCTGTCAAACAGTTTTTATCGAAAAAAGATAGACCTTTTTTGTCCAAACATTCATAGTCCTTCAATATCCATCATTCCTTTTCGTGAGCAGATATTCAAAACGCTTAAATGTTTTGTGCTCAGAAATATTGTGGCAAAGTCTTGCCGCGCCAAAATATGCGCGTTTCTGAACACCTTGTATCTAAGATACTCAGAGGCGTGCCATATGCTGTCAAGGGCGGTGAACGTTTTATGTTAAGGGGAGGGAAACCGATACCGGCGGACTCGCACTATCAGGCACTTTTAGGATGGTAAGCGAGCCGTCCGCTGACAAGTTCACGCACGTAGCCAAAAGGTGAGCAAACCGCTCCACTGCCAGACCTCTCTCAGACGGGTCTGAGGGGAATTAAGTGCTTTCGCGAGCCCGATCACGCCTTCCAGACCCGTACCATCATCCTGTATTGCCCGAACGCACAATATTGTATTGTTTCGGCCAAGCCGCACCATCTGACCATTTAGGCCAGACGCGTCACGCGTCTCATTTACCATGTACCACAACAGAGATCGTGGGGCAGTGCCGACCGTAAGGGAGGTTATATCCTTGCCGCCACTTCTGCGGCAAGGGCATCACCCCTCTGAGAATCAGCCGTGAGGGGCCATCCCACTGTAGGCCGTTGGTGGTGGTGAGGGGAAGAAATTGCCGCAGCGGTCGATGCCGGCGATGAAAAATGACTCTGAGTCCCTCTCTAGAGGCTCCTATGGGTTCTGGAAGACTCTCAAGATCCTCAAAGATACACTACAGGGCATGCTCTGAAGTGCCGAGCGAGCATTCAGTGGAACGAGGCGGTTTAGGCCTCGGTCAGAGTTGGGCGTGATCTGCCGTGGCCTGCCCGTCGATACGTACGAAAAACCTGGACGAGAAAGGTTGAAAAAAGACCTTGTGTGGCCGACGCGGTCGTTCTGTATGAAAAACTCAGGCACTTGCTGATGTTGAACACAGTGCGAAAACACTGATTTTTGTGCAGCGCTGATCAGAATACCTACTCGGATAGAGCGCAGGCTATTTCTCATGACTTTCCGGTGAACCGCCTTTCACAAAAATTTTTCGTGGATGATGACCTCGTGGATGTTGATCCCAGTAAAAAACATTGATTTTGGCAGAGCGCGGGATAAGGAGTTTATGTTCACGTCAATTCCGAAGAGCCGACTGAAGCACACTGTGAGATGAGAAGCCTTTTATACCAGTGTCATTGTCAATATTTTCGTCTACACATGACAACGTCCTTGACATGGCAGGACGTTATCATGTGTAGACGAAAGTATTGACAATGACACTGGTATTAAAGGCTTCTCATCTCACAGTGTGCTTCAGTCGGCTCTTCGGAATCGGACGGGGAAGGTGGCCTCGAGTTTCTTTCCAGAAGATCCACCCGATGCCGGAGGATAATTCTTGTTACCGATGAAATCTTTCCACGGCTCGGGAAGGAATAGGCGGTACCCAACTGTGGGGCCATTTCACCGCGGTCCGCAGTCGCCCAGGCATGAAGCAGCTGCTCGTCTACTACAGTTTATACCGTGCCCGCTACAGCCACTACCGCTGGCGACAAGACCTTCGAATTTCGGTCTCCACGGCCACTATCTCACTGGCGACGCCGGCTTCTCAAGGGGGCGTGGAGCGGGTTTTTGTTTGAGGGAGTGGTAGGTATGTCGACAATAGTTTTCGGGTGCGCAGATGTGAGTGCTAGCGTTATCATTGAAAGACTGTTCATATTTATGAACCACAGTATCTTTTTTTCTGAGCTGGGAACGGATGTATGGACAAAAACAAGCGGCTGAAGGGTGCAGAATTTGCATGGTCACAAAGAATTAACAACTGGAATTAATGTAAAAGTTGGTAATCTGGGATCTCAGAACTTTGTGTTTTTCGATGTATTGCAAAAGAAAAAAAATCGTGAATAACAATACTGAATGCACAAGAATTTGTCGGACATCTGGAAGAAAAAGCGTACCGTTTAGAATAGCGATGGAGACGCGCCTAATCCGTATCACTTTCAGCAGGTGTTGTGCTCTTCCAACCCACAAAATCTTCCAGCGGTTGTTATGCTTGACAAACCAGCAACTTCTTGAGTAAAAACCTGTAGAAAGCTACATAGACGCTGACTATCATTCGGAACCTATCATGACGGACGACTCACACTCACTCTGATTTCATTCCAGTGCAAAGTTAAGCGTTCCCACCTTCATTGAAGTTGCACGGCTTTTTAATGTTTGCGCCGTCAAATTCGCTGTCGCTACACTTTTTATATCACCTGAGAACACATTTCTTTAATTGGGGTAAGAAGCGCAGCGCAACCCAAAACTGAATTGAGCGTTGTTGAACAGGATGAGGGGACTAGGCGAAGCAAATCCTTCCTCATTTAACATGTATTAGGTCTACAATTGGGTTTCACGGTTTTGTCGTAACTCTGAAGCCTCTTTAATTAAAGGCACTGTCCGCGATAAAAATCGCTTTTCTGTTTTTTTGGCTGTCTTGAAACCGGCCCATTCTGATTCCAATGATGTTTCTGGAATCGTACAAGACCTTCTGGGAATGGAGTTATGGTCCCTCAAAAATTGAGCTAGGGAAAATGGTGGACGAGTTGTCCAAGGCTTGTAACTTCCGTTTTTTGCAGCCAATGTGTGCGAGCTGACCTGAGTGAAGAGAGAAGTTGAGAATGAAAGGAAGAACGGGGCTTTTGATCGAAAACCATCGCTCAACTCACGATTTCTAGTGTTCCTTTGTTCACATCGAGGGGCGGGAAGAGGCGGGACTTGCCCACAATGGCGGGGCTTGCCCACTTTTCTAAGCCGTTTTGCGGCTCCTGGGTAGCTTTTCGTCCCGTTTTTTCGACGCTGTTCTGCTTCTGAGAGCCACGAGAAGCGTTTGTCATGAAAAATTCGAGGATGAAGTTTATCGCGAACAGTGCCTTTAAGAAGGCTGTCATAGTCGGCCGATCGGCTGTAGCCATTCCGGTAGACAAGCATCTACACTACATATACTTGGGCAAAGCTGGTGAAATTTTTGAATTTCGAATTTTTGAATGAAATCGAAAACCATTTTTTTCGAATTTTTAAATAGTTTTCTGGGATTTTTTTTCTACTTTCCGGAAAAATTTTCTCGATTTTACAAATGATAGCTTCGATATTAAAACCATGTTTTGAGCTGTCATTTGCTGTGACTATCACTGTGTAGAAAAATTCATCGGTTACACGTACACTTAATCTCAAGCCATTTTTAATCAGGAGGGCTCACCAAAATGCTAGCACAAAACGCTTTGCTTAAGGCGAGACTTGGCCACCACTATCCCTTTCTGGGGAAGCGCCTTATCGCACCCAAGCGCCGAAACCCTAGCGCCGCTCTCAAGACCTAACACTATGCCACTGCGCGGCTAGGTAAATTCACTGCCGCTCAGAAAGTCCAGAAATGGACGTATATCCGCTAAACACAACCCATAATAGCCCCTCAAAGCCGATATTCTCAGAGTAGTCATTATATGTAGATTAGTGAGCTCAAACGCTCCCGCTCATTTTTCAAGTAACTGTTTCTCTGGAGAGAGAGGGTTTCGGAAGCTATGTATGACCCTGGTACTGTCTATATCTGGCTGATAGCTACATAATAAATGCGAAAAAGAAAGAAAAACGGTTCGCATTGGCTGGCAATCCACCCTCCTATCTCACCGATGGAGCACGTTGTACGGTGACGCAACATCTCACACGATCCAAGCGTATGGGAACCTCAACTCGGGCGCGGGGTGAACAGGTCAAGATTGTGCATTGATAGAGTACGTTTTCAAAGGTTGATCAGAAAAAAAGAACTAACGAAATTATGATTGTGCATTTAGATTATTCGAATTTCAAAAATTCGAATATGCTCTTCAAAATATTCGAATTTCTAATATTATTCGAAAGTCTGTTTTTGAAATAATGGAATTTCGAATACTGTTCGAAAGTTTGTTTTCAAAATATACGAATTTCAAATATTATTCGAAACCGCTTTTTACGAGGTATTCGAATTTCGAACATTATTCGAAAGCCCGTTTCCGGAATATTCGAACCTCGAAAATTATTCGAAAACCAAAATTTTCGAATTTTGAATGATTCCAAATTCGAAAAATCATTCGAATAATTTTCGAATAATATAATTCGGTCCGAAGTATAATCTACACCATGCGATTCGATTCAAAAATCCACTTATAGTGGCCGGGCTGACAAGGGAAGTATACAAAGCGTAGGTCGGATCTGCGGGAACGATTTGTATTGTCAGTGTCCCTTGAGCATCTATAGTAAAAACTTTGAAGTACCCCGCCTCGAGCAACTGGTTCCAAAAATTTTTTCGCGAAAAGGTTACCATCAAAAATTGTTTGGGATGTTTTGAAAAGAGTTTCGGATTCTGCTCAAAACTTGTATCTAGGGTGCAGAGAACGACCCAGGGTGTGCTTGTCAAAATTTAGAGGTTCACTCTAGGTTACGGTATGTAATACGCAATCCAGGAGGTTAAACATATCTTAAGAGCTCGAAAATCGGCTAAAGGACATATAATTCGTATTCACCTCTCCGAATAACCCCCGCATACAAATTTTGATCAAACTACCGTATACCCACCATTATCCACCGTAATCTGTAGAAAATCGGCACAGGGACCTCAGATTGATGTTTGGCATATCAATTCACCCTCAGAAAATGAATTTGAGACACATCTGTAGAATAAATCGTTAAATTCGGAAAGTGGCGTTTTGTTCCCAAAAACTTCCCCTGCTGGGATGCTTCAAGCGAATCAAGACGAAAACTTTGTAAAATCAACAAGTAAACCTCAGTTTCATAATCAGGGCCCCAAAAAACCTCCTGGGAGACTTTTATGCCAAATCTGGAACCTTTCCTGAAGCTTTTCTGAACTCCCTTGCTGAAGAAGCGAATACTCAACCGAGAATCCGAACAAGTCCGGAACGCTATAAGTCTGCACATAGTGCGGAAAATGTGTTTTCACCCATATTTCGCTTAGGCGCTAGATATGATTATGAGATCCGTTTCCACGTTTTCGGAAGTTTACTGAGAGTTTTTGAAGGGTAAAAAAGCACAAAAAACGAACTTATCGAGCTTAAGGCTGCTCAGAACAAGCGGCTCGGGACGGGGTACTACGCTGTTTTGCTATAGATGCCCAAGAGATACTAGCAATACAATTCGCTTGCGCACAACCGCCTCCACTTTGTATGTTTTCCTTGTGAGCACGCCTATGCCGTCTGCGGCCGTTGCATTCGATACGCATGTGATAAACTGCTCACTCACAAGCGAGGAGGCGGCCAGGACTATGAGAAAGAGAAAGTTCCATTTTAGTTGACCCATAGGTCGCACTAATCTATGGATTATTTGAAAAAACTCAAATTCTGCTCGGTCATGAGCAATATCTTTCAGGTTAGCAGAAGTGGTAGCCTAAATGAATCAAAAAACCAGCCATGCAACGCTTCGTAAAATCCTCAAAACTTCTTTGTAGACCCAATACATATAGTTCGAATGATTCGAACAACACTCATTTCAATTTGGAATGCTACAGTATTCTAACAAAGTATGGAAGAGGGCGAGATGCGAATTTCAGAATGAATGCGAGAGCGCGTGAGGACACTGAATGAGAAGGAAATGGCAAGACGAGTTGAGAGGAGTTGATGAAGAAGGGCAGATCAATGACGTAACCACACCCGTATGTGCATGCAATATGGCAATATGCGGAAAGCCAGCGCTCGCACAGCCTGCCGGCCGAAAGCCAGCGCTGGCACTTTCGGCAGGTGCACCGGCTGTCCGCCAGCCCGATCCATATCTGACGCATTCTACGGCGCTCCGATCCCTAGTTTGCCTGAGTTGTTTGTCATACCCCTCCGCACAACCGAGCTTGATTGCTCGAGAACGGTATTTTCACTCGTTTTCTGCTTTCTACTAAAAGACGTTGCGGCGCTCTCTACAACTAAGACTTCGTTCATAGCAACTATGTAGTAGCTAGCGATTGATCTCAAACCGGGGACGATTTTCCCTCTAATCAACAGAAATCGAAACCTGAACATTTCCAACTCCAACAACTTTTACATACTAATCAGATTTGAATCGTTCGAGGTCATCTTGATTCTGCGGTCAGCATTAATTCGATTAGATCAGCAGAAAAATCGAATTGGAAATGTATACCAGTTGCAACTCTGTCCAATGACATAACACGTTCCCGTGCATCAGACCACGAAGAGAAATCGGTGAAAGGGTTACGTCATCACGGGTATCTCCAGCTTTCTAACATAATTAATTCTTGCCAGTTCACCGCAGCTTGTCTTCCTACACACAGATACCAGAAACCTCTCTTTATTTGTGAAAATAAGAAAGGTACAGGCGTTGCGCTGTGTTATCTCTTTACAGACTGTTTTCGTTTCGATTTCAAGGCGGTTACAGAATACGAGACGGGTTGCATCTATGTCAGAAGTCCAGAAAAGACGAAATGCTTGATTACCGAAGTCTATTACCAGGAAGAGGTAGGTAATATGCCGGATTTTTCGACTGCTCGGGCATATTCGACTGCTCGGGCACACTAAGAGGAACGCCGGATCGTCTCATACAACACGCTCTAAGAATGCCTCCAAATCCTATCTGGAAACGGCCACCTAGACGTAGGCGAAAGTTCTGTTCGGATGTGCTTAAAGAGGATTTGAAGTCACTCGGCATCGGAAGACAGTTCAGACGCGATGCTTTATTTCGCAGGAAATGGATTAGAGACAGTTGGATGCAATGTGTTCTAATTGTGGCTGAAGACCGTGAAAAATGGACTAGGCCGACTTGTAGGGCGGCACACCTAGGTGAAGGTGCGGAATGACGGAAGCCAGCCGATTAAGTCAAGGTAAGTCAATATGCAGGAATAGACCATAACAAAAAAGTCATGCCAGGAAGAAACACATACCTCTAGGGCTTCCTTCAGGACGTCCAATCTTATAGCATTTCCACCGTCTTTTGGCAACACAAGCACAAAGACGGCAATGCCATTGCCACCTCGTGAAAAGAATTCTCCAGCTACCTGGAAAAATCACACAGCTAAAATTCATATACAGCACAGATATAGAATCTTGTTGACTTTCTGGTCGTCATAAAATTATAAAGGCTCTTTCACCTAATAGGGTTCGGGCGAAATTTGGCTACTGAGAGATTAAGGAAGATTATTATTGCAAAATTAATGAGTAAAAAAGCGTTCGCGACAAAAGTGGAGAGGTAGCACTGTAGGGCGCAATCACACATTGCCGACTTCGTCTGTGAAAAAGATTTTCCGCTTAAACATCGCCTAGGGGGGGGGGACTTGTGGTGCTGCACACGGGTATGAGGTTCATTTTCGACTTTCCGGAGGATCACTGCATGTATCTTAGTGTCCGATTCGACTGAAACTTTGCCCAAAGGGATATTTTGGAGTGCTCATCACGAATCCTTTGCACGTTTTTCGATTTTCGAATGACTAAAGCGGGCTACTGCATCCAAGTCACAATGAACCTACCGCAATCCTACGTGGATCGAGAAAAAGGATAGCGCACGAAATTCGTGATCAACACCTCGAAAACCCCCCTGGGGCAATGTTCCAGCTAGAACTAAGATATAGCCTACAACGTTATGAGCAGTGCGGACCATTGATCCTTTCCAGCACCCCTACTAACCTTTTCGGCGAGTTTTGGGCAAAAAAATTTCGACCTCTGAAGACGGAAAAAATAGATTCCAATTATCTATTATCGACTGAATGCTATTCTAGGTAGGTATCATGATTAGACATCGTGTGTTTTACCCTCAGGCAGTTTTTTAGTTTGAAAAAGAAAGAAGTTACTGACGTCAAGTTCGTCTCGGGCTCTGGCACCATACGGAGTGTAGCCGGTGATGTCGTTCTCTTCTCTGGAAAAAGAAAATTTTCAATAAGAGATTCTCCCCCTTCACTGCCCTACAAATAAAAGCAAGTCACTGTGTATAGAAACTGTTAATTTCTGCCTTCTGTCATTAGTGGCAAGTATGTTTGGAATCAGGAAATCTGCGCTTCAGTATCGGTCGGAATCAATCCATTCGGGAGCATTGTTGGCTAAAACCCTCATTTGAGAAGGACATTGAGTTTATTTCCCCGTCTATAGCATATAAGTCTACTGTTATAAAGTCCTGGGAAGTGACCCGTCAGGTAAGGTGATTGATCGACAGGATGGACACAATCTTCAATTAACATGTAAGGTGTGTCCGAATGAGACTGGCCGACCATGCGGCCGTCGTACGTGGCAGGCGGTCGTGGCGTGCGCCGCTCTCGGACGAGCATGCGAAACGACAGTGAGCCTTCCTCCACAGCCATTCACTAGGAGCGGGGCCGGCAGCGACTGTCAGGAAGCAGTCAATCAGCTCCGCAGGTGAGGGGGCAACCGTTCGAACACTCGTCCAAGAGCGGCTCAGCCGCCTGCCAAGCACGAAAGCCGCATGGTTGACAAGTCTCATTCGGACACACTTTATGTATTTGTGCCCACATTTGTGATAGCGGAGTAGTGATCACTCAGCTATATGATGAAAAACAGTGCCTCATCATATATTCCATTTCACGTAGAGACACTTCCAAATAGGGTCATTCAAGAATATCTATTATTCTCTAGCAGCCTTATTAAGCGTGCTTAAAGGCAGGGTTCGCGATAAAAACAACTTTTGAGCTCTCTCTATAAGAATGTAGATTTGGCCACCGCAAAAGTAAAAATACGTGAAAAAAACCGGAAATTGGCGGGAAAAACGCTCAAAAACAATGTATAGCGGATAATTACCGGTGTCGGCCGGCCCCCTAATTATCGCAATTTTCATTAATGCTCGCTTATCCGATATTAATTTCGCTGTTAAAGCAATCAGTGGCCTCCAGAAATGTTCAGAAATTAGTTTGAAAACAGAATAAAACTTGACAAAACAAGATTTTACCCAAATCTCGGTAATTGGGGGCGGGAGGACACCAAGCCATAACTTGCTCCAGAGCGTTTTTTCTCCAATTTTTTACTTATTTTCACTTTTGTGATGGCCAGATCTACCATTCCATGGGTATAGCACAACAACCGATTTTATCGAGAACCCTGCCTTTAAGGTGAGGCCACCTAGGAAGCAGGCCATCACAGGAGAAAATTTTCATTACAAATGACAGCCATTAGAGGTGAGGTGATGGACACTAACAAGGGAAGTGCTTTCGGCGGTAAACGCATCTGCAAAAACGACTTTTATTATTAGTATGTCTTGAGCCTTCATAGTAAAAGTGCGCAGTACCCCGTCCCGAGCTGCAGGTGGTTCCAAGAACTTCAGACGGTCGTTTTTGTACTTTTTGTGCCCTAAAAACGAGCAGTAATCTTCCGAAAATTTGGAAACAGACCTCATAATCGTGTTTAGCGTCAAAAGTTGCCCCCTGGACAATGTTTAGCTTAAAGCACATTATTCGAGATTTGATGGCGTTTTAGAGTTGTACGAATTGTTTGTTGACCGTTTCTTCTAGCAATTTGGGGGTTCTCACAGCGTTTAATTTTTTTCAGGCTTGACTTTTAACTTCCCCATGGGAGTTATTTGGTGTGCTTATCACGAAT
This sequence comes from Aplectana chamaeleonis, assembly GCA_029168955.1. Classification (NCBI taxonomy): domain Eukaryota; kingdom Metazoa; phylum Nematoda; class Chromadorea; order Rhabditida; family Cosmocercidae; genus Aplectana; species Aplectana chamaeleonis. The sequence goes on from JAPDOI010000740.1 coordinate 90,032, forward strand.
TGGAGGTTTATCTGTCGATTTTCTAGAGCTTTCGACTAAATTCGTTCAGAGCCTCCGATCGGGTGAAATTTGGGGGTAAAACCTCCATTTGATGTTTTCCGGAACGCCACGATAGTAATGACTCGAACGCTTCTGGGGGTCATTTAGAGAGCTAAACACGAATTTGGAGTCCGTCTATCGACTTTCGACAGATTACGGTAGATTACGGTGGGTCTGCGGTAGTTTGGTCAAAGTCCCAGAACTGACTCAAAATTTCTATGCGGGGTTTATTCGGGCTCCTGAATACGGATTCAATGTCCATTTGTCGATTTTAAAATGCAAGGTAGGTTTCGCCCCCCTACATGAATTTGTATCCACCGGAACCTACAGCGAACCTAAAAATTTCGAAAACGGTACTCCAATATTGTCTTAAGCACCCCAAATAAACCCTATATACAAATTTTAAGTGAAATTCGAGAAATTTCTCTCAAAACATCCAGAAAAGATGCCTTTTCGCAAAGCTTAAAAACGTAACTACATGGAACCTGCAGCTCGGGGCGGGATACTGCGCAGTTTCACTATTCTGGCCCACGAGGTGCTAACAACACTAATCGTTTTCGCAGATGCGTTTAGCACTAAAAGCGTTTCCCTTGTAAGCGGTAGGTTATCTGGGTACTGAAAGCTTACATTTAATCCAATATTCTCAAAGCACTCACGGAGTTGTGACAATCTTCGCCAAACCGACAAGACTGAGAATAGTACAGATGACAATGGTTAGGATAGCATGGTCTGCCACCAGAAAGGCCCATCTGTGGTAGAATCTAACAATACACCGGATCAACAGCGTCTCCTTCCTACCTGAAAGTCAGCTGAATGAATCATGATGTCGGGAGGAAACATTTCTAGATTTGCTTCTCCCACCTAGCAGATGAAACTAGGGAATGTGCAAAGTGGAGCTATATTTTCATAGCGGTTTAACAGAACTTTCAAAGCTTCTATTCACCTACGATTTCTGTGGCCCTTCTGCTCTTCAAGGTAGTCCTCATATTAGATCTGTTCAATGACAACTATGCATGCAGTCGTTCACTGTATAATGTATTTCATTTGACTCCACTGTGGAACTCAAGCGCAAACCAGGTTAGGTGGCATGAGTCATGACAAAGACAGCTGACGCTCTGACTCGCATCATTAACCATCTGCCATTCAGCTGAAAGGGAAACCTTACTTTTGGCAACTTTCGCGCCATGATTTCCTGTTAGGCCATATTCATCATATGAAATCGGATACATGATAGTTATTCGTGAAGGTACAACTGTGTAATAACGCGTTGCGTAAATATTAACATCGTTGAAGTAAAAACATATAGGCCAAATGTAACACCTGATTTGGTGAATTATATTGATACAGCAAAAAAAGGTCTTATTCCCGACTTCGCTTCAGAACTGGGTATCATCTGTGCTTCTCAAGAGTTAGACAAGACGTTCACGATGGAGCCCATGTAGGCCTCTGTTGTGAATAGTTGCATAGTTCGAGAGTCCCTATTTCTTCAGTTGCAGAACTTTATCCCAAAAGGCAGAAAAGGTGTCGTCAGGTCAAGCACGATTGTTGTTGATGACTAATAGTTCAGAAATCACGACCTTGCACCAGATTGAACAATGACTGACACCGCACTGAAAAGTTGCGCGCTGACCAACATTATTCCACATCGACGAGTGTCTACGTACTCCCCCCTAACATCACAATTTCCGTCACTTTTCCCAAATATAGTTTCTTCGCTGGGAGTTCGTTCTGGCATATCAGTAGAATGACTGATCACAAAGGTTTTATATACGTGTCTGGCACCGAGCACGTCCTAGAGCGACTCCTACCATCCATTGTTGTTTGATTCAGTAGAAGTTTGTCTAGGCTTCCCGCCACGAACGTGATGAGCCCCCATAAATTTACTACTTGCTTATTCTTAGAGAGTCGACAGTTGTGAAAACTTTCTGATTTTTTTGAATTTGTTGAGAAAACAAAAAGGCAGAACTGACGAGAAAACAAAGAGATTCCCCCAGCTCGCTAGCAGTGACGCAGGGCCATCGTGGCGTCAAAGCACTCTACCTTCACGTTGCGTTATTCCTTCCGTCGTCGATCGTGATCGATATTGTGTCGTCCAGAGCCGCTCGTCGTTGCGAGGAACCCCGCGACTTAAAGTTTGCAAACCCTCAGAGCAAGCGTTCAGCGCGGCTAGTCCCACATGCGGAATTTTTAAACCCCGTCCTACCGCTTTAATGCATGCCGCCCCAAGATGGGGAGATGGAAAGATGAGAACAGCAGAAAATCTATGTAAGACCTATTCATGTACACTAACTCAGACAAATCATCGCTCGGAGCGGGACCAGAGAGCGACTCGAGCGACGGTGTCTCTCCGCTCCGGGCGAAAATTAGCTATCTACTCGAGCGACAGCAGCCGCTCTGCGGGCGACCGCAGTCCCGCTCGGAGCGATAATCGGTCGCATTTGGCACTACGGTCCCTTTCCGGGCGATTCTCGAAATTTTCCTAACAGCTATTTTTTTCTCCATTTCCGCTTCTTCTGAAACGGATTAAGCCTCTTAAGAAGATATGGTGCTTGTTGCAGCCTGTGGGCCAGGCGGTTAATACTGCCACAACAAGGATACCATCCCAGCAAGGTCCACAATGAGGAAGCCTTCCCCACCGCGGGCCATGGGGGATCACCTCGGCCGCCAAAATTGTCTTCCTAAGAGGGACCCGAGGTCACATCTCAAGAGTGGCCTCGAAAGGCCAACTACCCGTCTACACGAGACGAGCCGCCCTTTTATACCCGCAGGATTGGTTGTTCTTTGAGTGATAACGCGGCCCGCACGTTATCGCTCAAAGAACAACCAATCCTGCGTCTCTCCATCTCTGGCGATGGCACCCTGAGAGCGACCGGAGAGCGGCCGACGCTAATATTCCTACTGGACAGGGACCGCAGTGCCAGTTCGTTCCTCGGCCGCTGTCCGGGCGATGACGTCATATTTGGGAGGAGCCGGTCCCGCTCCGAGCGATGGTTTGTCGGAGAAATTATCATTGGTGAACACCTTCCCAGACGTACATTTTGGAAGCGAAATGAACAAATACGAAAAGTGATTGATGAGAGGAAACTTTGAGAAGAAGCTGACCTCAAAAAAAAATCGACGTTCTGAAGCTACAGTCGGCACGGAACACACTGATAATTCGCGTTCCTTACTGCGTGTTGACGCAAACTCTGTGTACGTATTTGATAATATATGAGCACCGAGTCTGCGCCAATACACATTAAAGAACGAAAACTATCTGTGCGATCCGTGCCGACTGTATTTCGACTGAGTTTTTTTTTTGAACCACAAGTTTTGCACCGAATAAGGTTTTTTTACAGTAGGCATCCTCATTAGTATCAAGTATGAATAAAGTGTCAGAAATTAAGAGCAGCGGACCGCCGGCAAAAATTTGCCAATTGCTCAACAGTGGGGGACAGCTGGCATTTAGCTGGCCATTGGCAATCGCGAGGCCAACAGTTGGCATACACACGGCATGCCATTTTATGCCAGCGGCGGACGGCTGGTGAATATGTGCCAGTTGCCTAACAGCTGGGTAATAACTGGCATTCAGCAGGCAATTGCCAATTACGAGGCCGACAGCTGGCTCGTCTTTGGCATCTCAATTAGAGTTAGTGGCGGACCGCTAGCGAAAATCTGCCAGCTTTCTGAAAGCTGCGTGATACCTTGCATTCAGCTGGCAAGGGCAACCAAACCTCGAAATTACCGAGCGCATAAAACGCAGTTATCCACCAATCGACACTCGGCTGACGCCTAATCGCCCAGTGGCCTTCCCTTGGCACTGAGTCGCCACATGACTGCCGCTCGAGAGAGTTGACGACTACTCACGTTTTAACATCTTAGATACTGGGATTGGCGGACCGCCGGCATTTTCCTGGCGAGTGAAAACCTTTCCCGGTGTCGGACAGCCATTAGCCGGCGTTCCGCCAAAAGCTTGCCAGCGGTCCGCCAGGACGCGAGCCGACCGCTGGCAGTCTCTTGGCTATTACGTGGCAGCCCGCTGTTGAGCAATCATTTGCCAGCTGTCCGCCAGTCTCTTGGTAGACCGGTGATTGGGGGTGGGCCTTCACCGCAGATCGTTGCGTAGGACGTCGCCTACGCAACTGTCTGAGGAAAATGCACTCGCCAGGAAAATGCCGGCGGTCCGCCAATCTCAATATCTGAGATGTTAAAACCTGAGTGGTCGTGAACTCTCTCAAGCGGAAGTCATGTGGCGAATCAGCGCTAAGCGAAGGCCACTGGGCGGTTAGGCGCCAGCCGAGTGCCGATTGGTGGATGACCGCGTTTTCATTCACTCGGTAATTTCGAGGTGTAATCGCCCTTGCCAGCTGCAAGTTAGCGCGCAGCTTTCAGGCAGCTGGCACATTTTCGCCAGCGATCAGCCGCTAGCTCTAATTGAGATGGGAAGGATCAGCCAGCTGTCGGCCTCGTAATTGCCAATTGCCAGCTGAATGTCAGTTATTGCCCAGCTGATAGGCAACTGGCAGATATTGGCCAGCCGTCCATCGCTGGCATGAAATGACATGCCGAGTGTATGCCAACTGTTGGCCACGTGATTGACATTCGCCAGCTAAATGCCAGCTGTCCCCCAGCTGTTGAGCAACTGGCGAATTTTGGCCGGCGGTCCGCTGCTCTCAATATTTGAGATGTTATAGTTCGATCTTTGATTTCATTGTTAAGCCGAGCCGGTATATAAGACGATTCAGTCCAATGAGTTCACTCGCTATTTTGATGCCGGCTCTTGACGGTGACCTGAAGTTACTCTACAGAGGCTAGCATACTTTTGGCAGCTGAGGGGCAAGTCCCCACGGCTAGGGGGGAGGAGAGGTGGGGTGGGTCCCCCACCTCAGACCGCTGCGTAGGCGATCTCCTACGCAACGATCTGCGATGAGAGACCCACCTCGATTCATCGGTCTGCCAAGAGTCTGGCGGACCGCTGGCAACTGATTGCTCAAGAACGAGCTGCCAGGTATTAGCCAAGAGACTGCCAGCGGTCACCCAAAGTCCTTGCGGACCTCTGGCAGGGTTTTGGCGGACTACCGGCTAATGGCTGTCCAACACCGGAAATGATTTTTTGCTTGCCAAGCAAATGCCGGCGCAATCCCAATGTCTGAGAATATATAAGGGTTTTTTTATAAAATGATAATCAGGTCTTTAGGACAGAGTAAAAAATTACGTGTCAATCAAAAGACCAGAAACGGAGGAATCGCGAGAAAAAAATGAACCGAACCCCTGGGGAGTTGGTGGAGACTGATCCATCAGTTATGAACTCGTAGCCGGTGAACCTTCAATCATACATATTTCAGTGAATGACTACCTCAGAAACATTTGAAATGAATCTCTTATAGACAGGAATCCTTCTAGATTCAGGAAATTGCTTCTCCATGGAGTGTCTGTAAAGTCTTCCGAAATGACACTGTCCGCCCACGCGGTCGCGTGTCGAGCGGCCGTCATGGAAACACTCTTCGGACGAGCCTTTCCAAGAATGAAGTACAACTGATGGGGCTATCACACTGGAGACGCACCTGCAAATCTCTGGATGGCAGAATGGTTTTCGAAAAGGATTCTCCACCACCACAGCTTTGGTCAAACTTGCGGGATTCATTACGGATGGACTGAATGAGAAGAGGCTTCTCCTCGAAGGCTTCGTCTACTTCGTGGTAATATATTCGCTCGTTCGGAAAAAAGCATTCTGGACGGCCGATCAACTCAGGCGATTCTCGGCCCCGAGCCGCACCAAATAGAGACTGGAGCCGCCTGACAGTTCGGCTCGTTCTTCCAATCTCCGGGCCACTGCTGTTGCTGTTCGGGCGAACCGGAGCAGCCCGGACAGCAACAGCAGTGGCCCGGAAAACAACAGCAGTGGCTCGGATAGCAACAGAAGCCGATTCACAGAATGGGAACACGAGCCGAATTGTCAGACGGCTCGGGGCCTCTTATCGCCTGAAAACACGTTCGCCGACCCCGTGGGCGGACAGAACTGGAAATGACTGCTTATCGGAGTGAAATCCCGGTCCGCAGCTGCGAAACACAATGCGGAGAAAACCGTGGTGCGACCACATGTAATCGTGTTTGTATCGCGAGCTCCCGGCACGATTATTTTTGAGTTGCGTGCTGCAACAGCGATCTGCCACACGGGTGGATCGGAATTTTGTATTGATAATGAGAGTATGCAATCGCTCCAGCCGCGAAGCGGCTGGAGAGGTTTGGTTTTGCCTGGCACTTGTGATCACTTAGATTTTGGTAAAGTAGTTAATAAAACCTGTAAAACAAATTTTCTAGAGATTTCCTTCTGGATATAAGTGAGAGAGTATAGAAGACACCAGCTGACAAAATTTGAGCCAAATCGATTGAAAATTAACAAAGTTAGATCGGCGGAAGCTTAGCTAAAATTCGCGTTTTTTCTTGTAACGCGTCCCTCGTGTCCTGTTCCTCGTCCCTCGTCCCTCGTCCCTCGTCCCTCGTCCCTCGTTCCTCGTTCCTGCCACTAGCCACTGCCAGTGGCCACTGCCAGGCGATCAGTTGGGCAGGTAGGTAAGTTGATATGTGGACAGATATGATTACTTACTCACTTACTTTAACATTAACTACTTCACCTTTTACTACTTATCATATCAAGTGATATTATCAGTTGGTAGACCAAATCGCTTAAACACATCGTAGGCCGTACTTTTCGATGGGGAGGGACAGGGGAAGTGACTAACAAGTTTGTTACTTACTGTTTCACATTAACTACTTTACTTCTTACTGCTTATCATATCATGTGATATTATCAGTTGGTTGATCAAATCGCTAAAACACGTCGTAGGCTGAACTTTTCGATGGGAAGGGACAGGGAAAGTTACTAACAAGTTTGTTATTTACTGATTCACGTTAACTACTTTACTTCTTGCTACTTATCATATCATGTGATATTATCAGTTGGTAGATCAACTCGCTAAAACACGTCGTAGGCTGAACTTTTCGATGGGAAGGGACAGGGAAAGTTACTAACAAGTTTGTTATTTACTGTTTCACCTTAACTACTTTACTTCTTACTGCTTATCATATCATGTGATATTATCAGTTGGTTGATCAAATCGCTAAAACACGTCGTAGGCTGGACTTTTCGATGGGAAGGGACAGGGAAAGTTAGTAACAAGTTCGTTATTTACTGATTCACGTTAACTACTTTACTTCTTACTGCTTATCATATCATGTGATATTATCAGTTGGTTGATCAAATCGCTAAAACACGTCGTAGGCTAGACTTTTCGATGGGAAGGGACAGGAAAAGTTGCTAACAAGTTTGCTATTTACTGTTTCACGTTAACTACTTTACTTCTTACTCATGTACGGCATCTGATGACGTCATCAGGGTGTCATGTAAAGTACATAGGGCATCTGATGACGTCATCAGGGTGTCATCTAAAGTACATCGGGCATCTGATGACGTCATTAGGGTGTCATCTAAAGTACATCGGGCATCTGATGACGTCATCAGGGTGTCATCTAAAGTACATAGAGCATCTGATGACGTCATCAGGGTGTCATCTAAAGTACATAGGGCATCTGATGACGTCATCAGGGTGTCATGTAAAGCACATAGGGCATCTGATGACGTCATCAGGGTGTCATCTAAAGTTCATAGGGCATCTGGTGACGTCATCAGGGTGTCATGTGAAGTACATAGGGCATCTGGTGACGTCTTCAGGGTGTCATCTAAAGCACATAGGGCATCTGATGGCGTCATCAGGGTGTCATGTAAAGTACATAGGGCATCTGATGACATCATCAGGGTGTCATATAAAGTACATAGGGCATCTGATGACGTCATCAGGTGTCATCTAAAGTACATAGGGCATCTGATGACGTCATAAGGGTGTCACGTAAAGTACATAGGGCATCTGATGACGTCATCAGGGTGTCATGTAAAGTACATAGGGCATCTGATGACGTCATCAGGTGTCATGTAAAGTACATAGGCATCTGATGACGTCATCAGGGTGTCATGTAAAGTACATAGGGCATCTGATGACGTCATCAGGGTGTCATGTAAAGTACATAGGGCATCTGATGACGTCATCAGGATGTCATGTAAAGTACATAGGGCATCTGATGACGTCATCAAGGTGTCATGTAAAGTACATAGGGCATCTGATGACGTCATAAGGGTGTCATGTAAAGGACATAGGACATCTGATGACGTCATCAGGTGTCATGTAAAGTACATAGGGCATCTGATGACGTCATCAGGGTGTCATGTAAAGTACATAGGGCATCTGATGACGTCATCAGGATGTCATGTAAAGTACATAGGGCATCTGATGACGTCATCAGGGTGTCATGTAAAGTACATAGGGCATCTGATGACGCCATCAGGGTGTCATGTAAAGTACATAGGGCATCTGATGACGACATCAGGGTGTCATGTAAAGTACATAGGGCATCTGATGACGTCATCAGGATGTCATGTAAAGTACATAGGGCATCTGATGACGTCATCAAGGTGTCATGTAAAGTACATAGGGCATCTGATGACGTCATAAGGGTGTCATGTAAAGTACATAGGGCATCTGATGACGTCATCAAGATGTCATGTAAAGTACATAGGGCATCTGATGACGTCATCAGGGTGTCATGTAAAGTACATAGGGCATCTGATGACGTCATCAGGGTGTCATGTAAAGTACATAGGGCATCTGATGACGTCATCAGGGTGTCATGTAAAGTACATAGGGCATCTGATGACGTCATCAGGATGTCATGTAAAGTACATAGGGCATCTGATGACGTCATCAGGGTGTCATGTAAAGTACATAGGGCATCTGATGACGTCATCAGGGTGTCATGTAAAGTACATAGGGCATCTGATGACGTCATCAGGGTGTCATGTAAAGTACATAGGGCTTCTGACGACGTCATCAGGTTGTCATGTAAAGTACATAGGGCATCTGATGACGTCAACAGGGTGTCATGCAAGATACATAGGGCATCTGATGACGTCATCAGGACGTCGTGGAAAGTGAGAAGCGCTTCATTTGTAGCGTGCGCAACAAGTTTGTCGCTTACTGATTATTATAGCAATCCATGCTATTTAAAAAATACTGAAGATTTCTTCATAGATATTACTTCGTAATATCAATAAAAAGTGAACAATTCTATCAAAAAGGGGTCTTCCAAGCGAAAGAGGTTTGGTTGGCGTCAGAAACGTTCCAACAAAAAGGGAACAATAGGTAAGTAGATTGAGGAGAGTCTACAAAAAGTGAACAATATTCTCTGAGAGTAATTTTCTTGGTGAACACTTCTTAACAGCGAAAACAAACCGTTGTGGCATTTTACGATGATGAGTTTAGTGTCTTTCGGAAAAAAAGACTTCTATTCGTTTAACGAGATTTTACGGAATTACTCTTGCTTAATGCTGTATTTCTATTTTATAGTTTTGCTTCTCCTTAGAGCAAGACCTAACCATCTGTCTAAGTCTTTGCGACGTCATCTTCTATTCTGATGGTAAGAGTTAGGTTTACATGCACATACGTTTAAACGGTTCTCGCGTAATCAAGACCATTTTTGGAACCACAGAGTGCTTCCGTGTAGAACACCGCAACGGTTTGTTTTCGCTGTTAAGAAGTGTTCACCAAGAAAATTACTCTCAGAGAATATTGTTCACTTTTTGTAGACTCTCCTCAATCTACTTACCTATTGTTCCCTTTTTGTTGGAACGTTTCTGACGCCAACCAAACCTCTTTCGCTTGGAAGATCCCTTTTTGATAGAATTGTATTAGCAGTCGAACGCCCATTTTTCTCGATCAGAGGAGCCTTAAATTGGTCATTAACTCGTCATTGAGCACTATGTGACATAGAATGACAAGAAGAGATAGCTTGTTCTGACTGTTTCTTACGCCGTGATGAGGGTCAAACCTACAATTTTGTGAGGGAAACTCAACACCGTTTCCACGATGAACACTGTCTTCAATGAATCATGATAGACGAGACTTTTTTCCTATTTAGTCACTCAAGAAGTGTAATCGCTTGACTCTCGATTGGCTATAATACCATTACCCAACAAGACGACCCAAAGCCCGACCTGAACACATCAGACAGACATTTCATCGTAACTAGCCCTTTCAAGATAGAATCAGGCCGAATAAAACGTCGATGATGTCACTGTCCCCTCTTTCGAGACGGCAAACAACACACTTGAAATAAAAAATGCCCACCTGAGTTTTTGGTGATGTGGTCGAGCTTTTTCGAGGCAGCTTTAGGATGCGAGTCTTCGGTGGCTGCTACCCTCATTCTAGAAAGAAGCTCTCACTTTCCGAAAGAAGAAAACATCACTTCTCATAGTGAACTAAATGTGCGATACACGATGACCTGTGATTCAAATCGGAAAACACGCGGGTGAAAAACGAAACAGTTGAGGAGAGAGGGCGAGTGTGACGGGAAAACCCGTCGGATTCCGAATTAATCCCGTCGCGATCTCGACTGTGTGCCATTGGAGGAATAGGTGATCGGAGGAAGGAGAATGTATGTATGTAGAAGAAGAATGGACGCGTGGCATGTTAGAAACTGCGAAAAGTAGGACAACTTGAAACCAATTAATATCGAACTCATTAGGCACCGTCCGTACGTGGCGGAGACTTTTAAAGACTAACATCGTGGGAGCAAAGCGGTTGTTTTTCGACAAATTCAAAAATGGAAATGAATAAATCACTCTTCACTTCAGCGATAGTGGTACAAAAACCGCGAACAGAGCCGAAATAGAGAGTAATCCCACTAAATCACACGCCATCTGAGTTCAACTGATGGTGTACGGCAGGCTGTAGTTTGCTTACTTAATGTCGGTGTGTGATGCCTTATGACGTCGTTTTGGATCTGGATTTCATGTGAGTTACTTTCTTTTGCTAGTAAACTGTTCTTAGACGGCCAAATTCCCTTTGTTCTTTGCCTTCTAGGCTCCGAAGAAGGCCAGAGCGCAGGAGCGTTAGCCGAATGAAATCTGGCAATCTTGTTGAACTGCTCAAGAAATTCCTGCTACGATTATCCACCATGCCAAAATTCATCCAAAGTGGAACGTGGAATAAAGACTAACATTTCAAATTGTTGTGGATCCCTGCCGATTTGAGGCTGTAACTTTTCGAGACTCGGGTTTGAGCAGAGAAATTTTTTTAGCAGCATGGACATCGCTGCAAGTACAATACCCGCGCTAAGTTTTGCAAAAACGGAGAGCATCTGACAAACTTGGCAAAAAAGCGTCCGATGCATGCAACCATTTTGAACGAAGACGTTTTTGAATTCTGAAAACGCTATCATATTCACAGATCAAATTGCCACCTAACTACGTGACTTGTACGCCGAAAAATCCTAAATTTGCTTTGTTTTTCAAACACATTGTTTTTGCGTTCGTCCATCGAAAACGTCGCGCGCGGCGAAGTGCGGCGAAACTCTGAGCAGTATTTTTACAAGTAATGGAAGAGCAATCATACAGATCAGAATCATGAGAGCATGCAGCTTCCTCCATAAATCAGTTGCATGTAAGAGAATCTCGTGGTTTGTTTAGGTTGATTTTTCGAGAACCTTCATTTAGCAGTCAGGGGTTTTCGCGAGAAAACCTCAACTTTTCAGGGAGTTCTCGAGCTTGTTAAATGAAGGGTTTCGAAAAGTCAACCTACACAGGCCTTGCCATTCTTTCACCTGCACCTAAGTTATGTAGAAAGCATGCAGATTGCTCTTTCATTACTTGTACAATTACTGCTCAAAATGTTGCCGCACTTCGTCGCGCGCTGCCTTTTTGATAAACGGTTGCAAAAACTATTTCCTTCAAAAACTAAGGGATTTTGGGGAACTTCGGCCAAAAAGTCACATAATAAAGTAGCAATTTGACCTGTGAATAAGACAACGTTTTGAGAGTTCGAAAAAGTCTTCATTCAAAAAAGTAACATGCATCGAACTTCTATTTTGCCAAGTTTGCCAGATGCTCCTTGTTTTTAAAAAACTTAGCGCGGGTATTGTAGCATCATATCGGCCCAGCATCATATCGGCCTCCCAAATGGTCTCCCTTGTTAGCCTATATTACAATTCACGTAATGAAGCTCCGACGTGATGAAGCTAACAGCATGAATTAGACACACACACTAACCATGTATCGCACTGATGCTTTGCGCTCCTTGTTGAGCGTTGGCGCAAACTCAGTGCACGTATGCTACAACATTTGCGCACCGAATCTGCGCCGGAACGGTCCATATCAGGAATGACGGAGTTCCGCGTTTCGCGCTCCGAAACCCGCAGTTTCGCGCATTTTTGGCATTCCGCGTTCCGCATTCCGAACACCGCAAAAAACGCTGCGGAATGCGAAAATATCGGGTCATCTGGGAAGAAGAAAACATTATATGATTTCTGAGTTTTTTCCGCGTTTCGCGTTCCGAAAACCGCATTTCCGCGCATTTGCAGGCGTTTCGCGCCCGATTTCCGAAACCCGAGAAAACAATTTTCGTTGCGAAACCCGAAAACCGATTTTCGAAGTTTCATTATTTTGTTCCGCTCATCCCTGGTCCATATCATCTATCAATTTAAGGAGGGGCGACTCTGCTTGGTTGCAGAAGGTATACGTTGGGCAACAAAGAGATGATGATTTTGAGTTTCTATCGAATGATTTTGAGTGCGGCATCTTCATATGCGGTGCAAAGTCTTGTGCACAACACTTCAGTATAACAGACAAAAAAATCGGGCGTTCTCGAAACACCTTATTTTTTGTTCCCCTATCACATGTTCCTTGCTGTACTCCTTTTCAACAACTCCCTCTTGTCGCTGAAGCATGTCCTCGAATTTGTTAAGTGTTTTGGCGACTACAGTCCAGGAAAGTAAACCACCAATCGCATAAGTTCCCTTCGCGACTCAGTAATCTACGCGAGTGTCTGAAGTAAGAAATAGTGGCGAAATTTGTTGTCAGCGGGAGAAAATTCATAGGAAGAGGGACTGATCGTGAACAAAGAGCTATATCAACGCAGCCTCTTTTTTTTCAAAACAACATGATTCGATCAAAATTCAGTGAAGGTGAGCAACTCCGCTGTTGTTATGCGAGAACGAGTGGGCGATGAAAACCATAGACAATTCTTTTGCGGTAACGCGATCAATAGGTAAAAAGATAGACACTGCTGCTGGAGCAAAGGTTGAAAAAAAACCTATATCATTATAACCTTCATCCAAGAACCTGAAGCTGGAGGGAACGGTCAGAAGCCTCTTTTAAAGCGAGGCCATTTGTTAAAAGCATGGAAAAGAACGAAGAAATCTGTGGTTGCACTCGATCGGTGTTGGCACGATGTCCAGTTTCTTCGTGAAAGTGGGCCTTCGCAGCACGACTGCCACCTTTCCCTCTTATTCTCAGGTATCTAAGTAGTACCGTTAAGCCATTGACATTAAGATACAATAGCTCCACTCGGTTGCAGTTTTCAATTTTCGAGATTTATGGAGTCTACAAGAACATGGACAAGGCTTTGAAAGGATTCTTCAGCAAAAAAACCGTGAACGACGTAGACAGCCATACATTCTTGTCGTACAAAAGAGTCTCCCAGCGTCTCACCACCAATACACACTAATGTCCTTAGGAGAGAATACCATAGAGTAAACACTGAAAGATACACCGAAAGCTGTGCAGAACGACGGTTTTATACAAACAAGTTTATAGGCTAGTATGTAAATGAATTACTCCATAGCATGATGAGACAAGACGGGAAGAGAGAAGAAAATACGAGAAAATGGACTTGATGGGCTGTTATTTACGTTATGACCAAAATAGTAGGAGCATAATGACAAACCGAATGATGAGAGAGAAACACTAGGTGCACCATGATAAGTAGTTGGGCTATTAGGAAGTGAGATATAAAAAACAGGCATGACATAATTTTGAAATATTTTGGGTACATGACAAAAACCAGAAAAAATCGAGAGTAGGATAGGAAAAATCAGATTCCTAGACACAACGGAAAGGTAGGCTAAACGAATACTAACGAATACTAGGGATAGTTTGGAAACACTCCCCACAGAGAGAATGGAAATGATAATCTTGAGAAACACTTGTTCGCCTTGCCAACTCAACTCTTGAGTGTTGACTTTATTTTCTCTATTCTGCTTCTTCTTTTCTCTCTATTACACAGGACCGTATATGAGGGAGATTCTTGAGAACATACTTAATTCCTAGTTGAAGAGCTCTCGGAACACGATCATGATAGTCGCACTCTAGGATTGGAATAATTGACATGGAGTCTAATCAAAATAGAGCGAAGCTTCTTCATTTTGAGCCGGTCGAAGTAGGGATCATCGGGCTCATCATGTCAAAACCTCGTCATCACTGTTGTACTTTGCTATGACCGACGGCTCCGCTGCTTGCTTCGCCCGGACTCATCCGAGCAAGCTAGACATTGAATTATCACGATTATTAAATTTGGTTTATACTCTCACTCATTTTTCATACTAAATAGTTGATAAATAGTCAAGACTCTAACTGCCTTCTTTACTGGAGAGGCTCGAGGCAGTTAGTGAAATGAATTATCTGAAAATAGAGCCGAAACAATTCATATCCGAAGAATAACTTGTCATTGCGCACAGAATCATACTTCAAGCCAATTAATAGTAAGAAAAATTAAAATCACTTGCTAATAATATTTTACGGAAATTATAGAGGGCACTACAAGGCCAAGTATTGTATACACCTCTACCAACTTTTCTAGGTTGTTTATTAGCTTACGCACGTATGCTTTCCCCAGAACGAGAAAGAATCAAAGCGTGGAAACTCCATAAAAGTTTAACGCGAAGTGAACGTTGGACGCGAGAAGAGAACAAGACAGAATGAGAGAGGTGGAACAACCCAGACAAACCTTGAAACCGCAGAGGAGAAGCGAGACCAGTGCTAGGGAGTATGGCGGTCTGCCGAAGAAGGTGGCGAACTTGTTCTGACTGTTTGCATCGACCTAATGAAGTTACTGTCAAAAACATGCGCTTCGGAATTTCGATAGGGTAGGTGTGTCACCACGAGGCCACCGGAAACACGATAAACAACAAGAAGAGGCTTAACAAAACCTTCACTGATTTTCTGTTTTCTGTCTCCACTCTGGAATTTTCACATCGACTTTAAAGCGACATAAAAATTTTGGAAAAAAATCTTCTCTCCAAATCGAAAAATATGTTTGCTCAGAATTCACCTTTGCGACGCTATGCGATTAGGACACCATGATTCACTCTTATTGCCTAGAAAAGCCTTTCCAGTGAATGAAAATAGCGGAAGGAAGATTCGATCCTTATATTCATCACCAACGATTCCGTTTTGTGGTTTCAGGAGGCTCAAACAATGGCTACACATTTTCGCGCAAAAAAAAACATTTTGAAAGCTGCCACAGGAGCGGAGCGTAGTCGGAAGCAATCCGCAATAAAATTTTCTAGAGTTAACCACTCTTTGTCATCCCTTTCTTCCATACCCTATTTTCGTCATCTGTAAATTGTACTCTGTTTGTGATAATACGACGTACAATGCCTCCCTGAGCGTAATTCATGTACCGGCTATAGCTATAAGTTATGTAATCCAGGGAAATTGCGATGAAAAAGACCCCTGCACCACGGTTTCACCGGCTGTAGCCGTTCCGGTCGATGTCTATGCATAGAACGCATATGTACATGAAGAGTTAAGGACAAAAAAAGCTGGTGACAGCGGCTGCACCGGCCTGAAGGATAAAGCCACCAACAGGATTCTTGAGCTCGCAAGGATGCGAAACAGCCTTTTTCATTTTTGATTGGGATGGGACGGACTAAAATCGGTCACACCTGAAGATTTTTTCAGCCACGTCTTTAATATGTACATATCAACCAGAGTTATCAACTCAATAGGTTCTTAAGGTACGTAAGCGTCCACAGCGGTAAGAGAAACTCTGTTCATAACTACAGCTACGCTATATCGACTTTTCCGAGGACACAATCGCATAATGATCTCCCAGAGTTCAGGCCCCCGTCAAAGTTGCTCTATCCACTGAGTCGCACCCATTCAGTTTTTTGAACCAAGTCTGACGATGCCTCAGGGTAATCATCCGGGATACCGAATCATTCACCCCTGCCTCAACGACTTATACGTCCATGCAAGACTCTTCTTGTGCTTTCATGCCTTTGACAAAATACAGTGAGTCAGATTGGTCCATATAATAGTAACCTATTTTGTAGGAAATTTTTAAGTAAAATGCACTCCGGCTTCTCTGTGATAATACGATGGAAGTTAGTTCTGTCTCATTTCAGCATTCCGCCGAGGTATAGTCTCCAATCTACAGACAGGTTGAAAACAATCGGCATCATTTAGTGAACGGCCGATTGCATTAGGATCATCAAATTAGCACAGGGAGCACGGTCAGTACACCACACTGTGTTTTCGAACGTTTTTTACATTAAGGAATGTGTATATGTTTCAGAAGATAACTACTAAAAGGAAAAGAAGGTAATTTTAGAGTGAAGAGTACATAATGAATGCAAAAATACGCGGTCTTTGCAAGTGTCAATCGACTCTGCTCGACTTCCCAAGGCTTTAGTCATAAATGACTGCTCAAGTCAATTGAAGGAGCTAGACTTGATCAGCAAAGACAGAGGACCATCGAACTTGGACGAGCGTCGTGGCAGCGTTTGATAGAGTCTTCAGTGTCAGTGTCATTAAATCAGTAAGCCGCGGAGCTAAACAGGCTCAAATACATTCAAGGCAGTGTCCACCATGAAATTCGTCTTCGTTTTTACCGCCGGAAATCGAATGCTCGGGGTCTAATTGAAGCAATAGGCACGAAAGGACGAACAAAAAGAAGTCCGGAAAAGACCCCGAGGTTTCCGCGCTAGGCGTTTCCGCTCGCATATGAGTTTTACGTGGACGAGTTTGGCCCAGCTCATATTAGCGTTTGAGCGAGAGCGCTGATGAATTGGGGCGCGCTTGGAATTATTGCAATTTTCTCGTTGCGTTCCTTCTTTTCTTGCACTTTATTCTGCTTTTCACTAGCTTCCTTCTTAATCTCTATTAAAATATATTGGCGATAAAAATTATACATTAGTTCAAATGAAACTTGAGGTACATAGAAATCCAATTGACGTCGTAGTTCCCCTCATGCCCAGGCAACTCGTCCGACCTCGGAATCCCCCTTCAAGGGAAGGGGTCATCATTTGAGTCTCTCCGTCGTTTTTTGTGGTTCTTTCTCCACTAGTGGGACAAACAGGTCCCAAACCCTCCATTTCTGGGGCCGAATGCATCATTGGGCCGGGTTCGGGCAGGGGCAGGGCAGTCTGCGCCCTTGAAGAACTCTGTAAATCACCATATCAATCGTACCCCAGCTGCCCCAGCTCGGAGGCTGGGGCAGATAGAGCAGCGTAAAACACAGCTGGGGCACGATTGATTAGATGATGTACTGCCCTCGTCCTGCGATCTTCAATGATGCCGACTGCACCTACCCCAACACGGCGCGTTGTTGCATGGTGAAAACTGGTAAAAACTGGGGAGCGATTTTTTATCGTGGACACTGCCTTTGAGAGTCGTTTCTAGATGCTTCCGCCTATCTTTTTAAAATTCGCTGCGGCTTAGTGGTTGAACGACCCGGACTTCAGAGGGCGAACACTTGCTCTCAAAATGGGAAGTCTCAATTGACCGACCCGATAGAACAAGAATAAAGAAAAATCGGACACTTTCAAATCCACTAATCCAATAAAACTTGAAGATCTAATCATCTGAGCGGATCAATTCGATGAAAACCGAACAAAACGGATTATTCGACTCACCTAGCAAACCATGCGTTGCATACATAATGGGTTCCAGTTTTAGTGTTTACTGTGAATCAGAGGCCATACGTTTCTTTGAGTCCGAAGAGAGTGTATAATTTATGAACATCGTTCACCGAGCCTTGGGACAGAGGAAGGCAAGCAAACGCGGAACTGTCCGGAGCAGAGCAGCACCATTAAAGGCAGTGGTCGCGATGAAAAAGTTGTTGAAAAAACCATAAAAATCAGACTGGTTCGCAAACAGCAAAAAGGCTACGAAGGTTGCGAGCAAGAGACGAGCTATAATTAGAGTTATTAAGTTCCTAAGTTGATGATTCTTGCACACGTGCACAGCTCCGTCCAAAAAGATCGGAGTCTCATGTGTGTAGTCAAAATTCATTGTTATTCACAGGCAGAAAGAAATGCCAGGTTAGGTAAAAAGAACAGTTGAACAATTGATGCAAGCACTCCATTCAATGTTTTAAGTAGATTAGGACAGAAATAATCCTGCATGCTCCTCAGCAGGTAATAATTCATTGATTAAAACTTAATTCCGAGCCAGCTGACATCTTTGGTACTAGAGGTCATCGATGACGATTATGCGGAGTGAGCTCCTCCACCGTCTCAAGATTGGAAAGTTGCGGCTGATAATTTGACCAAAAATAGGGAATTTCTCGCAGTTATTTTCATAAAGGTCTGACTACTCTGCGTCCAGAGAAGGGTTCGAAGAAGAAAAGTGGACAAGCATGTTTCCTCGCGACCGCTGCCTTTGAGCACACAGCAAATCGAAACTTCCTTCGATGCTATCAATTATGTACAATACCGCTCATAGGTTTCGGTCAGAATGCATGCAGCGCCCTTTCTCGCGTTTTTAGTTCCCTTTTTTCAATAACTAACTTCAAATCCATTTTTCGGAGCATGGAAACAGAGTTAGCTTTAAGACGCGGAGAAATTCAACAGTGTAGTGGTTGCCAGGAATAAGCTTGAAAGAGAAATGTTTCAGTTCGTTATACAGTACACATAGCGCTGTGCAGCTGCATACTGTATGACACACTAGATTTCCCTAGCAGAATTTTTGGCTAGAACTTCAACCCTGGCAATCATTACAGCCTTGAATAGCCATTACAGCCTTTTCAAGATTCTAGGCTATTTTACAGATCCGAAAAAAAAGGAATTTGAAAGAGGTTATATGAAAGGGCGTGAATCACGAAAAAGCGCCGCCGCATGCATTCTGAAGAAAACCTTTCCTACTGTGTCTTCTATAGTACATAACAGTGAGAGCATTACGGCAATGAACCACTTGTGAGTTTGAATCAAACTCGGCACGTCAGCGTATTAGCATCACTGTAGTGACAAGGTTAACTTCAAGGTGAGTTTGCCTAAAGAAACCCATTCGAATCTTCTCGTTGAAATTGTTGTTTTGGGGCAACGATAGGTGCAACTACCAGGTAGGCTGGATTAGCGATTGTGCAAACGATTAAACTTATTTATGATATTAAGAATTTCAGAATATAAGCCAAGAAATCAACTCGCGAGTAATCCACATTTAGACAGGAAAATGAAAGCGCCATAATGTGGCATAATAAAAGTGACATATGGCAGATTCTCGTAGACGGTTTCAGTGGGAAGAATAGAGATTGATTGATTCCTATGAAAGCTCACGTTTAGATGCCTGTTTGCCGTTGGGCACTAAAGACTGCTCAATTTATGAGATGAGTCAAATTTCTAAAAGGTAAACGTCAGAGAAAAACTCATTTTGAATAAAAGGATGTACTACGGCATCGAACGAGAAAAAATAAACAAAGTGTGAGTACACACTTCATTACCAGAGAGAAGCTACGTATGTATCAACGGACAAAATAACGAATACCACATAATCACAGACAGCGGCAAAGGACAGAAAAAGGTTGGAGTTCAGCCGTGCTACGCAAACAAGACAAAATGTCATCCATTATGTTGAATGAGCGAGAGATGTTTTTCGCGAGGACAGTTCTATACCGTCTCCCAGGCGCGAGTAAGTAATTGGATTGGCAGTTTCCCGTGATTCCTAAAAACAGTCAAGGTAAATGTTTATTGTAACCAGTTCATTTTCAAAACAAATGTGGGTTTCTTAATACACAAATATAAAAAGAACAGGAAATGTGTAACATCTATGAGCGTTCTCCATAAGAGATGAGTTGGGGTTCGGCTACTAAGGTTATGATCCGATGGAATGGCTCGGGTTTTGACGATAGTATACTAAACTAAATTTTTCATGATGCAAATACAAAATGGTACTCGATTGACACTTTCCGGGGTGAAAATATAGAAGAGCACTCGAACAACCCAATAGTCTATTAGGTAATGATCCCATCACTACCTCCTCGCTTGCGTGCGTGCCACATGTGTTCGACGCGGCGCTCTCTCGACCAGTGATCGACGATATTCAGAGACTTTTCTCCAAATAGGTTCGATCCTTAAAATCTTTAAAACCTTCTCAGACAGTAACACGGGCCGGATCGCGGGCGCATGGCGGGCCGAACAACACCCATCCCGTAATCCGACCGCCATTGTCCTAGTACGAACCCGGCATGGAGACACTGCTCTAGTGCTGCCCGCGATCGAACCGACGAACTCCGCATAGGCTCGCGATCCGACCGTAACTTCAATGGCTGTCATCGGTCCTGCCGGCCCTTCGCGATCAGCTTGGAGAGAACTTCGTGCGCCGTTGGTTCGACCAGCGTTACTATCTGAGTTGCTGAATCGGAAAGCAACGCAACGAGAAGTCATTTGGAGCTGCTGCACCCAATGCTGCGCGCCTAGTCCGTGCCATCAACAACAGGAGGCCGCGACGCTGTGATTGGACCGAGTACAATTGATCGATGGCCATTACCCCTCCCTTCTCCCGCCAAATAGCGTCGCTGACGGATAGGGTAAAACGGACTTCACGGTGCTCTGTTGTAGTAGAATGCCTTTAGAGAACAACTGCCAGAAGCCATGAGCTGAGTATTTCCCCGGGCTGAAACCCCAAAATACTATACAAACAGGTGGACCACGCTCGAACGGCAGGAGTGCTACCGCTTGAGTGAATTGCAGTGTTAAAGGCAGTGGTCACGATGAAAAACGTTATCGAAAAAACTACAAAAATCAGCTTAGATCAAAAACAGGTCAAAAACTATGAAGGTAGCGCGGTGAAAAACGGGCTAGAACTAGAGTTATTGAGACCCTGAATTTCCAGTTCGTGCACACGTGCACAGAAAGATCACAGTCTCATGCCAAGCAGTCCAAAATCATCGACACTCAGAGGAAGAAATAAATGCAAATTTACCTAATAAAACAGTTGAACAATAAAAGCAAACACATCAACCAATGTTTTTGACTAGACGTGTATATAAATCCAAAAGTTCATTGACTGGAATTCAAGTTCAAGCCAGCTGACGTTCTTGATATTAGAGATCATCGATGGCGATGATGTGAGGTGGACTCGTCCACCATCAAAGGACAAGAAAGTTCAGGTTTAAAATTTGGCCCAGAAAAGTTATTTTTTCGCGATTTTTTCCTATAGGTTCTACTACTCTATACCCAGAAAAGGGTTTAGAGAGGAAAAGAAGGCGAGCATATTTGAGCGCGACCACTGCCTTTAAGAGAAAGACTGCGCGGATGGGCCCAGATCAGACGACCGTCTTCGATATTATCCAAGCGTGAAGTTTCCATCGAAACTAAGTACAGCTGGGATCTAAGATTGTCGTGAGCACGCTGAAAGGAAAGAACTACACCTCAAGGTCATTTGCGGTTACGGAAGAAGTGCAAATGTTCCTTGCGAGCGGTTTAATCTCGGATTAGGGCAGCGCGAATCTCGAAATTGCGCAAGGTCTAGGAATCAGAGAACAGGTAGGGAAGGAAGATGAGATGGAATCGGCGACTGTTTTTTTCCAAGCATATTCACGGTAGCTGAAATCCTGACACAAATGCATTCGAGATGACTGAATTCCGACTCCAACCCCCACAAAGTTGTTCGATTACGTCTGATGTCCAAACAGGAGACTACCATACGATCAAAGAACCTTCGACCGTCATAGCAATCCGAAATTCACTACAGGCGTGAAGATGACTTTCGGCACATAATGCAGTGAAGGGTAGCAGCATTTAACCTGATGCAGAAGGCTCCGCGCGTGTTTAGCCAGCATCACACAATTCAAAAATATGTGTTAAATGCGCGCCGTTTTAGGAATTAGAGCTTTATGAACTACTAAAGTGCAACAAGAAAATAGAGGAGAAACAGAATTATACGGAAAAGTGTAAGAAAAAGAAAGGGTATTTATTCATTTATTTATTTTACGCCGTTGTCGACGTGCTCAAAAGCTACAAAACAGTAAGTTAAAAACATGGAATGGTTACAAAAAACAAACAAAAACTTAGCGCAACGCTTCAACAGCCGATCACAAGACCATTATTCTGATTAGAGAATAATCTAAAAGGCGACAGTACCTAAAGTTAGGAGCCATTACAGGTTGTGGGGCAGCCAGGAAAAAAAAACCGTAGTAGTGCTAAAAGCCTGGAACTGATCAATATTACCATTACGGGAAATGAATTTATAGTAATTCATATACTATTCGAGTAACTGAGTTGAAGGCGACCCTACCCACGCGGCTTTCTAGGATGCATATGGTCCTCCGACCACTGTCAGGTATCTGGGCGATGTATCTTAAAATAGTTCCAAATGTCAGCGGGTGATAAGCGTACATGACAGGTTAAGGCAAATCAGTTCTTAGTTGCAGGCCTCTAGCACCTTACTTGAGATAGGCAGAAACTTGAAAGATGAAGGAAGAAAAAGTATATGGATCCAATATGGTGGTAGGACTAGAAATTGCCAGGTTCTTGGAGCAGTCCGCTGTGGAGGATTCCCCTATAATGTTGATTGGTAGAAATCTTTATCTTTATACAATTACTTTTACTGTTGTAAAGCAATTTTGTGATGTGCCCTATTTATATCCGGCTGCCAAGGTCAAACAATGCTATCAATCTGTTTACAAATCAGATGGCTGACAATGGGGTCAATGGTTTCAAGGTTCAACAATGAATTCAACTCTGACATTTAGTAGTTTTCGAAGGTTAGAAGTAATAGAAATGCAAATGTTTGATCATCTGAGGCAACATAAAACGTTGGCGTAGAGTTGAAATCCGGAATCCTGAAAACCAGGATGCGCGAGCGAGGACACTCAAAAAGGGCAGGGCGAGGTCGAGATGGCACGAGGATGCCACTTATCGATGGTTTACGTTTCTATACACATAGAATGATAGCTGAAATGATTTTTCCCAGAAGTTGGCCCAAACCAAAAAAGATATTCCAATTCCGAGAGAATTTCGAAACCGTTTTGAGAAAGTCTCATGGAGTAGACCTCTATCCAAAGTGTATTCGGTTTCCGCTGAAGATTTGGATAAATCTGTATGATTTGAAGAGCAAAGGGTCGTAGAAACGGGTGAATGTTAAAAACCCTGGACTTTGGATCCCCTCGATAAAAAAGTCGGCGCGGATCGCTATGATACTTTGCGTTCCTTTTCGTGCCTTAAAGGCAGTGTTCACGAAAGAAATCGTTTTACTGTTTCTCTTCCTATCTTGAAAACGGCCCCATGCTGATTCCAATGATATCTCTGAAATCGCACAAGACCTTCAGGGAACGGAGTTATGGTCCCTCAAATATTGAGCTAAGGAAACATGGTGGACGAGTTGTCCAAGGCTTGTAACTTCCGTCTTTCGCAGCCGATGTATGCGAGCTGACCTGAGTAGAGAGAGAAGTTGAGAAGGAAGGGAAGAACGGGGCCATTGATCGGAAACCATCGCTCATCTCACAATCTCGAGCATTCATTTGTTCACGTCGATGGGCGTGGAAAGTGCATCTGGGGGTGACGAGCTGATGGGTGTCCAACTTTGGGGCCGTAGGGGACCGTTCCAAACTCATTTTTCTCAGTTTTCTCAACGTTAGGGTTTCGCTAGGCCCCGCAGCTGCCGATCTCCACCAAAAAAGCAGACATGGTTTTTATCGTGGACACTGCCTTTAACGCAAACTCGGTGCACGCACGTTATAACATATGCGCACCGAACCTGCGCCAACACCTAATAAGGAACGCAGGGTATCAGTGCGATCCGTGCCGACTATACATAAGTGGAGCTCACCAAACAAGGGAATGTGGATAAGTTCAGCAGCTCAAACGGTGCAGAAATATGCTAACTAGTTCACGTCATTGATCTACATATCTAGGGGTATGTATAGACGTTACAGGGTATGCGCACTCAGCGGCGATATAAACGCAGGAAACCTTTTGAGCGGCTCCACCCTTTTCGTGCGCTCTGTTTACAAGCCCCATTTTTTGGCCTCATCATTGTGGGGACCAAATTGTTATTTTCGGGGATTTTATGTGGCAAATTATCGATTTTCATCAAATTACATACTTCATTCTCACTTATTGTCTTGAAATCCTCTCTTCTTAAAGACACAGTCCAAGCTCAGACTCTATTTTTCGGTTTTCTGCCTATCTTGGAGAAAATTTTACGCTGATCACAATGGTGTTTTCAGAATCGCTCAGAACTCACTACGAACGGAGTTACAGATCCTCAAAAATTTCGATTTTGAACTGCTAGAAGTTCTCGGACGAGATCAACAAATCATTCGCGCGTCTCTTCCCTATTGAGGTCGGAAACCTGGCAGTGGGCATTATCCTTTCTTTTTCAAGGGAGCGTGGCCGACTTTTTCCTAGCTTTTTCTCGCTTATTTGGGCGAAGTGAAATTTTACGCTTGGCAAGGTTGCTATGGGCGGCGACCGGACCATAATATCAAAAATTACCTCTGAGTTTGGACTGTGCCTTTAGAGGGAGCGTTCACGATGATCATCCTCGTTGACTTTCCACAGTGAAATGATAGGCGAGAAGGATCCTAGGCTCCCAGTGTCGAAAGAACGGTAGAAAACGCGTCAGGAGTGACAAAATAACGGCTGCGAACAAGCGTTTTGGTGTACCAGAACCGCCCCGTGCTCCAGATCCGCCCCCTCAATATGAACAGATGAAGAATCAGATTACAGGCATGATCAAATCGAGGAAGTGCTGTTTTAGTGAGCTGATCGCTTGATTGCATTGAATGCCATCATCCTTCATAGCGGTCGACTCCTCCACGCTCAAAAATCAATGTAAACGAGGAAGGACCTATCTTGGCTCAAAAAAAGCGACTTTCGCGTCCTTTTCAAGCGTGCTTCGCTATATAGGGCACCAGACCTTCTGTGAACCGTGGAGAAATTGGAAGTGAAATTTATCGTGAACACTGCCTTTAAAGGCAGTGTTCACGATAATCTTCGATTTTGAGATTAATCGCTAAATCGATTGTTTGGCCTCCGAGTACAACGGACATGACGAAGAAACCGAGAAAAACGCACCAGAAGGGCACGAAATCCTCAAGTATCAGCCCGCCTCTTAAGTATCAATGGAACTGTTCGTTGTGACAATGAAATCTTTTGTGGACCCGGCTTTTGCAATTTTCCATTCTGTGTTGCTCCGTTCTTTCCTTCGGGCCCTAACTAATACTGTTTTGCCCAAAATATTCTTCCATTTTCGATTAGTCCCATTTTTTACCGCTGACAACCACCGTGAACATGTTCATCCAACCAGACAACTAGTCCAGGCCATAGAATAATGTCACTGAAATAAGACGAATTAGTGCGTTTCTCGCCGTTTCTTTGTGATTTTGGTGACACTTGGTAGCCAACGCATTGTTTTGAGTGGAGAACTTGAAAACGAGAATCATCGTGAACACTGCCTTTAAGTCTCCATCACAAATCAGAACTCTCTTCCAATCAGAACTCTCTTCCAAAGGTTAAAGGTAAAATAATCACATCTACCTAATTGCTCTCGCATATAGGATTCACTCCTCCATTAAGACCCTAATGCGATTGTGAGTTCAGTCAGTACACAGTCACGTCACTTATAGTACATACTCCATCGCGTAAGTATGGCTCAAATATGAACAAGATTTCGTAGAGTGTGCACTTGCGCTCGAATGATGACTCTTAGGAGAAATGCTTTATCGGCGTTTCTAGAATTGTTCGGAGTTTTTCTACATTACTTGTCATATTTATACTTGGACTGTGGTGAGATTGGAGCGACCTTTTGTGGAGGTGAGAAACGCTGATCGTCGAATAGTTTCCCACGGTTCGTGCAACGAAGAATTAGCGAAGAGCCACATTATTTCTGAGCTTGCAGTGAGCAGCATCGTGGGACGTTTTGTGCGAGTGCGAGAGGATCATCGGAACACCAAAAACGGCCATGAGTAATTCCAAGCTCCGATTAATCGGTTTCTCGATTCCCTTTGATTTTTATCCTTCCGATTTCCGAGCAGTATCCAGAAATGAGGGAGAAACTCGGAAAATCAAATCCTCCCATCCAAAGTGAAACTCACTCGGGCTCCTCCTTCCCAACACTTTTTCGCGATCTATCTGCTTGTTCAACCCACCGATGGGAATCAACAAAGTAAAATCTCCACCGAAGTGAAAAGCAATTATATTAATAGTACTCTCACCTAATCGTGCTCGGGTGTCATGGTTGTCAGTTTCAAAGTCTAAGCATTTTTTCTACAGAAGCGTTACACATATTGTTTCAGTCGAATGAATATCATATTTTCTTACTTCATTGAGTAATTAGTCACATAGTGGGTGCCATTCCGTAAGTATAATATTTTTGATGCTCATCTGGAGAAAAGTAGACCTGGTATTCAACCTGGGGGAGCAACTCAATGAGAGAAACTCTGGAGAGTTGCTATTTCTGTATATGAAAAGAGAAAACCAAGTCTTTACTACTACAACACCGCTCGCAGGACTTGGTCAGAAAGCGCGGGAGGACGCGTTTTCGCGTCTTCTTCGTTCTTTTTGAGTCAATCCAAACTCAACTTCGCGAAACTCCTATAGTTTTGAACGAAACTTCGACAATGGCTATACCTTTGGATAACCCTCAAGACCAGGATCATAGATATCACCCTAGTTTGGCACACAGTTGAGTTTGAAGATAATTATTAAAAAAGGACGAAAAAGACGCAAAAACGCGTCCTCGCGCCCTTTCTGACTAAATCCTACGAGCGCTAGAGTACTTCATGTAGTTGTTTGTACCAGGTTGTCCAATAATTCTTGTCCGAAAATTTCACCATTTTTAATTTTTTTCAACTTTATTGAAAAACAAGTCTAATCAACAATATAATCACCACAGTTATCCACAACAGTGGCCCATCGATTGGGCAGGTCGCAGATGCCCTTCGCCCAGAACTCCGGGGGCTGCGACTCGAAGAAGTCCGCGATGTCGGATTTGAGGTTGTTGTAGTTGGTGAATTTTCCTCCGGCCAAATGGTGCTTCAGCGGGCGGAACAAGTAGTAGTCAGAGGGGGCGAGGTCCGGGAAATACGTCGGATGGGCAACCGTCTCCCAGCCGAACGTCGCCAACTTCTGCTGGGTCTCCTTCGCCACGTGGGGGCGCGCGTTGTCGTGCAGCAGGTGGACCGAGGCCCGTCGGGGACGCTTTTCTCGAATGGCGGCGGCCAGTTCCTCGAGCTGATCGGTGTAGATGGGGCGGTGACCGTCCTGCCTTGCGAGAGCAGCTCGAAGTACAGCATGCCCTTGGTGTCCCACCAGCAGCAGAGCATGATCTTCAGCGGGTGCAGGTCGGCTTCCGGAGTCGTCGTCGGCTCTTAGCGCGGGATCCAGACGGCACGACGGGCGACGTTGTTGTAGAGGACCCAGCTCTCATCCCCAGTGACCAGGTCCTCGAGAAACTTCTTGCGATGCGGACGAAGGAGGAGGGACTGGCAGACGGCCACGCGGCTCTGCTTGTTGGCGTCCGTCAGACGAAGGGGATCCAACGGGCCAGAACTTTGTGGTAGCCGAGTAAGTTGAGTCGATTGTGGATGGTGGACTTGCTGCAGCCGAGCGTCGTCGCCAGTTCACGGGTGGTGGCTTCCGGCTTCTCCTTCGTCATCATCCACCGTAGAAGGCCTCCCGCTGTGCTCCCTGTCCTCGAGGCTCGTGTCGCCGCTCTCGGGACGATTGAACCAGCGGCTGACTGTGCGTTGGGACGCTGCATCCCCTCCCCTTTGCACGCTCCGCAGATGTTGGCAGACCTCGGTGCCCGTGTCGTTGCCCAGCAGCCACTCGTAGTAATAATGAACGTACGAATTCGATCTTGGTCCATTTTAGCTTGTACTGGTAGCTAGACGCGGCGACTGCGCCTTATATACCCCTAGCGTAGAACTTTGGAGAACCTTCTAGAAGGTTCTTACACTTGTCTGATATTATAACACTTCTAAGGAAAATTATCTGGTAAATAAAGGCATCGTTCACGATGGATTTTGGTTTCGACTTTCCATACGTTTAATAGAAGCTCTAGTACCCTTGAAAAACCGCGGAAAAAAATGCTGAAAACGAATTTTTCGCACTGAAATTTCCTCAGTCGAGTTTTAAGAAAGGAAGAATCGATCGCCAAGAATCGTCATGTTACCAAGTAATCGTATAATTTATTTCAGGTGGGTCCAGCGAGTGATTGGTACCCAAAAAATGGTGTTTTTCAGCGCGTACGATACCTCCAAGGCTAATATGTAGAATCTGTGTATGAAATACTTCATTAAAGTGGTTTGTGAACAGCATGAATCTGTTTTCCTTCCCCTGGTATTCCCGATTCGCGTAACGCACAAACGGACTAGAAAAGATTGATGAACAGATGAGTAATAAGGTAGGCACAGTCCCTAGAAGAGTGGTTTGTATCTATCTGGTTTAATAGGTTTCCCACATCCTCGTTTCCGATTTTCTGATCCTAGATGGATTTTAATCTTCTTTTTTTAGAGTTCCTAATATACAATGATCGTTCCATTTTTTTCGAATTCCGATTCCAAAATACCTTTTGAGAAATTCATTCACCCCTCGTGAGGATTTCGGTCATAGCTCGACTGTCAAGGCAAAGCGCGGACGCTCACTGTCGGCAGTATGTAAGGCAGCAATCCGTGAAATGTTAAACGCGAAGAAATTCGTGAAAGTTGTGTCCTCGAATCTGGCGTTCACCCTTTCATACAAGGTTCTAGCAGAAGAAAATCGAAAAACAAAAATCAGGAAACCTTGCAGACTAAAAAACTCAGGCCTGTCCGAATGAGACTTACTAAGCGTCTTTTTTGGTTGAGCCTTCTCACGTCTGTTAACCCCTGTCTGGACCTGTTATTTGATATTCGAGTAATAATCCTGCTAGTTGATTCACTTGTCCAAAATTGTCTTCGCGACTACAGCACGACACGCATGCCGTCTGCATGGGCGAACAGTCTCATTCAGAAAGACTTTACCTTCCTACTCTTTCTTCGCATTTTGAACTTGCGATCCTTTGTGTTAGTTCGAGATTAGTCCACCTTCAGATTTGGCTATACGAGTTTTCCTGCGTTTTAAAGGTATACCGTCGCGTTTTTTGCTTCCATATGTACGGCCATCATTGAGATGTTCTCTTCTGGAGACAGCTTTCTCTGCTTGTTGAAAAGGTTATACTACGAAACTGTAAGAAAGAGTTCTATTAACTAGGAACTAATTTAGCCGCACCCCGACGATTTTAGAAGCCATGTTGTAGGTGTGAGACAGTTTATAAATAATCCGTGCTTGGAACCCCATAAATGTCCCCGGAGAATTGAAAAAAGGCGTTCTCATTGTTTAACGAAAAGGTAAGGAGAAAAAGAATTATCCAAAAATTTTTAGGATTAAAAATTTTCTCTTTTTCTCCAGATTAGGCTCAAAACTTGCAAGAGCACTGCATTTAGTACACTGAAAACGAATCTGAGCCCGTTCGTCGCTAATCTGACGGTTACTGTAGCTTACGGTAGGCATAGAGCCTATTTAATGGCGTAGTCTACATTAATATTTCGAAAACCGACAGATGTACCTCAAACTCGTGTTAGGTGACCCAAATAACCTACAGTGAAATTTTGAGCCAAATCTGACATTTCAATCAAACTACCGTATACCCACCGCAATACACTGTAATTCGAGAAAAACCGATAAAATAGACCACGGATTTGTGTTAAGCTGCTCAAATAAACCCCTAAGAGGACGTTTTTGGTAATTTTATCGTAGCATTCTAGAAATCGTTTGGCCAACAAAATTTCACGCAGTGAGAAATTCTAGTCGAAAACTTACAAAAAACGACAAAAAGATCTCGGTTCTATAGATCAAGGCATTAGGAAAAATTTTGAACCAAATACGAAGCATATTTTCTGGAAACCCTAAGGTTTGCCTTTCGGATATCAGTTTTGTATCCGCAAAGCAATCAAAATACACTTTTCTGGAAAGCCCTGAGGCACATGGGAAATTCTTATCATGGAATATGGATGCACAGGTCTATAGCTACAATACCCATAACATTAGTTTCCTAAGCACCGGTGTGTATGTAAAAGAAACCCTAGTAAGTTGTCGGTGGAGACACTTTTCTTATTTTCACGAAATGTCACCGCCATCGCATCCGATGCGATGTTAGCAGTTCGCACAGAAGTTTTACACATCACGCAGGTTCAAAGTCCACGCTCGGCCAACATTCTCCGATTGCTGTTTACCGTTGGTAAGGCAATGTATTCTTTGGGAAACAGTCCACACTTGACTCCCACCTTCATCAAGTAGTAGGAATTTATTATCCTCGCATTAAAGGCAGTGTTCACGATAAAAAATGTGTTTCAGTTTCCACTAGAGATGGATAGTGGAGGGGCACACTGTAACGTTGACGTCGAAATATCGCATAAAAACGAGCCAGGAAAAGCTCCAAAAGAGCCCGAAGTTGACAATTTGAGCGCAAGGCAAACCCCAAAAGCGCAACACACGACCACCGACATGAACAAATGAATGCTCGAGATCGTGAGATGAGCGATGATTTCCAATCATTACCCCCGTTTTTCCCTTCATTCTCAACTTCTCTCTTTACTCAGGTCAGCTCGCATACATCGGCTGCAAATGACTAAGTTACAAGCCTCGGACAACTCGTCCACCATGTTTCCTTAGCTCAATTTTAGAGGGACCATAACTCCGTTCCCAAAAGGTCTTGTACGATTTCAGAGAAATCATTGGAATCCGCATGGGCCGTTTCTAAGATAGGCGGAAGACTAGAAAAACGATTCTTATCGTGAACACTACCTTTAAACAAAGCAGAAAGTCTATCACCGAGTATCTTAAAAACAACTGTAACCATGGAATAGCGGGCGTTTAGGCCGGCAGCAGTACCATCCGGAACTCAAAAGTGCAAAACACCATCGTTAATTCTCAAGTTGTAACTAGTTTTCCATCCTATTTCTGCCATGTCTACGCTCTAGCTTTTAACCTGCAACTCTCGCACACGCAACAATGGAAGCTTACATAGCAGGCTTCACTGAAAAGAGCGGTGTTCCTTTCATGTCACAGATGAATTTGTCAGTACCCTGTAACCACTTGCGAGAAGTGGAGCGGTTTTTATCCTTCCCGTTTGTGGACTATCCCTTTGCTTCAAGTAATGCAGCAAGTTGACGGGAATTACATTTAAAAGTTATTTTGGTTTTAGAATTTTTCACATATAATATTGAGTTGGCCACTATCTCAAAGTGTTACTAAAATTCCGATATAGGAAAAGAACTAGTCGGGTCGGGTAGTATAGGATTGAAGGCAGTGGTCGCGATCAAATATGCTTGTCGTCTTTTTCTCTCTAAATCCTTTCCTGGATCTCGAGTAGTAGGACCTATGAGGGAAAAAATCGCGAAAAAGCCACTGTTTTGGGGCCAAATTTGAAGCCTGAACTTTCTTGTCCTTTGATGGTGGACGAGCCCGCTCCACATCCTCGGCATCGATGACCTCTTATATCAGGAAAATCAGTTGGCTTGAAATTGAGTTTCAACCAGGGAACCTTCGGATTGATGTACACAATTAGTCAAAAAGATTGACTGGAGTGCTTTCTTTAATTGCTCAACAGTTTTTATTAGGTAATTTTGCATTTATTTCTTAATCTGAATGCCGATGATTTTTGACTGCTCGACATGAGACTGCGATCTTTCTGGTCGGCACTGTGCACGTGTGCACGAACTGGCATCTTTGGGCTCTAGAAACTCTAATTCTAGCCCGTTTTCCACCGCGCTACTTTCATAGTTGTCAGCCGTTTTTGATCTAATCTATTTTTTTTTTCGATAACGTTTTTCACCGCGACCACTGTCATTAAAGGCAGTGTCCGCGATAAAATCGTTGAAAGTTTTACCCAGAAATGGAAGGCTTAGGACCTGATTGTCCCACTAGTGAAGAAAAAATCACAGAAAAAACAAAAAGGATGGTACCTTCCTTCGAAGGAAGATTCCATTGTTGGACGAGTTGCCCAGGTATGAGGAAGGTACGGACTTGAATTTCAATTGTGATGGCCTGCTATTTTTCGTTTAAATTAATGCATTGTTTTTACCGCCAATCGATTTAGTGGAGACTAATAGGAGAAGCTCTGAAAAGGAGGATAATATGGAAGAAAAAAACAGCGCAGCATTAAAACGAATTTAAAGAAATAAATACCGACCTAACGCTATCATGGATGCTAATGAGACTTTGCGCTCCTTATTGAATGTTGGCGCAAACTCGGTGCCATATGCTGTAACATAGGTGCACCGATTTTGGGCCAACCTCCAATGAGGAACGCTTCGTCTCATTAGGATCCATGCCAATGTTGCTTGCAAGCGCATCCTGATGCTAAAATTCATACGCGCTCGCGCTCCAATGCGGACCATGAAACGGACCAAACTCGTCCATGGAAAACTCGACCGCGAGCGAAAGGGCCTAGTGCTAGTGAACTTCGGGGCAGTATAGGGTTCTTCCGGGCTCTTTTTTGTTTGCTCTTTCGAGCTTATTCCTCAAAAGAGACCCAGAGCCTTCAATTTTTGGCAAAAAAAACCAAGGCGAAATTTGTCGTGGACACTGCCTTCAAAAATAACTGTGACCATGTAAGCGTAACAGGCTTCTCTGGATAGAGAGCGGCGTTTCTTTTATGTCAGAGATGAATTTTTCATCACCCTGACGCAACCGTCGAGAATTGGATGGGTTACGATGTTTTGTAGACTCTCCCTTCGCTTCAAGTAATGGAGCAGGTCGACGGAGGTCTTTTCACAAAGTTATTTTGGTTCTCAAATTTTTCAATTGTTCTCGAATGGTGCGTTGGCAACTTTTTGAAAGTTTTACTAAGAGAACGAAGAAACCACAGAACACAAGCTCAAGGGCCAGTGAGTGAAATTACAGAACAACACTAGTTCGCGACGATGAACGAGACATAGCGGGTCGCGATCGGAAAGTTTAAGGTTGAATTCACTGTTTACGATAAAAAAACATAGTCTAGTTTCGATGTTCTTGGATAGGTAGGTTCACAAAATAGAGGTTTGAAAGCAAAAGTCTCCACAAACTTCTTAAATACCAGAAAAGAAATGTTCAAAGAAACTTTTTATATGTTTGATTACCCCTCTTTTGGTGTGTTTCGTAAATCCAAACATCAAACCTAACGTTGGAAATGGTTTGGCGCTTCTTAGAAAAGTGATTTCGTTTTCTGTTTCTTGTATCGAAAACTCTTCAAAAAGTAGATGGACCAATGCACATGCTTGGATTTTAAAATCTTCCGAGATAAAGAATATTAAAAAAATCAGTAACTGCCCCTCTGTTGAAACGAACGCAGGACAACTGTTGTATAACGTGGGCGGGGTGAGCCTATGGGTCGGTTGGTCCACAAGATTTTCACTCATTTGCTGGCCGGTTTTCGTTTCTTTTCTGTTCTTACTCTTTTTGGAGGGAGCCAAAGCTCAAGTTTTCGTCAAAGAGCGGGCAACTTTTTCATTGTGAACTCTGCCTTCAAATTGAAGTTGAATAAATATATTATTGAAACAGTTCGTTGTTCTCGAATTTGCTCTTGACTTTTCCAGGTTCCAACGAGAGGCGATATAACCAAACTGCCAATTGAATGAGGCTGATAAGGTCTTGGATTTGGCTCTACTATTATCTAACGCATGCTAACGACCAACTATGCCAAAAAACATAGAAAGCCTTACATGAAGTGCCAAAAAAGAGCAGCAGAGTTGAGAATTTTGAATGATAGATAGACAAGCTATTCGAACGATCCACGAAACAGATCTGCGAGAGCAGAAAAGTGCAGTGAGGGTCCTGTATTTAGTGTAATTCTGGAGTATAGAGGCAAGACATACATAATTGAACTGTTCAAAACAACTAATGTACGAAATTTCTAGTAAAAGTCTGTGGCAGCATGACTTTCTGGACAGGTTCAGAGTCACCTTGGCATCAAATACGTACACTTGTAGAAGCTACTCGAATGTTCTCCACATATCTATGAAATGATTCTGCCCACATCCATCGGAATCCAAGAATTGCTCAAGTGTTGCACAGTCCAACCGCACCATTAAAGAACTCCGTACAACTCAAAAAAAGCAGAGCGAACACCTACCAGAAAGACGGTGTCCATAAAAAGGTGGTTATTTCTTGAAAGAAAGCGGCTAATCGGTTCGGCGAAGGGCGACGTCACGCCTACAAACCGATAAACCTGAAACCGCCGCGCGTGAAGGCCAAAGGGTAGCAAGGACGACCCTCTTTCAAGACGCTGTTGTTCATTGTTACGTAATTCATTGTTCGCAACTGGAAAGTCCAAAAAAACTTGACACTTTGTTAGCTTGCTTCAGCGCACCAGCACTACTAAAAATTTCTGGAAGACGTGGCCCAGGGAGACAGTGGAAACGTACTGTGCTTCTCTGAGCCAAATTCAGGTCCGCGATTGCGTCTCGACACGCTTTGCAGCCGCACGCGCTCGAGTCAGTTGGGTTTCCAGCGCCAAAGCCGACTCGATGTGGCTTTTTTATCCAATATTCTCCCATTTTGTGAAGTTTCCAGTTTCTAAAACCCACCTAGAGTCAGCAGACCGGTGTCTGCGGCGCTGGAAGCTCTTCCGACTCGGGAGCGTGCGGCAGCAAAACGTGTCGAGACGCAATTGCGGACCGGAATTTGGCCCAGATAAGCACAGTAGTTTGTGACTTTCGGCGGATCCAATATCGAAAAATTATTTCTGGTAGGCTGGGGAAGCGCAAACTCCTGCCTGAAAACACGTTTTTCCCCAATGAGTGCGCAGCTGGGCTGTGCGGAATTTTTTTTAAAGGTTTCCGGAAACGGAAATGGAAGAAAAAAGGCCAAAAGCGCCGGAAGCGAAGAGACCAAAAAATTTTTGAGCTGTCTCATTCTCGCGCTTCGCTGCTACTTATTGCCGTAGCTCTCATTGAATAACCAACGATTTCAGTCAATAAACTAATACTCATTCAAAATAAAGTCACTCAAGGCTTTCAACGATTTCGCAGTCTCGCTTCGAGAAATCCAAAAAAACATTTCTTGAAAATGCTCTTTATATGTAGCCGCCCTACGACTCTGGCAAACGCTGGCTAGTAGCCCCATACTAAGGTCCGTTTTTTGAACTCTAGCGCCTTTTTCACCATAATAGCCGACCTTCTTGCGTGACGTCATTATGGTGATTTTCTCATGAAATTCTAGCTTGATATCAAGCTACAAACCGATCCTGAATTTCCCCGTGAGGCGAGCTATGGCGCCTTAACATCACGTGTTTAAGACGGTGTGAAACACGACCGATCATGTTTTGAATTTCCTTAGCGGCCATTCAGGGTCACTCTCAAATCGTCTCTCGTATCGCGCTTGGAAGTCGACTTTCCTCCATGCATCAGAGTTCGCGCACTTCCGCTTCTTTCAGCTTCGCTTCCTCTTGTCTTTATCATTTTCTTGCCAATTTCTTGCCATTTCTTCCCATTTCTTCTCAGGCCAGACCATTACGGCTCTCAGATTACGAGACGATGTTGCCCTCCTCTGACAGATTTCTCCCGTATTCTGGCAGATTTCTCTCGTGATCTGCCAGAATATGGGAGAAATCTGTCAGAGGAGGGCAACACTTGGCAGACTTTTCTAGTTGTCTGGCAGAATTCTCCAATACTCACATAGGCTGAAAAAATATTTAGTAGACCCAAAAAAGTTTCTATTTTGTCATATATTCTTCCGATGAAAGGGTCCCGAAAGGCCGAAAATGGAGCTCGAGATTTCCGAAACCTCTAGATATGTGCTCGAAGGTGTTGGAATTTTGCAGTATTTCTGCCTGAGAAACCGCGCCTTTTTGTCCGCCGAAATTCTTCGGTAATCTGGTATGACGTACTTTCTTCGATCAGTACTGCTCGCATCCTAAAGCCATTGATGGTAGGATTTCGGCGCATTTCTGCTACCGTAATCCGCCAATCGCTTCAGAACCCAAACGTGCTCGGTCCCTTCGCCGTTTAGATCAGCCTGTTCCACTCACTATTCATCATGGGAATACCGGTATGGAGCTTCGGGGTCGGACCTGCTCCGCGCGCGAATGCGGCGCGGCACAGCTTAATCACCATCATTTCAGCCACATCGCAACTCTCATTCGCGAAACGAATGAGGAATCAATAGATGCTAATGGTAATACATACAACTACTTACATGGAAACAATGACAAACAATTAAAACAAAAATGCAAAGGGAGATTAACAATAATGTTTAAAATCGTATGTTCGTTGAGCTGCACGTGTTGTGTTCATTCACGGCGTAACGCGCCAATATTACGCCATTTTTTCTATTTTCTCTGTTATTTTGGGCCGCGGATGATTCAAGTATTGGTGGCATCTTTCCTGCGATTTCTTTGGGTGCAAAGCTAGTTGGTGAAAGCCACTCACGTTTCAGACATGAAAATGAAACACGATAGATTTAGGCTCCATGCAGGGGAGTTTCGGTCAAACTGATTCCCACCCGAAATACCCTGATACACGATAGATTTAGCCTCCACGCAGGGGATTTCCTTCTCCTGAGCGATTTAGTGCAGCCGCACGCTGCACCGTCCACATAGGGTTCAAACTGATTCCCACCCCCGAAATACCCGATACACGATAGATTTAGCCTCCACGCAGGGGATTTCCTCCCCTGAGCGACGGTGCAGCCGCAGGCTGCACCGTCCACATAGGGTTCAAACTGATTCCCACCCCCGAAATACCCGATACACGATAGATTTAGCCTCCACGCAGGGGACTTCCTTCTGAGCGACGGCAGCCGCAGGCTGCACCGTCCACATAGGGTTCAAACTGATTCCCACCCCGAAATACCCGATACACGATAGATCTAGCCTCCACGCAGGGGATTTCCTCCTGAGCGACGGTGCAGCCGCAGGCTGCACCGTCCACATAGGTTCAAACTGATTCCCATCCCCGAAATACCCGATACACGATAGATTTAGCCTCCACGTAGGGGATTTCCTCCTGAGCGACTATGCAGCCGCAGGCTGCACCGTTCACATAGGGTTCAAACTGATTCCCACCCCCGAAATACCCGATACACGATAGATTTAGCCTCCACGCAGGGGATTCTCCTGAGCGACGGTGCAGCCGCAGGCTGCACCGTCCACATAGGGTTCAAACTGATTCCCACCCCGAAATACCCGATACACGATAGATTTAGCCTCCACGCAGGGGATTTCCTCCTCTGAGCAACAGGTGCAGCCGCAGGCTGCACCGTCCACATAGGGTTCAAACTGATTCCCACCCCGAAATACCCGGATACACGATAGATTTAGCCTCCACGCAGGGGATTTCCTCCTCTGAGCGACGGTGCAGCCGCAGGCTGCACCGTCCACATAGGGTTCAAACTGATTCCCACCCCCGAAATACCCGATACACGATAGATTTAGCCTCCACGCAAGGGATTTCCTCCTCTGAGCGACGGTGCAGCCGCAGGCTGCACCGTCCACATAGGGTTCAAACTGATTCCCACCCCCGAAATACCCGATACACGATAGATTTAGCCCCCACGCAGGGGATTCCCTCCTCTGAGCGACGGTGCAGCCGCAGGCTGCACCGTCCACATAGGGTTCAAACTGATTCCCACCCCCGAAATACCCGATACACGATAGATTTAGTCTCCACGCAGGGGATTTCCTCCTCTGAGCCCCACACCCGAAATACCCGATACACGATAGATTTAGCCTCCACGCAGGGGATTTCCTCCCTTGAGCGACGGTGCAGCCGCAGGCTGCACCGTCCACATAGGGTTCAAACTGATTCCCACCCCCGAAATACCCGATACACGATAGATTTAGCCTCCACGCAGGGGGTTTCCTCCTTTCTGAGCAACGCAGCAGCCGCAGGCTGCACCGTCCACATAGGGTTCAAACTGATTCCCACCCCCGAAATACCCGATACACGATAGATTTAGCCTCCACGCAGGGGATTTCTTCTGAGCGACGGTGCAGCCGCAGGCCGCCCCGTCCCCATAGGCTTCAAACTGATTCCCACCCCCCAAATACCCGATACACGATAGATTTAGTCTCCACGCAGGGGATTTCCTCCTGAGCGACGGTGCAGCCGTAGGCTGCACCGTCCACCTAGGGTTCAAACTGATTCCCACCCCCGAAATACCCGGATACACGATAGATTTAGCCTCCACGCAGGGGATTTCCTCCTGAGCGGCGGTGCAGTCGCACGCTGCCCCGTCCACATAGGGTTCAAACTGATCCCCCCCCCCGAAATACCCGATACACGATAGATTTAGTCTCCACGCAGGGGATTTCCTCCTCTGAGCCCCACACCCGAAATACCCGGATACACGATAGATTTAGCCTCCACGCAGGGATTTCTCCTGAGCGACGGTAGCCGCAGGCTGCACCGTCCACATCGGGTTCAAACTGATTCCCACCCCCGAAATACCCGATACACGATAGATTTAGCC
Source organism: Aplectana chamaeleonis (assembly GCA_029168955.1). NCBI lineage: Eukaryota > Metazoa > Nematoda > Chromadorea > Rhabditida > Cosmocercidae > Aplectana > Aplectana chamaeleonis. The sequence goes on from JAPDOI010000740.1 coordinate 128,630, forward strand.
TCCACGCAGGGGATTTCCTCCTCTGAGCAACAGCGGTAGCCGCAGGCTGCACCGTCCACATAGGGTTCAAACTGATTCCCACCCCGAAATACCCGATACACGATAGATTTAGCCTCCACGCAGGGGATTTCCTTGAGCGACGGTGCAGCCGCAGGCCGCACCGTCCACATAGGGTTCAAACTGATTCCCACCCCCGAAATACCCGATACACGATAGATTTAGCCTCCACGCAGGGGATTTCCTCCCTTGAGCGAGGGGGCAGCCGTAGGCTGCACCGTCCACCTAGGGTTCAAACTGATTCCCACCCCCGAAATACCCGATACACGATAGATTTAGCCTCCACGCAAGGGATTTCCTCCTCTGAGCGACGGTGCAGCCGCAGGCTGCACCGTCCACATAGGGTTCAAACTGATTCCCACCCCCGAAATACCCGATACACGATAGATTTAGCCCCCACGCAGGGAATTTCCTCCTCTGAGCCCCACACCCGAAATACCCGATACACGATAGATTTAGCCTCCACGCAGGGGATTTCCTCCCCTGAGCACCGTCCATATACGGTTCAAAACTGTTTTCCACCCCCGAAATACCCGATACACGATAGATTTAGCCTCCACTTAGAGGATCGACGGACGATCCTGTGATAGAGTGGCTGAGCTGCACAGCAGCACCCCTTTGTGAAGCATGGTCTCACATTGTAGCTAGTTATGCTCTTCCGGTGTTGGTGTATTCTCAAGGAAAAAAGCAAATTTCAATTGTATTCCAGAAACTTGGTATTCGGAAAAAGTAAACTCTAAAACGAAAAAGTGCACCGGACTATATGAGTATTCTGTAGGGTTGTTGGGAGCAATCATTCGATTTCCCCATTTTCTGTTTTATTTATCGGTCTAGTCGGATTTCGCTAGTAGTTTTCATATTGATTGCAGCTTTTGTGTGAAAATTTTACGGCTAATACGCTGTCTTTGTTACGTCGAACGTCATGCAGACGCCTTGGAACGCTTGTGCTAATTTTTTTATTCACATCCGGTTTTTCTATCGTGTTCATGAGATCGCATGTATTAAACAGCTCAACGTTCAGGTTATATTCATGTGTGACTCGTTTTTACTCGTTTGAGAGCATCCAAGTTATAAAATCGAATAGATAGTCGGCGTTCTGCTGGTTAATGACGATTTTTGAGAAAATTGCTCTCAAAATAATACTCAGCTCAATTTCATATACGAAATCATTTCGTATGTTGACATTGCTGAGGATTGGTCTATTACCGAGAGCCTTTGTACCGAGGGATTGTTGCCGAGCCGTGTTCAGCGCATGTCCGCGACGCGACCGCGCGCGGAGCAGGTCCGACCCCCGAAGCTCCCTACTCGCACCCTTCATCATGGTACCGAGTAGCTTTTCTGAACTTTTCACCACCATTGAAGCAGGAGGTTTCCGTACATTTTTTTCGGATGATGTCAATAACATTTCAAATCGGGCCTGAGGAGTTTTCAGATGAAGAGTTTGACCACTTCAGTATCCCTTGAAGAAAGTCATTCTCTTCATCCACTTCAATTTACAGTCAGCGCTCGTCGATTTTTTTTACGAATATGAATTTTTGATATTCCAGGATGAACTAACCATTTTTGGATGGGGCATTTTCTTACTTGTACGTAAAAGCTAACTCCGGAGTCAAAAGTTTTCTTCTCCGAATGTGTGATACCGAGATGTAGAAGCAGAATTATAAACTGCGTAAGGCATGTGAATCACACCAATCACACAGTGTGATTCACACCGATGCGCTGTTGTTTACAATACTTGTAGCTGATTTTGGAAGAAGTTTTTAGGGGGCCTCATGAGTAGAACAGGCGCCCAAAAAAAATCCCTTGGAAATATTCTCGTTGCCGAGAATGCCGTGAAAACACGAACAATCGGAATTCTTAGTAGTGAGAATTCATTCATGGCTCCACCCAAGGAGAAAGCACCGGAGTAGTTCCTTGTATAAGCTCCTGAAACGGTATCTATGTATACACCGTGTTTTTTCACACTCCACAATGTTCTCACCAACCCGGGGTCTTCCTCCCTTTGCAAAAGCAGGAGAGCTAAAGGGCCTATGTAGTTAAAGGTGAATGCAAAAAACGATTTTCAGTTCGAGTGTCTCTTTCTAAGCTAGCACGTCCAGAGTTTGAGGACTCTAGCTCTGAAAGTTCAGAAAAATCGCTGGGTGGCAAGCTCTGATCTGATACCACCTCTGCATGGTGTGCTCCAGAGTGACACCATAAAGAAAATGCGAGCAACTGTACTGAATGAGGTTGCAAAACAGTTCCGACGTAAAGGGAAACACGGCGTTGGGTCCCGAAACTATTGTCAGAAACGGCACCCGAAAAGCGCTGATTCCTACCATCTTTGGCTTTATCTGGATAGGGAGCAAGCGCCCTATGCAGCGAAACTGCGACGCGGAACGCGCGCGTCTGAAGTAAATCAAGCTGCAAATGGCTTGGGCTAAGAGGAATTTCAGCGTTGGGTCCTGAAGCGATTTCCGGATTACGGTAGCCGAAATACGCCGAAGTCCTACCATCAATGGCTTTACTCGCATCCGGCTGTTTTATCGCGAGAGTGGAACACACATGTTACTGCTTTTAGATCACAAGCTGCCTTATTCTCAATTCAAGTAATGCCATTGAAGTTTAGCTGTTTCTGTTCATATAATCATCAGCTTGTTCATACATCATCACAAGCTGGTAGCTCGAAAGGTATAGCCTACTATTTGTATGTTTTTCCAGTTCTTCGGCCGTCTTATGTTATTCTTGCTTTTTCAGAAAACAAGGAAGACCATCACAGAAGCGGCCGACGAAGACAATTCGGAAAAGCGGCAACGAATGGACGACTCAGGGGTCGAGAACGATTGGAGGACCTAAGCCAGGACTAGGACATCCGGCTAGGGTCAGGGGAGGCTGAGAATCTTCGCAATATAAATATTTTGAATTCGAACGAATATTTTTTTCAGAAAATTCGGCCCGAAAATAAAGGTTAGGGTGGGGGGGGGTTGCAGAATTTTCGGTCGAAAAAAAATTAAAATTTGATGGAAATGCCAAGAAAATCCTCAATATTTTTGGTAACCAAAAGGTATGATCGTAGAATCGCTCAGGTTTTTTAAGAATTTTCAGCGCCTGGCTATAAACTGTCCAGAAACTTGGCTTCGGGGGATCGCAAAAATTTTGAAACCTGGAAAAAAATTATGGTGGGTGGGCCGCCACGATTTGGGAAAATTACGAAACGCCCCGCTTCACCCTGTAGACCCCTGTTACAGACTATAAAACGGCGAAATTCACATGGTCCCTACGCGCGCTGGTGCTGAGCCGAGTTTAGAGACATTGAGAGAGCGGAGGGAAGACGGAGGCTGAGACGTCGCGCGCGCCGCTCGCTCCTTGAATGATGTGAATTTCGACGTTTTATAGAGGGTACATGTATGAGATGTTAATGAGGCAGTGCTAGTGATGCACGTAAGCATACGAACATTCATTCTTTAAAGATGCTATTTTGAATGTATCTGGGCCAGGACTTAGCGAAATGCGACGAAACCCTTAATATGTTTTAAGGCATCATAAAACGTGTCTTACGCACACTCAAGATTGAGTTTCGGAAGTTCAAATAATTTCTTAAGGCAATTTTTTGATGGTTAAAAATTTAACGAAATTGGGCATTTTTCTTAAATGCGTAGATTTCATTCCTTTTAATTCTCGTCGAAATGACATACCGAAGAAGTGCGAAATTGCATAAAATTATTCCGAGCTCATCGCCGAAAATATGAATCAAGACATCATTTTTTCGCAGTCCTATACCACGATTTTTAAGGTCTTCTGATGGCAAAAAAGTGGCACGTGTATGGATTTTTAATAGCCATGTTCTGAGCAAATAACCTTAATTTCATTTATTACCACAAATTTGTAAATGGATTCCTCATTGAAAAGCTGGGTTTTTGTGTTGAAAACACAAAAATCTGTTTTGAAAACTCAGGCTTGAGTGCGAGTAAGACGAGGTTCATGATGCATTACAACAAAAAAAATTCTTCCTTTTTTTTACAAATACAAAAAAAAAATTCAAGTTTCGCCAAGCCCAAGCCAAGAATACGCTTGAAACATTATCTTTTAAAATTGGGTGTTCGTATACTTGTGTGGTGTAGATAAGATCGCTAAAAAGTGGAGCTTCGAGTCTTGTTTTTTTTTCGAAGCTAAATTCTCTTAATTTTGTTTTTTTTTTCGGAGCTAAATTCTCTTATTTTTTGGCGTTAGTTGTTATGTTGTTCTGTTATGTTGTTCTCTGCTCGTACGGTGTAATATGATCTCTGTGAATATCATTGTTCAATCGAATTTTTTATGGTTGTCATAGGTCAGTAGGGAATGTTTTTATGTAAATTTTGCTCCCGTACTATGATATGAAAAACTGCATTGTCCGATATTCTAAGTTTATACCACCAGTATGGACCTAGAGGGGAGAATCTTAAGAATACACGCAAAAATGCAGCGATGGCACCGAAGTCTGCTGTGGTTTTCGCCGTTGCATACAAGGATTCGAAGTAAAATATTTACCAATCTATCGCTTTCTTGTGTCAGCCGCTGCTGCAGTAGGGCGCTCTCTGATCGCGGTGAACTCGCGGCAGGCTCGGGTGGAATTTGGTCATGTCTATTTGTAGTTTCAGTTTTTTTTCGAGGCATTTGTGCGGTGAATTCGCGGACTTTTCTTGGCTCTCGGTAAATTTGCGTAAAATCCTTCGTGGTATCCAGGATCCCGGTGAATTCTAGGCAAATTCATGGCATTTTATCCTACAGAAGGCTACAGTATCCTCAAAAGGAGTCGGCGTCAATGGCGTCATATCACTGGACGACAGTAGCTTAACATTACCGGCGATAATAGCTCCACAATATTAGGCGTCAGTAGCTCGACACCAGGCCGACGCTAGTAGCCCCAAAAAGCTAGGCGACAATAGCTTGACAAGGCCGGCGCCAGTAGCTCAATGAAACTAGGCGACAATAGCTTGAGTTTTTCACCATCTAGCTTGACGAATTCACCATTGTCTGGCTACGACCTTGCCAATTTTAGACTAGTCGCCCCGGAGCTCCTCGGCGACAAGTGAATTTCTCTGAGGCTACTAGCCAGCGTTTGCCAGAGGAAATAGTGTACTGTGCTTCTCTGGGTCAAATTCGGGTCCACAATTGCGTCGCTACACGTTTTGCGGCCGCACGCGCTCGACTCAGTCGAGTTTCCAGCGCCTACGCGGACTCGATATGGCTTTTTATACAGTTTTCTCCAATTTTGTGAAGTTACCAGCTTCTAAAACCCACCTAGAGTCTGCAGATCGGCAGCTGCGGCGCCGAAAACTCTTCCGACTCGAAAGCGCGCGGCCGCAAAGCGTGTCGAGACGCAATGGCGGACCGGAATTTGGCCCAGAGAAGCACAGTACAACAGGGTGAGCGGTAAATGCCAATTGAGATTCGCTGGCCCTCCAGGAGGTTGCCGTCGCCGTTTGCCGGCAATTTATTTTTCGTTGCCGCACATCTCTGGTGTACAGCCTGCCCCCCAGAAAACAGTCCAAGCGGCACCAGGTGTCCGTCAAGGCTGATCAGAATTCAATTTTCAGATAATCAACGAACGCTTTTTCTTCTTTCGAGCCTTATGTTCCTATTGAAGTGGATATCAAACGATTGAAATTCAAAAAGGAAAAAAAAAACTCCTCGGCGAGGTGGCGAAATTCTCTTATGATCAATCAGGGGTGTGCGTGAGTGAAATTTAAAATTTCGTAAATCGTAAATCGTGAGCATTAAATATTAACAATAGCACCTAAAAAATTTTTATTACTTCGGTGATACAAGAATTTGAAAATTCTATTTCAATAAGCGGTGGAGTGTTGTTTCAGGAGCGCTGCTTTCTGAGCTGCACATTTAACCTGGAAGTATAAAAGATGAACGATAAGGTTCTCAGCATTGATCAATCCCACCGGGGATGCGCAACACATTCAACTTCCGTTTAAAATCGTAGAGGCTTTTGAATGTGTAAGGGGCCTGTGCATTGACTGACCTGCCGATGTTCACGCCAACACAGGTCAGTGTTCCTATCCTCTCATACAGGTCTAAAGCCCTGTTTTGACTCCATCGCCGGTGTTTTCAATGGGTGTGCTGCGTTATGCCCGAAATGGGCGGAGCGGGGGCGGAGTCAGCTGTCACTAATTGCCCAGGTGGCCGGTCGTAAACGGAGGCGCGAGCAACGCAATTATAGCGTTGCACTCACTACGACAGCGTCGACCAACTAACGAGCCATTCAAGTCAAATGACGAGGAGCAAAAAGGAGAGAAATTAAAGTGTGGTGAGATAGGACAATATCAACCGTAAAGGAGTTATTCGATTCGGTTCGTCTGTGACAGTACATAAATGACCCGTGCTTGAAAAAAAAATTCTATGAATCTCTCACAAGGGAACTACTTACTATAAGTCATACTGACCATTCGAAATGGAATATGCTTTTCTAGAGCCATTTTTGGACGTAAAGTCCGAATATGCCCATCGCAGCTGCCTAGACTCATTGTAAAAGAAGTTTTAGGCATTTTTCTCTGATTTTCGTACCTATTCTACCCTCGAAAGTGATCACCATAGTATTTCTTTTGATTTAAAGTTTAATTATGTCGAGCCTATTTTGAGCCGAGACTATTTAAACTCTATAGCATGAAGGGATTCGTTTGAATCGGTTAGCTCTGTAAATGAGAAGTATGAAATGTTCATCGAAATTCTTCATCATTCCATAGCTTTATTCGTGCCTTTGAAGCGGGTGTGTGCTTCTCGAGCTTTACTTCCGGCGTATTTACAAAACATGATTGACCACCGTAGCTGTATTTTCCATGTTGTAATCTCAAGCTATTCTGAAAGATTCCAGCGATGCCTCGATAAGTATAACAAAAACATCGAGAAAAAGATTATCGATAGTGGTAATAAGCGGCGCTTTTTCGAGAGTAAATGGTCACGAGAGTATCTTACAGGCAGAAGTTTCCAAGTCAAAATTGGCTCCTCTTTTTCCTCTCCCAAAATGGTTCTGAGTGGTGTTCCACAGGGAGGCGTTCTCTCGCCGCTTTTGTTTGCAATCTACACCGCTGACCTTCCTCAAATTTTAGAGGACTGTGGGGTTGTTTGCAAACAATTTGCTGACGACATCAAGATCTTTCGCAGGCTGGAAAATTCTGAAGATCATATCAAAATTCAATCTGCTTTGGATGCGATTTCAAACTGGTCGGAATTATGGAAACTGCCGTTAGCACCGGAAAAAAACTGTTTACATGAGAGTCGGGAGGTCTACATTGCCAGGCAATTACAAATTGGGGGATCATGCATTGAGTAGAGTCTTCTCAGTTAAGGACTTGGGTTTTCTCTATGATAACAAACTGGATTTCACAGCTCATTTCAAGCACTTTTAAGCCTCTTTCACCCTTGCCCGACCGACGTCGGACGACTCGTTATCGAATGTTTAATATCTATCTACCCTACCCTACCCATCTTATCTATCTTAACTTATCCAAACCCTTGATAACGAGCCGTCCGACGTCGGCCGGCAAACTATGAAAGGGGCTTTAGTTCGAAAAGCTTCTTCTCGCACTTATCAAATATCAAATATCCTTCCCCTACATTATATTAAAATTGCGCTCTGAAACTCAGTGGTTTTTGGTGCAAGCCTTCCTTGTTAATGAATTCAGTTTTCTTTTTTTTAAATTATCGATTCATATTTGATTCACTCGAGGGTTTGGATAATGTTCTTTTTTCACATCGAGTCTTTAGTAATTTATTCGGTTTTTCGAATTTTGGAGTCATTTGGTACAATACCGCTGCTAGTTTCTAGAAACAGTTACCTTCATAGCAACCTTTATAAAATTGGATCCATTGGCTTGCATAGCTCGTTTGCTGGTCCAAGCGGCCGTAGTGAGAGCGACGCTATAATTGCGTTCTTCGCACCTTCGTTCGCACCTTGTTTACGACCGGCCACCTGGGCAGTTAGTGACAGCCGACTCCGCCCCTGCCCCGCCCATTTCGGGCATAACGCTTACCCCCCGTTTTCAATCGCAGCGATTTTGCAGCGGCTGCTGCAGCGACGAAACAGTGGCAGTGATTTTGCTCATAGTACATAGTATACTTGGGCACACCGAATACTCGAGTAATTCGAATATTTTGGGTTTTCGTCTCAATATCAGAAGGTATTCGAATCGTTTTTATTGCCAAGCATTACTTCACGGAACCAGGCTCTCCTTTTTTGTGGAAGCGTTAACCCTAGATGAACTTAAGGGAACAAGGAAAGTTAGAATACATCCTGAAACTGCTTTGAAATATAAATTATCTGATGATTCGTATAATTGGAGTGCCCAAGTATAGTGTATGATCGATCACTGCTCGAGAGATCGCCGCGTCGAACACATGTGGCACGCACGCAAGCGAGGAGGTAATGATCCTATAACTACCTCCTCGCTTGCGTGCGTGCCCAATGTGTTCGACGCGGCGATCTCTCGAGCAGTGATCGACGATATAGCCTCATGGAAGATCGAAGAAAATCAATCAATGGGTGGAATATAATGGCCAGTGGCCATCAATAACGTGTTTCGACTCGTAGAGACGGATATCTTCATGTTTATGGACCAATGTCCACAGAAAGAAACGTGTCATTCTCTGGCAATCGCTCCATCGCTGCCATTTTGGCCGCGACGGAGCGATGTTCAGCGACCATTGAGAATCGCTCCTCCAGCCCCGAAAAACGTATCTGCTTTTTGTGCCCTTGCGCAGTTTGGTAATCATAGGTGACGTAATCATAGATGACAAATATAGCCGAAAGGGCACACATTAGTGAAAGAAGACGGTCTTAAAAAGGCGAAATAGGCGTTTGAATTTCCTTTTCTTAGTGTCGGTTCGTTGAGCACGAAGACCATTTGAGCAGAGAAAACGATTCCGCGCTCAAAACATTAAGGTAAGTTTAGCGCAATGGGTAGTTCTTCGTCACTGCATCATAGTTGATGTCCGGAACTATGCTCAGCTGCTTTTTCCCCTCAGTGACGTGGTGGATCCCTCTCTTCATCTGACTATCTTTTATGTTGGTCTTAGTTCTGTGTTTGTATGCTCCTCTTGTTGAACTTTGTGACCTCTGAGTAGACGTAACCTTCTCAAACGGCGGGTCAGGAACACCCACTGGAAATCTAGTGCTTTTAGACTGGATTGCGTCGTAGACGGCCGGTAAAGGGACGCGCGCGGGGGGCAAAGCGGATCAGGTATCCTGCCTCTTGAAGGCAGTGTTCACGATAATCTTCGATTTCGAGATTAATCGCCATATTGATTGTTTGTCCCCCGGTCAGAACTGAAATGACGAAGAAACCGAGAAAAACGCACCAGAAGGGCACGAAATCCTTCACTCTCATCCCACCTCTTTACTCCCACTGGAACTGTTCGTTGTGACAATGAAATCTGTTGTGCACCCGCGTTTTGAAATTCTCTACTCTCTGTTGCTCCGTTCTTTCCTTCAGGCCCTAACTAATACTGTTTCGCCGAAGTATTCTTCCATTTTTGATTAACCCCATTTTTTACCGGTGACAAACACCGTGAACATGTTCATCCAATCGGACAACTAGTCCAAGCCAGAGAATAATGTCACTGAAATAAGACGCTTCAGTGCGCTTTCCGCCCTTTCTTCGTAATTTTGGTAACACTTGGTTGCCAACAGATTAGTTTTAGTGAAAAACTCGGGATCCGAAATCATCGTGAACACTGCCTTTAAACTTCAACCGTGTGTCCCCGTTTTACAATAATAGAATCATATCGAAGGTTGGTAATCGGGTCGGGCCGTAGTCAGACAGTGGAGTGGTCCCATCTCCTCACCAAAACATTAGTATGCGCATGGTTTGAATAGAGCAGGTCATTTGGGGATGCCTTGTATTTGATTTCAATTGCACGTATCTTTATTTACGAAAAATTCCGATTCACGGTCTAAAATGTCGTAAATCGTAAGTCGTAATTGCGAGGCGAACAAACAAGGTAAATCGTAAAATGGTAAATCGTGAACCGTAATTACGCACATTTCTGGTTTCAATCTCAGGCGCTCAAACTTTGTAAATGATCCCAGCCAAGCTCATACATTCGCTTGAACACAATAATTCGAATGGAATTTTCAGCGTCTCATTAAAGCTTCAAAAATCCTTGGCTACACCCACTATCATAGATCGTATTGCACTAGTTCGCCCGAAAACTCGGAAACGGAAGCGGAACGGGACAGCCCAAAACACCGGAAATACAGAAATGGAATCGGAAACGGAACAGTTCTACACAGCCGTGGTGCGCAGACTAGAATGATACCCGGCCATAAATGGCAATGATGAACTCGGCCCCTGATTTCAGAAGTAGACGATCAATTCCTAAAAGTTTAGGTTCCTGGCAAAAGCAAAGAGTTGGCATGGTCATAATTTAAAAAGGAAGATAAAGGAAAATGAAAAAAGGTTTTGAAATATTCCTGAGAACGATTTGGCGTAGAATAATTTGCTTTTCGGGAAATGAAGTGAAATAGTTGAGAGTATGATTCGGCAGTCGAGTTTGAACCAACTATTGATAAGAGTTGTGCAAAACGAGAGATCGCCTTGTCTGTGCTTATCCGTAGAACATATCAAAGCGAAATCACGTGTGAAATGGGAAGCATAAAAACTTTTTCGGGAGCTGTAATGCGGCGGTCTTCACGTATCAGGTGAAGTAAAATCAACACGCGAGATTTCGCTTTGATATGTTCTGCGGATAAGCACAGACAAGGCGATCTCTCGTTTTGCACAACTCGTATCAATAGTTGGTTCAAACTCGACTGCCGAATCATACTTTCAACTATTTCACTTCATTTCCCGAAAAACAAATTATTCTACGCCAAATCGTTCTCAGGAATATTTCAAAACCTTTTTTCATTTTTCTTTATCTTCCCTTTTTAACTGAGTATATTTTTATGACCATGCCAAATCTTTACTTTTGCCAGGAACATAAACTTTCAGGAATTTCATTTATTTTTCCTAAAGGTTTCCTTTCTAACATGATTTAGGCCATGTGGTGTTAGATGAAAGTAAACCCACTGATGTCCTGCCCCCCTCCCCTTCTATGACGTCCTGCACACGCCCACTGATGTCCTGCACCCTTCCTTTGATGTCCTACACACTTTCTGTGAGGTGCTGCACATTCCCACTAATGTCCTGCACCCTTCCACTGATGTCCTACACACTTTCTATAAGGTGCTGCACACTCCCACTATAGTCCTGCACACTCTCACTGATGTCCTGCACATTTTCTATGACATCCTGCAGCACACGCCCACTAATGTCCTGCGCACATTCTGTTACATCTTGCACACTCCCACTGATGTCCTGCACACTTTCTACGGCGTTATGCGCACACCCATTTGGGTCCGGCACTTTCTACGGCGTCCGGCGCACTTTCATTTGGGTCCCACACACTTTCTAGGGCGTTCTGCACACACCCACTTGGGTCCCGCACACTTTCTACGGCGGACGGCGCACTCCCACGTGGGTTCCGCACACATTCTACGGCGTCCGGCTCACTCTCATTCGGGTCCCGCGCACTTTCTACGGCGTCCGGCGCACTCCCACTTGGGTCCCGCACATTTTCTACGGCGTCCGGCGCACTCTCATTTGGGTCCCACACACTTTCTAGGGCGTTCTGCGCACACCCATTTGGGTCCCGCACACTTTCTACGGCGTTCTGCGCACACCCATTTGGGTCCGGCACTTTCTACGGCGTCCGGCGCACTTTCATTTGGGTCCCACACACTTTCTAGGGCGTTCTGCGCACACCCATTTGGCTCCCGCACACTTTCTACGGCGTTCTGCGCACACCCATTTGGGTCCGGCACTTTCTACGGCGTCCGGCGCACTTTCATTTGGGTCCCACACACTTTCTAGGGCGTTCTGCGCACACCCATTTGGGTCCCATACACTTTCTACTTCGTCCGGCGCACTCCCACTTGGGTCCCGCACTTTTTCTACGGCGTCCGGCGCACTCTCATTTGGATCCCACACACTTTCTATTGCGTTCTGCGCACACCCACGTGGGTCCCGCACACTTTCTATGGCGTCCGGCTCACTCTCATTCGGGCCCCGCACACTTTCTTCGGCGTCCGGCGCACTCTCATTTGGGTCCCACACACTTTCTAGGGCGTTATGCGCACACCCATTTGGGTCCCACACATTTACTACGGCGTTCTGCGCACACCCATTTGGGTCCCGCACACTTTCTACGGCGTCCGGCGCACTCCTACTTGGGTCCCGCACACTTCCTACGGCGTCCGGCGCACTCTCATTTGGGTCCCACACACTTTCTAGGGCGTTCTGCGCACACCCATTTGGGTCCCACACACTTTCTACGGCGTCCGGCGCACTCCCACTTGGGTCCCGCACACTTTCTAGGGCGTTCTGCGCACACCCATTTGGGTCCCGCACAATTTCTACGGCGTTCTGCGCACACCCATTTGGGTCCCACACATTTACTACGGCGTTCTGCGCACACCCATTTGGGTCCCGCACACTTTCTACGGCGTCCGGCGCACTCCTACTTGGCTCCTGCACACTTTCTACGGCGTCCGGCGCACTCTCATTTGGGTCCCACACACTTTCTAGGGCGTTCTGCGCACACCCATTTGGGTCCCGCACACTTTCTACGGCGTCCGGCGCACTCTCATTTGGGTCCCACACACTTTCTAGGGCGTTCTGCGCACACCCATTTGGGTCCCGCACACTTTCTACGGCGTTCTGCGCACACCCATTTGGGTCCGGCACTTTCTACGGCGTCCGGCGCACTTTCATTTGGGTCCCACACACTTTCTAGGGCGTTCTGCGCACACCCATTTGGCTCCCGCACACTTTCTACGGCGTTCTGCGCACACCCATTTGGGTCCGGCACTTTCTACGGCGTCCGGCGCACTTTCATTTGGGTCCCACACACTTTCTAGGGCGTTCTGCGCACACCCATTTGGGTCCCATACACTTTCTACTTCGTCCGGCGCACTCCCACTTGGGTCCCGCACACTTTCTACGGCGTCCGGCGCACTCTCATGTGGATCCCACACACTTTCTATTGCGTTCTGCGTACACCCACGTGGGTCCCGCACACTTTCTATGGCGTGCGGCTCACTCTCATTCGGGCCCCGCACACTTTCTACGGCGCCCGGCGCACTCTCATTTGGGTCCCACACACTTTCTAGGGCGTTATGCGCACACCCATTTGGGTCCCACACATTTACTACGGCGTTCTGCGCACACCCATTTGGGTCCCGCACACTTTCTACGGCGTCCGGCGCACTCCTACTTGGGTCCTGCACACTTTCTACGGCGTCCGGCGCCCTCTCATTTGGGTCCCACATACTTTCTAGGGCGTTCTGCGCACACCCATTTGGGCCCCGCACACTTTTTACGGCGCCCGGCGCACTCCCACTTCGGGCCCGCCCCCTTTCTAGGGCGTTCTGCGCACACCCATTTGGGTCCCGCACAATTTCTACGGCGTTCTGCGCACACCCATTTGGGTCCCACGCATTTACTACGGCGTTCTGCGCACACCCATTTGGGTCCCGCACACTTTCTACGGCGTCCGGCGCACTCCAACTTGGGTCCCGCACACTTTCTACGGCGTCCGGCGCACTCTCATTTGGGTCCCACACACTTTCTAGGGCGTTCTGCGCACTCCCACTTGGGTCCCGCACACTTTCTACGGCGTCCGGCGCACTCTCATTTGGGTCCCACACACTTTCTAGGGCGTTCTGCGCACACCCATTTGGGTCCCGCACACTTTCTACGGCGTCCGGCGCACTCCTACATGGGTCCCGCACACTTTCTACGGCGTCCGGCGCACTCTCATTTGGGTCCCACACACTTTCTAGGGCGTTCTGCGCACACCCATTTGGGTCCCGCACACTTTTTACGGCGTCCGGCGCACTCCTACTTTGGTCACACACATGTTCTACGGCGTCTTGCGCACTCCTACTTGGGTCCCGCACACTTTCTACGGCGTCCGGCGCACTCTCATTTGGGTCCCACACACTTTCTAGGGCGTTCTGCGCACACCCATTTGGGTCCCGCACACTTTTTACGGCGTCCGGCGCACTCTTACTTTGGTCACACACATTTTCTACGGCGTCTTGCGCACTCCTACTTGGGTCCCGCCCACTTTCTACGGCGTCCGGCGCACTCCCACGTGGGTCCCGCACACTTTCTATGGCGTCCGGCTCACTCTCATTCGGGCCCCGCACACTTTCTACGGCGTCCGGCTCACTCTCATTCGGGCCCCGCACACTTTCTACGGCGTCCGGCGCACTCTCATCTGGGTCCCGCACACTTTCTACGGCGTCCGGCGCACTCTCATTTCGGTCCCACACACTTTCTAGGGCGTTCTGCGCACACCCATTTGGGTCCCACACATTTACTACGGCGTTCTGCGCACACCCATTTGGGTCCCGCACACTTTCTACGGCGTCCGGCGCACTCTCATTTGGGTCCCACACACTTTCTAGGGCGTTCTGCGCACACCCATTTGGGTCCCACACATTTACTACGGCGTTCTGCGCACACCCATTTGGGTCCCGCACACTTTCTACGGCGTTCTGCGCACACCCATTTGGGTCCCACACATTTACTACGGCGTTCTGCGCACACCCATTTGGGTCCCGCACACTTTCTACGGCGTTCTGCGCACTCCCACTTGGGTCCCGCACACTTTCTAGGGCGTTCTGCGCACACCCATTTGGGTCCCGCACACTTTCTACGGCGTTCTGCGCACACCCATTTGGGTCCCACACATTTACTACGACGTTCGGCGCACACCCATTTGGGTCCCGCACACTTTCTACGGCGTCCGGCGCACTCCTACTTGGGTCCCGCACACTTTCTACGGCGTCCGGCGCACTCTCATTTGGGTCCCACACACTTTCTACGGCGTTCTGCGCACACCCATTTAGATCCCGCACACTTTCTACGGCGTCCGGCGCACTCCTACTTTGGTGACGCACATGTTCTACGGCGTCTTGCGCAATCCTGCTGGGGTCCCGCAGAGTATCTTTTCTGTGGCGCACTTCTGAGTAACACTGTGCGGCGTTCCAGAAAGTACTTTCGAGATCCCGCCGTATTGATTGAAGCGTTGCCCCGTCAAATCCTGAGCAAAAGCCTATCAGTAACGGTGTTTATTTCACTAGTTCATTTTACGAATAAGTAAACGTCGGATGGTTTATAATAACATGTTTACGTGTTTTTGTCTTTCCTGACCCTCAATTTTGAGGTTCCACAAAAATTGAGCTACCAACTGACAGGAGCAAATTTTGACAGGAGCTAGGTGCAAACAAAACCAGCTCCCAGACCAAAAATGAGCTCTCTAGCTCAACGATAAGTGTTCCAACAAGATCGTGAACGCCAACTGACAACAAAATGGAGATGAACATTTTTTCGACCAAAATGACGTGGTTTTGACACTTTTTCTCGAATCTCAAATAACCATTCCGGGCCATTTTTTGAACGGTTATTCACCTTTCTAAAGTATATTAAATGCAAAAAGAACGGTCTTCCTACGTTTACTCTGGACCCTGATACTGGGATCAGGGGGTTGCGCGATGGCGAATCAAAGCCAAATCTGGTGAGCGCTTCGCGCTCACCACAATTTCATTAGTGGACAAAAAGATATTGTTGATATCATGATTTCGAGGGAACATAGCAATTATGATACCCTTATCATTAATCGTGTTATTGTTCTGCAGGAAACACGATGGTAGGATTGGGAAAAGAACCGCTCGGCTCCAAAAAGCTCGTATTCCCTTAGATATCACACGAACCATTTTAAAACTGCCTTTTTGTAAGAAAAAAAAACTGCGTCCCGTAGTAAGCCCACCACAGTCAGGATCATCTGTGTGGGTGATAAGACGGGCCCAAAATGCTTGAGACAGGACTCAGACGATTGCGGAATTGTATCAAGAGGTAGATTACATTCAAGCGCTCAAATCCATGACGATGAGCACATGTACCTGCGATGACAAGAACAACCGGCCCTTATTCTGTACGTGGTCTTTTACTAATTGGCGAACTCCATGCTCAGTTTCTCAATAAATGAAACGCTGGTTGTTTTGTGGAAGCTTATTTTGAGATTGATAAGCATTGATATATTGATAAGTCGATATCTCTTCTAGGGTGCGTTCTAAGCGGCTTTTCATACTTCCAACCTCTCGCTCTGCCAGAGCGGCCCGCGCGGAAAAAGTGGTGAGTCTGAATGAAAACACGACCTCCCGCGCCTCCTGCCCCGCCACAGCGGTGTCTCTGGAGCATTCATACTCCCCTCTCGCCCAGCCGAGGTATTTATTGATAGCATTACTTGTTTCTCCAAATTACGTCATTTAAATGGAGCGGGGCCTCAGCGAAAGCGCGCAATACGCCATAGAAACTGCGAGACCTCAGTGGGAGTGTGCAAGACGCAGTAGAAAGCGTGTAGGACCCGTGTGGAAGTGCGCCGGACGACAGGATTATAATTTGCCACCGGCACAAAATTCTCACGGGTGAAGTAGTTTTTCTTGTCAGAGTTTTCCATGAGTAGGCCCCAATATCGTGTTATCTTTATCACCTGTGAGACTGTTGCTCTAATCCCTAGTCTGTTCAGCTTCAACCGCTCACCTCCAGAGAATGACGGTGTGTGAGTGAAAACACACCGCTCTCAATTTCTTTTATACCCTACCCTTTATCAATTGGGTATCACCAATTTTGTTTACCGTGAGAATTTTGTGCCGGTGGCAATTTATAATCGTCTCGCCGGACGCCGCGAAAAGTTTTTGGGACCCAAGTGTGGGGGCGGGGTACGCCGCATAAACATGTGGGACCCAAGTAGAAGTGTGCACGATGCCGTAGAAAGTGTGCAGTATCCATGTAGGAGTGCGCAGGACGTCTTAGATAGTATACGGAAATAAAATGTGAGTGCGCGTGCGCAGATATTCGGGAAAGCTGCAATTAGGTCTGAATGTTCAATACAAGGGTCAAAATGCACGCCTCCAAGCGGAAGGTACGCAAGAAATCGACAAGGTTGTGCGATTATGAATCTTGTCTCAAATCTAGTTGGAGGGGCCTTCCAATATTCAATCCTGAAAATGAAAGTTGCCTCTTATATGGGTCTTCCGATAGCGTTATCAGTCATTGTCTATTTAGAAATTCTGTAGAATTGTGGTGAGTGCGAAGCGCTCACCAGGTTTGGCTTTGATTCGCCATCGCGCAACCCCCTGATCTCAGTATCAGGGTCCAGAGTAAACGTAAGAAGACCGTTCTTTTCGCATTTAATATACTTTAGAAAGGTGAATAACTGTTCAAAAAATGGTCCGGAATGGTTACCCGAGATTCGAGAAAAAGTGTCAAAACCACGTCATTTTGGTCGAAAAAATGTTCATCGCCATTTTTTTTCAGTTGGCGTTCACGATCTTGTTGGAACACTTATCGTTGAGCTAGAGAGCTCATTTTTAGCCAGGAAGCTGGTTTTGTTTACACCTAGCTCCTGTCAACTTTTGAAGTTGGATGCTCAATTTTTGCGGAACCTCAAAATTGAGGGTCACGAAAGACAAAAACACGTAAACATGTTATTATAAACCATCCGACGTTTTCTTATTCGTAAAAATGAACTAGTGAAATAAACACCGTTACTGATAGGCTTTTGCTCAGGATTTGACGTGGCAACGCTTCAATCAATACGGCGGGATCTCGGAAGTACTTTATGGAACGCCGCACAGTGTGACTCAGAAGTGCGCCACAGAACGCCGTAGAAAGTGTGTGGAACCCAAATGGATGTGCGCAGAACGCCGTAGTAAGTGTGTGGGACCCAAATGAGAGTGCGCCGGACGCCGTAGAAAGTGTGCGGGACCCAAGTGGGAGTGCGCCGGACGCCGTAGAAAGTATGCGGGACCCAAATGGGTGTGCGCAGAACGCCCTAGAAAGGGTGTGGGACCCGAATGGATGTGCGCAGAACGCCATAGTAAGTGTGGGACCCAAATGAGAGTGCCGGACGCCGTAGAAAGTGTGCGGGACCCAATTGGGAGTGCGCCGGACGCCGTAGAAAGTGTGCGGGACCTAAATGGATCTGCGCAGAACGCCTTAGAAAGTGTGTGGAACCCAAATGTGAGTGCGCCGGACGCCGTAGAAAGTGTACGGGACCCAAGTGGGAGTGCGCCGGACGTCGTAGAAAGTGTGCGGGACTCAAGTGGGAGTGCGCCGGACGCCGTAGAAAGTGTGCGGGACTCAAATTGTGCGCAGAACGCCCTAGAAAGTGTATGGGACCCAAATGACAGTGCGCCGGACGCCGTGGAAAGTGTGCGGGACCGAAGTGGGAGTGCGCCGGACGCAGTAGAAAGTGTGCGGGACCCAAATGGGTGTGCGCAGAATGCCTTAGAAAGTGTGTGGAACCCAAATGAGAGTGCGCCGGACGCCGTAGAAAGTGTGCGGGACCCAAATGAGAGTGCGCCGGACGCCGTAGAAAGTGTGCGGGACCCACGTGGGAGTGCGCCGAACGCCGAGAAAGTGTGCGGGACCTAAATGGATGTGCGCAGAACGCCGTAGTAAGTGTGTGGGACCCAAATGAGAGTGCGCCGGACGCCGTAGAAAGTGTACGGGACCCAAGTGGGAGTGCGCCGGACGCCGTAGAAAGTGTGCGGAACTCAATTGGGAGTGCGCCGGACGCCGTAGAAAGTGTGCGGGACCCAAATGAGAGTGCGCCAGACGCCGTAGAAAGCGTGCGGTGACAAAGAGAAAGTGCGCAAGACCCAGTACAAAGTGTGCGGGACCCAAATACAAGCACGCCCATGCCTATCATTTTTTTCCGCAGGGCTACCGTAACCATTCTTGAACAAAACATGATAACGAACGATAACACACGCTCATAACATGCGGGGTATAAGAGGGCAGAGGAGCGGTATGCATTCATTCACACACCGTTCTCTTCGAGAAGCCGCCGGGAAGTGGCTGAGGAGGTCGAAATTGCACAAAGACGTTTGTTGGCTATTACGATGAGCTCATATCAAAGCTGACACTCAGAAAATTTTTGAAGAAGGGTTACGGTAGCCCTACGGAAAAATGACCGGCATGAGCGTGCTTGTGACCCAAATGGGTGTACGCAGAACGCCGTAGAAAGTCTGCAGGACATCAGTGGGAGTGTGCAAGATGTAACAGAATGTGTGCAGGACTATAGTGGGAGTGTGCAGCACCTCATAGAAAGTGTGTAGGACATCAGTGGATGGGTGCAGGACGTTAGTGGGAGTGTGCAGGACATTAGTGGGAGTGTGCAGCACCTCATAGAAAGTGTGTAAGCTATCAGTGGAAGTGTGCAGGACTTTAGTGGGAGTGTGCAGGACATCATAGAAAGTGTGCAGGACATCAGAGGGAGTTTGCAGGACATCATAGAAAGTGTGCAGGACGTCAAAGAAAGTGTGCAGGCCATCAGTTGGAGTGCGCAGAACGTCATAGAAGGGGGGGGGGGCAGGGCATCAGTGGGTTTACTTTCATCTAACACCACCAGGCATGAATCATGTTAGAAAGGAAAGCTTTAGGAAAACTAAATGAAATTCCTGAAAGTTTAGGTTCCTGGCAGAAGCAAAGATTTGGCATGGCCATAGAAATATACTCAGTTAAAAAGGGAAGACAAAGAAAAATGAAAAAAAGGTTTTGAAATATTCTTGAGAACGATTTGGCGTAGAATAATTTGTTTTTTCGGGAAATGAAGTGAAATAGTTGAAAGTATGATTTTGCAGTCGAGTTTGAACCAACTATTGATAAGAGTTGTGCAAAACGAGAGATCGCCTTGTCTGTGCTTATCCGTAGAACATATCAAAGCGAAATCACGCGTGAAATGGGAAGCGTCAAAACTTTTTCGGGAGCTGTAATGCGGCGGTCTTCACGTATCAGGTGAAGTAAAATCAACACGCGTGATTTTGCTTCGATATGTTCTACGGATAAGCACAGACAAGGTGATCTTTCGTTTTGCACAACTCTTATCAATAGTTGGTTCAAAACTCGACTGCCAAATTTTACTTTCAACTATTTCACTTCATTTCCCAACAAACAAATTATTCTACGCCAAATCGTTCTCAAGAATATTTCAAATCCTTTTTTTCATTTGTCTTTATCTTCCCTTTTTAACTGAGTATATTTCTATGGCCATGCCAAATCTTTGCTTCTGCCAGGAACCTAAACTTTCAGGAATCCACCCCTGGATAGCTTTTACATACAACGAAACCAACATATCTTATCAAACTTATCAAAGACCACCCGCATAGCTCCATTTCTAGAAAAAAACCCACCGATTTGCCGCCCCTCCCGCTCTGCCATGGCTCTGGATCATTAATACTTCACTGGCGGAGCGGGAGGAGCGGGAGGTCGTATTTTCATGCGTACTCACCTCTTCGTCCGAGCGGGCCGCTCTGGCAGAGCCAGAGGTTGGAAGTATGAACAGCCCCTATGAACATTCCCATGGCAAAAGAATTTCATGGAAACGTAGCCACAGCAGCGTGGAAGCAATTCGCAGTTATAATTCGTAGCCGTTGGAAGCAAATTTGTTCATGGAAAAGCTATTTGTCCTCCCACGACGTTGTGGGAGCATTCTTGGAACGCACCCCTTAATCATTTAAGTCATTTCTTTGTTTCCTATAAATGTCACGAGCGCAATCCTGATCTGGCACGCTTTTTCTCCCCTCTTTAGCCAAGAAGTTAGTCAGATCTGACTGACTGGAATCAGCTGATCTTGTTTGTTTTTTCACTCAGCTTACAGTTCTCCTCCGCACTGCCGTTCAGTCCGCAAAGTGCACGCTGATTTCGAAAGCGTGCTGCGGCGCGGTTGAGAGTATCCTCAGACAGGGATGTGGGATCACCCGGGCAGTTTTTGCCTTTGGTACCCGGGTGATCACACCGCAGGGGTGATCCCACATCCCTGTCTGAGGATACTCGCAACCGCGCCGCAGCACGCTTTCGCTATCAGCGTGCACTTTGCGGACTGAACGGCAGTGCGGAGGTGAACTGTATGTCGCTATACCACAAAACGCACGTCTAAAATATGTGAGGCTCGCCTCACTTTTTTCAGAACATGGATTCAGTTAGGCTAAACTCCATTTTTCGCCGGCTTTACTACCAGCCTGCTTTTTTAACGATTCACACGACAAGAACTATCTAACAACCTTTTGATCATTTGCAACGGTTTGAAGCTTAATTTGAACTGTTACGGCAAACTCGTTATTGAATTATTATCTAGGAGACTACCCTAACATATTGAAATTCAATGAACTTTCGCACTGCCTAGGCCGAGATATGTAGAAAAACAGTTTTCTTGAAGATGCAATTTTGATATATTTTTGTCCTTACATAATGGGGCGTGCAAACCGCGAACATGCTGCGTACCGACCGCGAGATGGTCGACCATCGGAACGAATATTGCATGCGAACTAGCATGGACAATACGCACTGCCACACGGTCGGTGCGCAATGTGTCGCGATTAGTACAAATCGCCTTGCGGTTTTTACTCACGCTTTTCGATAACTGGCAACGGTCGGTACGCATACCCACGCAGCCGGTACGTATCGCCGTGCAGTCGGTACAAATGCTGGTGGAATAACGACCGTGGTCCGTACGCAATCACAAGCGGTTGGCGCGCTTGCACACGCTGTTGGTTTCCAATGTCGTATAGAATCTTGGTCTCACGTCTTGGAAACTGAGGTGTGGCCTATTCACTGTGCTGAGAAATGTGATGAACGTTTCATACTCGCAGACAGAGGCTCCAATAACTTGCAAATTCGAAATTATTATTCAAAAGAATTACTTGGTTCCCGTGTAGCGCTCAAGTGACGAAAAAAAGGGTAAACCGCACTTGAGTGACACGATGAGGTGTACTCTCGCTACGCGCACAGTACTCCAAGTGGAAGTGTTTGTTGTTACATGGAAACCTTATTAACAACCCCCCTTGAAGATTTCCGCCTGTCCGTCGCACCTTTCCTTACTTTGGATCCCAAGTAATCCTGCTTTGCATGATAGATTCTTCTATACCTGATTGATCCCATGGTTCACTTCTCTGAAGAAATAGACCAAGCCAGAAATTGATTTTACTGGGATGCTCAGCATCCAGTTTGACAACTCCGATGCGTGCACTATCCGGCTCTAGATGTTGGAAGGGGTCTAGATTCTGATTTTACAGTCGGGTTTCGGGGGAGGGTTAATTACTCGGCTAAGGACCATTTTATGTTTTTTGGAAGCGACTCACCATGATACATCATTAATGATTTATTGTCGGAAAAACAGCACAATAAATTATAGCTCAGTTCCGCAATCGCGTTCAATCCTCATTATCAAAATCGTAGAAGCGAAGCGGTTGTTTTCAAAAAATTAAACTATGAAAAAGAAGATATCATTGTAAAAACAACCGCTCCGCTTCTACGAGTGTGATAATGAGACTTTGCGGACTCAACGCGATTGCGGAACTATAGTCGAGTTCACCCAGAGTGTCTCATTTACTTATCAATGAGAAGCGGTCGATTGGAGATCAATGAACATGCAACTCGTTGCAGCACAAACGCTCTCGCTCAATCGGTATCGAGCGTGCTTGTATGGTAATCATGCACATTGATCCCCAGCTGACCGCTTCTTATTGATAAGTAAATGAGACACCCTTGGTAGACTCCACTATAGATCATACATTCAGTCAATGTAAAAATGACCGATGCAATTTAAAGATGAGAAATTCCCTTGAATGTAGGAACATGAAATTCTGGCATGTGGATAGGAGTGGAGAACTGGAGGAGAAGGGTAGTGGCCGCCCAACACTGCAAACCGCTAGCGGAAATGCCATTCCAGATACTAACTTCGTACGTCCGCCAACTCCATCGAGATCCACATGTAGATTGGCATAGGGCAATGTCAGGAAATAACATAAGTATTTGTTAATGCAGAGAAGAAACTCATTCATAGAAATATGCATGCAGGTTAGTAACAAGGGATGATTATCTAACTGTTTTGCTTTGCTACGGATTAGTATGATTTGGAAATGTGACATTTGTGAGAAACTCGTTAAAAGAAGTGAAATGTCTTATGCTACTGATTTGGCATGGGAATAAACTCGAAAGAAGCGCTAAAAACTCAGTGAAATGATTCATCGTTGATTTGGCTGTGCACTTGTTTACTAAACAACAAAAATTGAGTGTGAGATTGAAAAACCAAATCACGCACATCTTACTAAGCACACACATTTATTCGTGTGACTGCAATTCTCTTAGTTGACAACATTCGCATAGACACACTACGTGATGTTATTTCCACTTTCATTAATTGATAGTCAATCGGAAGCGAACGCGTCAAATAATTTAGTAATGCTTGAAAATCAATATTTCTGAATGATTGAGGTGGGAGACACAACATAATTTTGCAAGGACCTGAGACTTGTTAACCTAAACTGCAAGCGTTAGGTTGATTTCAGAAGAGATGTGCGTGATTTAGTTTTTCAATCTCACACTCAATTTTTGTTGTTTAGTAAACAAGTGCACAGCCAAGTCAACGATGAATCATTTCACTGAGTTTTTAGCGCTTCTTTCGAGTTTATCCCCATACCAAATTAGTAGCATAAGACATTTCACTTCTTTTAACGAGTTTTTCACAAATGTCACATTTCCAAATCATACTAATCCGTAGCAAAGCAAAACAGTTAGATAATTTCACTTCATTTTAGCAAAGGTTTCCTTTTAGAGGCCCATTACACCCTCAGATATGACCTTTCAAATGTTCATGCAGTTGTGTAGTAGACCCCTCTTGCATAACACTTGCCCACCCCTTCTAGCACCACCACAGATCACAACCTTCTTCATGGTTTCCGAACCCAATAACGACTAGATGAACGGCTGAATCACAACCGCGTTTTCGATTTTCACTCCCTTGCCGGTCCTCCCGGTTGGGTCGAACACACGATCCGTAACGCTTGGCATACTCGCAGTTGGGTCCGGCCCTCTTTCCCCGGCGCTTGGCGCACTTCCAGTTGGGTCCCGCACGCTTTCCTCGGCGCTTAGCGAACCCAAAGTTGGGTCCCGAACACGTTCTCCGGCGCTTGGCATGCTCCCGGTTAGATCCCGCCCACTATCCCCGGCGCTTGGAGCGCTCCCAGTTGGGTCCCGCACACTTTCTCCGGCGCTCAGCGCTTTTTATTTGGGGTCCCGCACACGTTCCCCGTCGCTTGGCACAATTTTAGTTGGGTCGCGAACACGTTCCCCGGCGCACTTTTGGTTGGGTCCCGCACACATTCTGTGGGGTTTGACACGCTTCCAGTTGGGCACCGCGCACGTTCCCCGACGCTCAGCACAGTTCTAGTTGGGTCCCGCATACGTTGCCCGGCGCTTGGCGCACTTCTACTTGGGTCCTGCTCACGTTCTCCAGCTCTTGGCGCACTTCTAGTGTGGTTCTGAACACGTTCCTCGGCGCTCAGCACAGTTCTAGTTGGGTCCCGCATACGTTGCCCGGCGCTTGGCGCACTTCCACTTGGGCCCTGAACACGTTCCCCGGCGCTTGGCGCACTTATAGCTGGGTTTCGCACATGTTCCTGGCGCTCGGCGCACTTCTAGTTAGGTCCCGCACACGTTTCCCGGCGCTCAGCACAGTTCTAGTTGGATCCCGCATACGTTGCCCAGCGCTTGGCGCTTTTCTACTTGGGTCCTGCACACGTTCCCCGGCGCTTGGCGCACTTCTGTTTGGGTCCCGCACACGTTTCCCGTCGCTTGGCGCACTTCTACTTGGATTCTGCACACGTTCCCCGGCGCTAGGCGCACTTAAATTTGGGTCCCGCCCACCTTCCAGGTGCTTAGCGCACTTCTAGATGGGTCCCGCACACATTCTCCAGCACTTGGCGCACTTCTGTTTGGGTCCCGCATACGTTGCCCAGCGCTTGCCGCACTTCTACTTGGGTCCTGCACGCGTTCTTCGGCGCTTGGCGCACTTCTAGTTGGGTTCCTCACACGTTCCCGAAGCTTCGCGCACTTCTAGATGCGTCCCGAAATAAACGGTGTGCACACGGTTCCTGATGGACGAGAAGCAGACCTACCCTAACGCTTGCAATCAATTCACTCTTATCACAATACCACTCTGATTTCTCCCACCATTGGCCAACCATGTTTCTACCATTCAAAAGTTTCACTGGACTGACACACACACACACACACACACACACACACACACACACACACACACACACACACACACACACACACACACACACACACACACACACACACACACACACACACACACACACACACACACACACACACACACACACACACACACACACCCACCCACCCACACACACCCACCCACCCACACACACACATACACACACACACACACACACACCCACACACACACACACACACACACCCACCCATCCACTCCACTCCACCTGGCACTCCACCCACTCCACCCACCCACCCACCCACCCACTCCACCCACCCACCCACCCACCCACCCACCCACACACACACACACACACACACACACAGACACACACACACACACACACACACACACACACACACACACACACACACACACACACCCACCCACCCACTCACACACACCTGCACCCACCCACACACACACACACACACACACACACACACACACACCACACACACACACACACACACACACTTCCACCCATCCACCCACCCACCCACTCCACCCACCCACCCACTCCACTCCACTCCCACCCACCCACTCCACCCACCCACCCACCCACCCACCCACACACACACACACACACACACACACACACACACACACACACACACACACACACACACACACACACACACACATTTTAAAATTCACAATTTTTCCCATATCTCGAGAACCACAAAGCGAATTTTTCTGAAATTTGGGCACTGTTAAGAACCTTTACTGCTCTACATTTTGTGAAAATGCCAAGTTCGGAACTACCTTCCAAACCGAGATTCTGTAACGAGGGGTTTGCGCAGAAGCAATCCTTTTCCAAATCAAGTGCGCGCTTCGCGCGCACCACAATAGATGGTATACATGTAAATGTATCACACAAAGTCAAGCGGTGAGGGCCGAACGAAAAATA
Organism: Aplectana chamaeleonis; assembly: GCA_029168955.1. NCBI lineage: Eukaryota > Metazoa > Nematoda > Chromadorea > Rhabditida > Cosmocercidae > Aplectana > Aplectana chamaeleonis. Next base: position 154,761 of record JAPDOI010000740.1, read on the forward strand.
TCGGACACTGATATATCGGAGACTATCACATATCGGAGATCTTGAAGTTTGGCACTAGTAATTTTCTGGGACAGGAATCTTGAGGACTTTTGAGATAAGAGCAATACTGGATGACATCTTACCCGCCAAACTAAGCCATACTCCGAGACCCAACGTTCAAGACTTGGAAGAAATCTCAAATAATTTTAAAGAACACGGAGGATTTTGTGGGTCTATTCTCGTGGAGAATTCATGTAGGGGTTTCTCAAGTATCAGCCGATACTTTCAAGCGTTGACGTACTGCTTCCAGATTATTTGCACGTCGTCCCATCAAATCGCTTTTGATGGGAGCAAAGCAGAAAACCAGGCAAGTGTAGACCTCAGATGATCGCCGCCTTTACTGCTTGTCGAAAATACATTCATCTGGAAGACAAGGCGATTTAGAGCACAGTCATGGAACGTGCTGCTAGGGGAGCACGTGCCCAAACAAATAAAACGTTCAATGCATGCATGCTACACATTCAACTCGATGACAAAACGATTTTACAAAAGTGGAGAGCATACGACGCACTCTTGATGAGGAACTCAGATGTCGGCAGCGTCGCCGTGAGTTTTTTGTGACCTACTCTGAGAGTTTTGGCCGAGGAGTAGCCGCGAAATAGCCGAAAAATGCCTGCTGGCCGCGTAATAGCCGGAATTAACCGCCAAATAACGCCGGCCGCGATATAACCGCGAAATAGCCGCCAAATACCCGCTAACTAATTATGGCCGCTAAATAGCCGCCAAATAGTTCTCGCCGCGAAATAGCCGTGAAATAGCCGCAAAATATGTAGTCTGCTTGGATCCAGTTCACTTTAGCTTGGTTGAGCTTAGTTGATTTATGTGCGGTCTATGCGATGGCGAACTTCCTAATGCTTTGGTCTACGATGGCGAACTTCCTAGCCGTGCCCTACGCCAGAATGATACGGGTCAAAGCGAGTTTCTTGATCACCCATTATTACTGCATTTCCTTGCATGAGCGAATTCTTGTAGGCATACCAGGCGAAGATCAACCATTACAGAACGGTGCTTTATAGCCACATGCGACGTGTTGTGTCAGTCGAAATACCTCCTCGATACACAATTTGATGGGATTTTGAAGCATCATGGATCTATTCACAATGGGATGCTCATAAGCTCGGGTGATAGCAGGATATCGGCGTATTTTACAGTATGCACTAGACTTGGGACCGAATCGAATAATTATTCGAATAATTCGAATATTCGAGTATTCGAATATTCGATTCATTCGGGAATTTCAATTTTGGGGTTTATTCGAATATTCATTTATTCGTGAATTTAAATTTTGGATTTATTCGAATATTCGATTTATTCGAGAATTAAAATTTTGGATTTATTCGAATATTCGATTTATTCGAGAATTGAAATTTTGGATTTATTCGAATATTCGATTTATTCGAGAATTGAAATTTTGGATTTATTCGAATATTCGATTTATTCGAAAAATTAATTTTTGGATTTATTCGAATATTCGATTTATTCGGGAAATCCAATTTTGGATTTATTCGAATATTCGATTTATTCGAGAATTTCAATTTTGGAATTATTCGAAAATTCGATTTATTCGAGAATTGAATTTTTGGATTTATTCGACTATTCGATTTATTCGAAAATTTAAATTTTGGATTTATTCGAATATTCGGAAAAAAAAGTGCCTCACATTCGCATTAGACAAAACCTATTTCCTCTACTTTTGAAACAGAAACCCTTCGAAGAATCTTTTCGCAAATTGAGCTATCCATTTGTGTGAGCAACATTTCCGCTGTTCGTTCTTGTGTGCTGGACGCCCGTTACGCGCTGTACACAAGCACCAGCGCATATCGATTAGGGCGGTGCCATCCGAAGTTGCCGCAACAGGCCGGACTGCTAGCCGTCGCTCATTGGCGCTGGGCCGCCTCCGCGAATGCTCTTGAGCCGCGAAGCGGCTGGAGAGGTTTGGCTTTGCCTGGCACTTGTGATCACTTAGATTTTGGTAAAGTAGTTAATAAAACCTGTAAAACAAATTTTCTAGAGATTTCCTTCTGGATATAAGTGAGAGAGTATAGAAGACACCCGCTGACAAAATTTGAGCCAAATCGATTGAAAATTAACAAAGTTAGATCGGCGGAAGCTTAGCTAAAATTCGCGTTTTTTCTTGTGACGCGTCCTCGTGTCCTGTTCCTCGTCCTCGTCCCTCGTCCCTCGTTCCTCGTTCGTACCACTAGCCACTGCCAGTGGTCGCAGGCTATCAGTACATAGGCATCTGATGACGTCATCAGGGTGTCATGTAAAGTACATAGGGCATCTGATGACGTCATCAGGATGTCATGTAAAGTACATAGGCATCTGATGACGTCATCAGGGTGTCATGTAAAGTACATAGGGCATCTGATGACGTCATCAGGGTGTCATGTAAAGTACATAAGGCATCTGATGACGTCATCAGGGTGTCATGTAAAGTACATAAGTCATCTGATGACGTCATCAGGGTGTCATCTAAAGTACATAGGGCATCTGATGACGTCATCAGGGTGTGATCTAAAGTACATAGGGCATCTGATGACGTCATCAGGGTGTCATGTAAAGTACATAAGGCATCTGATGACGTCATCAGGTGTCATGTAAAGGACATAGGGGATCTGATGACGTCATCAGGGTGTCATGTAAAGTACATAGGGCATCTGATGACGTGATCAGGGTGTCATGTAAAGTGCATAGGGCATCTGATGACGTCATCAGGGTGTCATGTAAAGTACATATAGGCATCTGATGACGTCATCAGGGTGTCATGTAAAGTACATAGGGCATCTGATGACGTCATCAGGTGTCATGTAAAGTACATAGGCATCTGATGACGTCATCAGGTGTCAGCGTAAAGTAACATAGGGCATCTGATGACGTCATCAGGGTGTCATGTAAAGTACATAAGGCATCTGATGACGTCATCAGGTGTCATGTAAAGTACATAGGGCATCTGATGACGTCATCAGGGTGTCATGTAAAGTACATAGCGCATCTGATGACGTCATCAGGTGTCATGTAAAGTACATAAGGCATCTGATGACGTCATCAGGTGTCAGCGTAAAGTACATAGGCATCTGATGACGTCATCAGGTGTCATGTAAAGTACATAGGGCATCTGATGACGTCATCAGGGTGTCATGTAAAGTACATAGGCATCTGATGACGTCATCAGGTGTCATGTAAAGTACATAAGGCATCTGATGACGTCATCAGGGTGTCATGTAAAGTACATAGGCATCTGATGACGTCATCAGGGTGTCATGTAAAGTACATAGGGCATCTGATGACGTCATCAGGTGTCATGTAAAGTACATAAGGCATCTGATGACGTCATCAGGTGTCATGTAAAGTACATAGGCATCTGATGACGTCATCAGGTGTCATGTAAAGTACATAGGCATCTGATGACGTCATCAGGTGTCATGTAAAGTACATAGGGCATCTGATGACGTCATCAGGATGTCATGTAAAGTACATAGGCACCTGATGACGTCATCAGGTGTCATGTAAAGTACATAGGCATCTGATGACGTCATCAGGTGTCATGTAAAGTACATAAGGCATCTGATGACGTCATCAGGGTGTCATGTAAAGTACATAAGGCATCTGATGACGTCATCAGGGTGTCATGTAAAGTACATAGGCATCTGATGACGTCATCAGGGTGTCATGTAAAGCATATAGGCATCTGATGACGTCATCAGGGTGTCATGTAAAGTACATAGGCATCTGATGACGTCATCAGGTGTCATGTAAAGTACATAAGGCATCTGATGACGTCATCAGGGTGTCATGTAAAGTACATAGGCATCTGATGACGTCATCAGGTGTCATGTAAAGTACATAGGCATCTGATGACGTCATCAGGTGTCGCGTAAAGTACATAAGGCATCTGATGACGTCATCAGGGTGTCATGTAAAGTACATAGGCATCTGATGACGTCATCAGGGTGTCATGTAAAGTACATAGGCATCTGATGACGTCATCAGGGTGTCATGTAAAGTACATAGGGCATCTGATGACGTCATCAGGTGTCATGTAAAGTACATAAGGCATCTGATGACGTCATCAGGTGTCATGTAAAGTACATAGGGCATCTGATGACGTCATCAGGGTGTCATGTAAAGTACATAGGGCATCTGATGACGTCATCAGGGTGTCATGTAAAGTACATATAGGCATCTGATGACGTCATCAGGTGTCATGTAAAGTACATAGGGCATCTGATGACGTCATCAGGTGTCATGTAAAGTACATAGGCATCTGATGACGTCATCAGGATGTCGCGTAAAGTACATAGGGCATCTGATGACGTCATCAGGTGTCGCGTAAAGTACATAAGGCATCTAATGACGTCATCAGGGTGTCATGTAAAGTACATAGGGCAATCTGATGACGTCATCAGGGTGTCATGTAAAGTACATAGGGCATCTGATGACGTCATCAGGTGTCATGTAAAGTACATAAGGCATCTGCTGCCGTCATCAGGGTGTCATGTAAAGTACATAGGGCATCTGATGACGTCATCAGGGTGTCATGTAAAGTACATAGGGCATCTGATGACGTCATCAGGGTGTCATGTAAAGTACATAAGGCATCTGATGACGTCATCAGGGTGTCATGTAAAGTACATAGGGCATCTCATGCCGTCATCAGGTGTCATGTAAAGTACATAGGGCAATCTGATGACGTCATCAGGTGTCATGTAAAGTACATAGGGCATCTGGATGACGTCATCAGGGTGTCATGTAAAGTACATAGGCATCTGATGACGTCATCAGGGTGTCATGTAAAGTACATAAGGCATTTGATGACGTCATCAGGATGTCATGTAAAGTACATAGGCATCTGATGACGTCATCAGGTGTCATGTAAAGTACATAAGGCATCTGATGACGTCATCAGGTGTCATGTAAAGTACATAAGGCATCTGATGACGTCATCAGGGTGTCATGTAAAGTACATAAGGCAATCTGGATGACGTCATCAGGTGTCATGTAAAGTACATAGGGCATCTGATGACGTCATCAGGGTGTCATGTAAAGTACATAGGCATCTGATGACGTCATCAGGGTGTCATGTAAAGTACATAGGGCGTCTGATGACGTCATTAGGTGTCATGTAAAGTACATAGGGCATCTGATGACGTCATCAGGGTGTCATGTAAAGTACATAGGGCATCTGATGACGTCATCAGGTGCTCAGCGTAAAGTACATAGGGCATCTGATGACGTCATCAGGGTGTCATGTAAAGTATATAAGGCATCTGATGACGTCATCAGATGTCATGTAAAATACATAGGCATCTGATGACGTCATCAGGTGTCATGTAAAGTACATAGGGCATCTAATGACGTCATCAGGATGTCATGTAAAGTACATAGGCATCTGATGACGTCATCAGGGTGTCGCGTAAAAGTACATAGGCATGTGATGACGTCATCAGGGTGTCATGTAAAGTACATAGGGCATCTGATGGCGTCATCAGGGTGCCATGTAAAGTACATAGGCATCTGATGACGTCATCAGGATGTCATGTAAAGTACATAGGGCATCTGATGACGTCATTAGGGTGTCATGTAAAGTAAATAAGGCATCTGATGACGTCATCAGGGTGTCATGTAAAAGTACATAGCATCTGATGACGTCATCAGGATGTCAGTGTAAAGTACATAGGCATCTGATGACGTCATCAGGTGTCATGTAAAGTAAATAAGGCTTCTGATGACGTCATCAGGTGTCATGTAAAGTACATAGGGCATCTGATGACGTCATCAGGATGTCATGTAAAGTACATAGGGCATCTGATGACGTCATCAGGGTGTCATGTAAAGTACATAAGGCATCTGATGACGTCATCAGGGTGTCGCGTAAAGTACATAAGGCATCTGATGACGTCATCAGGGTGTCATGTAAAGTACATAGGGCATCTGATGACGTCATCAGGTGTCAGCGTAAAGTACATAGGGCATCTGATGACGTCATCAGGGTGTCATGTAGCAAGTACATAGGGCATCTGATGACGTCATCAGGGTGTCATGTAAAGTACATAAGGCATCTGATGACGTCATCAGGTGTCATGTAAAGTACATAGGGCATCTGATGACGTCATCAGGTGTCATGTAAAAGTACATAGGCATCTGATGACGTCATCAGGGTGTCATGTAAAAGTACATAAGGCATCTGATGACGTCATCAGGGTGTCATGTAAAGTACATAGGCATCTGATGACGTCATCAGGTGTCATGTAAAGTACATAGGCATCTGATGACGTCATCAGGTGTCGTAAAGTACATAGGGCATCTGATGACGTCATCAGGGTGTCATGTAAAGTACATAAGGCATCTGATGACGTCATCAGGTGTCATGTAAAGTACATAGGCATCTGATGACGTCATCAGGGTGTCATGCGTAAAGTACATAAGGCATCTGATGACGTCATCAGGGTGTCATGTAAAGTACATAAGGCATCTGATGACGTCATCAGGTGTCATGTAAAGTACATAGGGCATCTGATGACGTCATCAGGGTGTCAGCGTAAAAGTACATAGGCATCTGATGACGTCATCAGGTGTCAGCGTAAATTACATAAGGCATCTGATGACGTCATCAGGGTGTCATGTAAAGTACATAGGGTATCTGATGACGTCATCAGGATGTCATGTAAAGTACATAGGCATCTGATGACGTCATCAGGGTGTCATGTAAAGTACATAAGGCATCTGATGACGTCATCAGGGTGTCATGTAAAGTACATAGGCATCTGATGACGTCATCAGGTGTCATGTAAAGTACATAGGGCATCTGATGACGCCATCAGGGTGTCATGTAAAGTACATAAGGCATCTGATGACGTCATCAGGGTGTCAGTGTAAAGTACATAGGCATCTGATGACGTCATCAGGTGTCATGTAAAGTACATAGGCATCTGATGACGTCATCAGGTGTCATGTAAAGTACATAGGCATCTGATGACGTCATCAGGTGTCATGTAAAGTACATAAGGCATCTGATGACGTCATCAGGTGTCATGTAAAGTACATAGGGCATCTGATGACGTCATCAGGTGTCATGTAAAGTACATAGGGCATCTGATGACGTCATCAGGGTGTCATGTAAAGTACATAGGCATCTGGATGACGTCATCAGGGTGTCATGTAAAGTACATAGGGCATCTGATGACGTCATCAGGTGTCATGTAAAGTACATAAGGCATCTGATGACGTCATCAGGATGCCATGTAAAGTACATAGGGCATCTGATGACGTCATCAGCGTGTCATGTAAAGTACATAAGGCATCTGATGACGTCATCAGCGTCTCATGTAAAGTACCTAAGGCAATTGATGCCGTCATCAGGGTGTCATGTAAAGTACATAAGGCATCTGATGACGTCATCAGGGTGTCAGTGTAAAGTACATAGGGCATCTGATGACGTCATCAGGGTGTCATGTAAAGTACATAGGCATCTGATGACGTCATCAGGGTGTCATGTAAAGTACATAGGGCGTCTGATGACGTCATCAGGTGTCATGTAAAGTACATAGGGCATCTGATGACGTCATCAGGGTGTCATGTAAAGTACATAGGGCATCTGATGACGTCATCAGGTGTCATGTAAAGTACATAGGGCATCTGATGACGTCATCAGGGTGCCATGTAAAGTACATAAGGCATCTGATGACGTCATCAGGATGTCATGTAAAATACATAGGCATCTGATGACGTCATCAGGGTGTCATGTAAAATACATAGGCATCTAATGACGTCATCAGGATGTCATGTAAAGTACATAGGGCATCTGATGACGTCATCAGGGTGTCATGTAAAGTACATAAGGCATCTGATGACGTCATCAGGTGTCATGTAAAGTACATAGGGCATTTGATGACGTCATCAGGTGTCATGTAAAGTACATAGGGCATCTGATGACGTCATCAGGTGTCATGTAAAGTACATAGGGCATCTGATGACGTCATCAGGATGTGTAAAGTACATAGGGCATCTGATGACGTCATCAGGTGTCATGTAAAGTAAATAAGGCATCTGATGACGTCATCAGGTGTCATGTAAAGTACATAGGGCATCTGATGACGTCATCAGGTGTCATGTAAAGCACATAGGGCATCTGATGACGTCATCAGGGTGCCGCGTAAAGTACATAGGGCATCTGATGACGTCATCAGGGTGTCATGTAAAGTACATAGGGCATCTGATGACGTCATCAGGGTGTCATGTAAAGTACATAGGGCATCTGATGACGTCATCAGGGTGTCGCGTAAAGTACATAGGGCATCTGATGGCGTCATCAGGATGTCATGTAAAGTACAACAGGCATCTGATGACGTCATCAGAACGTCGTGCCAAGTGCATAAAGCATCTGGTGACGCCATCAGGACGTCGTGCCAAGGTTGTGCCAAGTGCATAGGGCATTTTCTGACATCATCAGGACGTCGATAGTGAGTAGCGCTTCATTTTTAGCGTGCGCAACAAGTTTGTTGCTTACTGATTATTATAGCAATCCATGCTATTCGAAAATTATTGAAGATTTTTCAGGGATATTACTCGCAATATCAATAAAAGTGAACAATTCTATCAAAAAGGGGTCTTCCAAGCAAAAGAGGTTTGGTTGGCGTCAGAAACGTTCCAACAAAAGGGAACAATAGGTGTTGAATGAGGAGAGTCTACAAGAAGTGAACAATATTCTATCGAAAAGGGTCTTCCAAGCAAAGAGGTTTGCTGGCGTCAGAAACGTTCCAACAAAAAGGGAACAATAGGTAAGCAGAATGAGGAGTGTCTACAAAAAGTGAACAATATTTTCTGAGACTGATTTTCCTGGCCGATACTTCTTAACAGTAAAAACAAACCGTTGCGGTGTTCTACACGGAAGCCCTCTGTGGTTCCAAACATGGTCTTGACTACACGAGAACCGTTAAAAAGTATGTGCATGTAAACCTAATACTTACCATCAGAATAGAAGATGATGCCAAAAACACAGACGGACGGTTAGCTCCAGCTGCTACGAGAAGCGAAACCAAAGTGCAGCATCTAATGAGAATATTTTTTTAAATAATCTCGTCAACGAATAGAAGTCCATTCTTGGAAACCATTGAACTCTTCCTTGTGAAGTACCACAACGGTTTGTTTTTGCTGTTAAGAAGTATCGGCCAGGAAAATCAGTCTCAGAAAATATTGTTCACTTTTTGTAGACACTCCTCATTCTGCTTACCTATTGTTCCCTTTGTTGGAACGTTTCTGACGCCAACCAAACCTCTTTGCTTGGAAGACCCCTTTTCGATAGAATATTGTTCACTTCTTGTAGACTCTCCTCATTCAACTTACCTATTGTTCCCTTTGTTGAACGTTTCTGACGCCAACCAAACCTCTTTGCTTGGAAGACCCTTTGATAGAATCAATACTGTGTTCTCCTGCTCCCCTTATTTTAGGCCGTCGCCACCGTAATGGTGGATAGAGGGTATCCACGAAAGTGTGGCTGCCCCCTGTCCCACATTGTGGCAGCTAGTTAAGTCAATCTCCTCCGATTTTCAACCCCTCCGTCACTGGTCTCCTTTCCTTGAATTTCGAATTTGATTCTGTATACACATATACGAAACGCAAATATAAGAATTAAACTTGAGAAGCAAGGACAACTTAAGCAGCTCGAACTCATATTCTGCAGGAATTTCTCTCGCCTCGCTTTTTCTCCTCTTCTTTTCGAATATTCTGTTATCTTGATGCTCATCACCTTTTCGAATAATTTCCTTTAGGGCAATATGTGTATCGTCGATCACTGGGCGAGAGATAGCGGCGACGCAGCGATCTAACGTGATATCACTTGATCGATGTTCATGACTATCATTACCTCGCTTGCGTGCGTGCCACGTGTGCTCGACGCGGCGATTTCTCAACCAGTGAGCGATCATATGTGTTTCACTCAGTTTTTCCATCGTTCGCTCCAATCATCGAAATCCATGAAGCCATCTGCATCGTCATCGTATTTTTGAACGCGTTCGTGAAGAACTTGATTTGTTTCCGACTGAATTCGCACAATTTCGCATACTGCGAGAGTTTCCTGTTATCATCACCGGCACTGATTTGCGCTTTATTATGCATAACACGGGTCTGTTGCAATTTGCACACCCTTGCAGAAACGTGCCTACAACCGTCATTTCCGACTCGTCAGTACAAAAATATAAGGCGAAAGCAACATGTTCTAGGCTGCGATAACTTGTTAACAACTGGTTGTGACTCGTTAAGTTTTGTTACACTACTAATATGTACGTTTCTGCAAGGATGTCAATATGCAACCTTCCATATAGTTCGGGTAACCAGTAAAGGGATGGCTGCGGACACCCCTTCAAACTGCGCTGCGTCGTGTGCACCCACGAGAAATGTGGTGATCGTTTGGCGCACGCGACAGGCGCGCGGCCTGCTTTGTGCTCCGCAGCTATCCCTTTCGCGGATACACCTACCATATCATGAGCATCTTTATCCTTCGTAAATAATTGCAATTCTTGATTCTATGAGAGCTTACACTTGCCGCGTTATTAGGTTACTCGGAAAGGGGAGGGAGACCCTGACTTGCCGGGAAGATTTAGGCGGGTGAGAATTTCGGGACGAGTGTGAGTTCTCCGGCAGTCTAAGTTCTCATAACTCGACGCGCTGCTTGTGCGCGCAATGCTGCCCCTCCGTCTACAGAACGCTCTCTCGCTATATCTAACCTCCCGCAAGCGAAGGAACTATGGTAACTTGGTGTTTTACAGCCAGTACACAAAATGAATACACTATTCTTCGTCGGCTTTCGCATTTCGATGATAATTTTCGTTTCGTTAGCGATAGCATAGACAGTGAGGAGCTGCAATCTATTGCATTTTTCAGGTAGCGGTTGTGCGCCTCCGAAGAGTTTATCCAGCACGAAGACTCAGAAGGTACAGATATGAAGGTCAGTGATTGATTCATTTTTTTCTTTTTGATTTAGTTTCAGCGCTTTTGAATGTGGATACTTCAACCGCTTCAAAATCCATACCCAGCCCTGCAACCAGCCTCTCCCCTCCCCAAACAGGATTACATCCGCACTGCTCTGCCAACGCTTAGCTAACATCGACATGGATCCTGAAGGGACTTTGCATTCCCTATTGAGGAATGGCGCGAACTCGGTGCCCATATGTTATAGCATATGGCACCGACTCTACGCCAGCCTTCTATAGTGAACGCAAAGTCTCTTCAGTATCCATGCCGACGTTAGATGCATCCAAGGGCGCTGCCTGTCACGCCCACTCAGTCGATTTGGGGGAAAATTACGGGATTTAGCTGCGCAGCGAAAACCCGTAAGTTCCTGAGTCGAAGGTGTAAGGGTGCAAATTCTACGCATATTGTGCCACGCCCATTTTCCGTGCCGCAATGACTGCTGATTTCGGCAGAGGAGGGAATTCCCGGATAGGCGCTCAAATTTAGTGCGGCGCGGTGAAATGGGCGTGGCCAATAGCATTGCTCCACAGCGTCCCCCTCCTTGTCACGTAGCACCGAGGGTGATCCAGTGTCGCTCTCTGGAAGTCCTTCCCGTTGTAGCGTAGGCATCTTTCATAGTCCTCACCGCAAGCGCGGCACGCGCGGGAAGGGCGGTGGACTATGAAAGTTCTTTCCGCGCGGGATGCGCGGTAAGAACTTTCATAGTCCACCAGCACCGCCATAGCGGCGCCGCCAAAACCGCCATGGCGGTTTTACGGTTTCAATCAATAAATGCTTCTCGATTTTAGTCCACTCCAACCTAAATAATTCTGGGACTATCCTGCGCATACGCAAATGCAAGCCAGGAATTTCTGTACAAGTCCTAGTTCAGGTCCGACTTTTACCCGCACCGCCATGGCGGTGCCGCTGGAGATTTCATAGTGGCTTTCCGCTCGTCCCGCGTGTGCTGCGCGGTGAAAAGTTTCATAGTCCACCGCTCGTCCCGCGTGTGCCGCGCTTGCGGTGAGGACTATGAAAGATGCCTTACGGAGCTTCACATCTTGGCTGCTGGAAACGCGCCAGCAGTGCATTACGGTAGTCGTTGTGGGACCACTGCCGCTCGGCGGCAACGCACCTTCAGCCTTCGCAGTGCAATTCTGCACATCATTGGAGTGTTTTCATCCAGAAGGAGATAGAAATGCTTTTCTTTGATATACGATTCATCACTGAAATGTATGGCCTTCAAAAAAAGGTCAAAACTCGCTCTACAACTGGAGCTTTTGTGGAAATTTCGCTCAGAATTGACTGAAGCTTATAAGTCTCATTACTTTGAAATACAAGCTCGATATTCAATCCTCGACAGATGACGCACAAAGCTAGAAAACTGTTCTAAATCTAATTTTTAGAAATAGTAGAAAAATTGTGCCGAGATACATTAACGGGCTATCCACTGCACATAAGTGATAAGATGTTTTAATTTTTCTACTGTGGTATGATTGGGTTGCGGTGCAGCTCATCCCCGTTGGCGTAAAATGCCTCCCAATTTTGTGCAGGGGTTGAAACTCCTGGGTGGGCGAAAGTTCTTAGAGCTATTAATGCTTCAAAGCGATTGGGGGTCTTTGATTAAGACTCCATTTTACGGTTGTTTGAAATCGGCGCGGGGATGAGTTGTCCGTCAACGGAAAGGCAATGCTAAGCTTAAAGGTGCGTCGCCGACATGCGGCTGTGGTCCCGCAACGACTACCAATTCAATGCTGGTGCTTTGCCAGGAGCCATATCGTCAAGCTCCGCAAGTTACAACGACCTTCCCAAGGATGATTTCGCACGCGCGGCTGCTGCAGGCAGTAGGGAAGAAAGATGTAGGGGCTCTCTCCACACCACGGGAGTTGTACCGCCTTTTGCGGCTTTAGTTACACTCGGGACCCATTCACTTGAACTAAGTAGCATGACGTTCCGAACCGCAAAAACGGGACTACTCCCTCTGTGGGTAGAAGGCTCCTAACCTGAGAGGAAACGGCGGTGCGGTTGGTCGCAGCTGAGATTGGTTTTCTAGTACTGATCAGGACAGGGCGGATCGATCGATCGAATGCTGTAGCGAGAATCTACGTAGAATATGCGGGTAATGTAGCTAAAATTCCACCAACTAAGACTAAAATTCCGTAGTTTACAAAAACTTCTCGCTACGAAATTTGACTAGTTGCCTCCGAAACCCACAGCATTACGGAAATTCGACCTGAAATTGGTAGCCAGACTGAGATTTTGAAAACGTATATAGGTCAACATGTTAGGGTCCTCAAGTCCAACATTGAAATCCTTTTGTACGTTTGTTATGTCTTCAAATCTATTTTTGTAGAGGGGGCGGACATTGCTCACCCGTGCGTGCTGCGTCGAGGTCAGTGATCTTCGCGCGCGGCGATCTGGGCGGCGACGCGACATCCCCACATTGGGGTGAAATCAAGTAAATGTGCATTTGCCGGAGCATTACCAACACTCCTGTGTTCATTTCAAGTAGGCGTTTTCTCGTATGAAGTGCCGAATACTCTACCATGGAGACTGGGTTTTCCGCGTTCACTGCGCGCGCGACATTTACCAAACTGCAACGCGTATGATTGGCATGGATCCTGAAGAGACTTCGCGTTCCCCATTGAATGTTGGCGAGAACTCGGTGTCATATGTGATAACATAGGTTCACCGAATTCGCGCCAACCTTCAACAGTGAATGGGAAGTCTTCCGGATCCATGCCGACGTTACGCACGCAAGTGAGCAATGTCATGGAGCCATGTTTGTGGCATCTGAAGACTTTGAATCGCGTTTGTAGGGTTTCCTCCGTTAACTAAAAAGCAAGGGTACCTAACCGCCATTTCCAGGTATTCAGAAATATTGTTCCAGGTTTGGGTGCTATGGGGACACTTGGCCACGCCCACTGTTTTGTGCTCCCGCGCAATTTGTATTCCTCCCACTTTCAAAATCAGCAGAGTCGCTGCGGCACGGAAAAGTGGGCGTTGCTGGGCATGAGGTTCCACTGCCCTCTCGCTGCGATAGCACGCAGAATTGGTCGAGGGCCCGTAGAAGCAGGTTATTCGGGGCTCTGAACACGAATCTGAGGTCTGATTCTAGATATTCTGAAGTTCACTGTTGGTCACGGTGGGTACTACTGTAGTGAATTTCCCCAAAAGTTTCACATTTACTTAATGATGAGAAGCGGTCGATTAGAGATCAATGAACATGGAACTCACTGCAGCACAACTGACCCAGCCGACCGCTTCTTATTGATAAGTATTCTCTGGTTCCGAGCCTGATTTACTCCGTTCCCTCGCGCGCTTGTGCGGAGCGAGGGTAGAGACAGCGAGAATTTGTGGGGAGAAGGAGACGCAGCGTACGCACGCAGATGCACGCGACGAACGGAAATAAATCACACTTGGAAGCAGAGGGTTAATGTGACACTCTTGGTGGACTCCACTATACTGTGTGCGCAGGGTCACGCGGGGCGTTGGGCAATTTCCGAAATGGGAGCGACCCCTTCCCGTTGAGAAACTCCAAAACCACGCTTGACCCTGTGTGTGCTTTTTGCGACCCCCGTCGAGAAACTCCAAAACCACGCTTGACCCTGTGTGTGCGTTTTTGCTGGGGTGTCCATTTGGAACCACCCGAACAACTCAGCGGAGGACATCTCTGACCAGCCAGGGGAGTCAAAGTACCATGATTTGACACCTCGGGACCCAAACCAAGCGAAAACGCATAGTGGTTCTTGGAGCTTGTCGGCTATCGCACCGGGCCAAATCACGTACCGTGTATTGAGCGGGTTTGATTCGTTTGCGGTAACAGCTCCCGGGAGCCCCGATTTTTCCTTCCCTGGTTGTTCCGATATGTGCCCCGCTCCAAGAGTCATGCGGGGAGTTTCGAGCGCGGAGGAAAACGCCATTAAGAACAGCTTGGGAAATCCGATAAATTTGTCTAAGCATCTCGCCCCTCTCTATGGCTGTGAGGGGATCTGGAAAATTTAGTCCAGGGGTGAGAACTTTGGGTCCTTCACAACTGTTCGCTTGACCCTGCGTCTAAAGCTGCGGCCACCCACTGTGATCCTCCCACCGTTAACCTAACCTTGGTTGTGACTCCCCTACGTGCGTCTCCAAACTCTAGCGGAAGTGACAAATTTCTTTCCATTGAAGATCATACTTCCATTCTTCCTCTTACTTCTTGCTTCAATTTTACATTGCTTACTCCGTACCCGTATAGTTACGGCAATGGAAAAAGACGGTGGTGCGGTTGCGGATTTCTATGAGTATGCATAGTCTTTGCTATATCAATCATTTTATTGGATCAGATGTGATTTATCAGTGAATCATTCTTTCCATTTTCGCCTGTTTTTTTTGCTTCCACAGCTGTAGTCGTATCAGTGGAAACAGAAACTCACCGAACAATCGAAAATGTTTCGGAAAAACTGATGAGACTACAGTATATTAAAAGTCCGCAACCGCATACTACAGTATATTGGAATACGCCCGCAACTGCACCACAGCTTTTTCGTTTCTGTGGACTATGCTGTCCAAATTTCGGATTAGTTAGCTATTTGAAGTAAGAATTTTGCTCTTACTGGATGTTCCCAATCCTCGAGAACGATCAGAAACAAGGTTCGATGAGTTGTCAAACCCATCCAACATCTAACCTTCATTTTCGAGCCCAATTTTTCGAGACCTCCTCACCCACCCCCCGTTGGGAAATTTGCGAACCCCGCTTGACCCTGGTTGTCCTCTTTTCGCCCGCGCAAATTTCAGGGATCGTATGCATATAGCCTTGCTACTTAACTTTTCAGTAAGGCTAATAGGGGCATTTCATGTCAAAATCTCCCAATTACTGCAATATTTTGAAAAAACCGACCGCTCCGCTGTAAGCTCCGCCTCGCTCATCTGATTTTCAAACCACATGATGATGATACCAAATACTGCGGGTAGGGAGAAAAGGATATTGATCTGGTGCTATAACGGCACGGGGAATCTATGGTATCACACTTGGTCACACCCATTTTTCTGTGACGCAATTTTATTGATTTTGGAAGGGGAGGGTGACTCCCGGTTAGTATTCGAATTGCCCGGCGTCACGGAAAAATGGGCGTGGCTAAGCGCATCGCCCCTGAGTGGTTCCCTCCTGATGCGATACCACCGCTAATCCATTTGTATTAGGGTCGATCGAGAAGTGCCGCATGTTGTTGCAAGTAATTAGCGATCAGCAAGCCCGCGTTGAATACGCTGCAATCAGAAATGGAGTCAGCTGAAGTTTTTGCTTTCAAGTTTAGGGTTATGGTGGGTTCCTGATATTCCTCTTCCATGAAGGAGGATAATTATGCTACCCTTCGAAATTTCACCGCAGCGAGGCCGGCCACCTCGCCATGTGCCGTGGCGGCTCCTCTCAGCTAGAATCCATGGCCGATAAGCTTCACCACATTTCTGATGCGAATTCACACCACATTCTCTGCCAATTCGGTACTTGGTGCCTCGGCAAAAGCTACTTGATGCCTATAGTTAGGTTCAGGGTCGTGTCTCAAAAAACGTTTAGCTTCAAAAACCGCGCCGGCGCGGCGGTTCAATTCTCGGAGATTGAGATTTAAACCGCCACGCCAGCCGCGGTTTGAATTTACACGTTTTTTCTCGAGGACACAGGCCGCGGATCTAACCATATGTATACGTGGGCATCAAGTATATTTTTCGCAATCCTCAGTATGGGTGAGATCGCTGCTAAAAAAGTGAGAATGGAAAGTATTAGAAAATTTAGAGCTATTCAGTGGAGAATTTGCAGCAGAAATGGAGCGAATCTTTCCGGCGAGAGATCCCAGCTAGAAGGGGCCGCCACGTACTGCTACGCGGGGTACAGCCTAGCTGGGGCCGCTGGAATTCCCCCGGGGGGGAACAAAATTGTCCCTTTTTACGGGAGAGGAGTTTTATTATCCCTTTCGAGTCAACTTAATCGCAACAATAGACACCCTATTTCTTTTTTGCCTGCAGCGTTTCCAACGTGGGTTCGCTGA
Source organism: Aplectana chamaeleonis (assembly GCA_029168955.1). Lineage (NCBI taxonomy): Eukaryota > Metazoa > Nematoda > Chromadorea > Rhabditida > Cosmocercidae > Aplectana > Aplectana chamaeleonis. The sequence goes on from JAPDOI010000740.1 coordinate 171,773, forward strand.
CTTCGTTCAGCACATGCTTTACCGACTCGCTTCTCTTGATCAACACTGATATTGGTAGGGCATTGACTCTCGCGGCAAATTGCTCCTTTGTGCAAGATGATATCCTCAGAAAGTTGAAAGTATGTTACTTCAAGCTTTCAGGTAGACTCTGGCTCATTTCAAGTCAACTCCTACTTTCGGTTATCACAGCGCGGAGCGGTGGTTTTTTTTGTCGGAACTTCCTTATCAATAGTTATATTTCACCGAGGCTCACTGCTCAGCTGCTGGTTATAATCGAAATCCACAGCTCACTAGGGGTTTGCCAGAGCCCAATTTGCCAGTGGCATTCCAAAGAGTTGCATGTATATTTATCTCCGATTTTTATCATTGAACTCGATAGCAGTTGGGACCTCTGTACACTCCGCCTCAACACGCCACGTTACTGTAACCACGTAGCGTTGACCGATGTGTTAGAGAGGCCTGTTTTCTCTATTGCCCCTTTCTTGTTGAAACGTTTCTGTCTAGACAACATCAATTTTGCTTGGAGGAGCCTCTTTTCTATGAAATAGTTTACTTTTTTTGCAGGTGAGTGCTGTGTGGCAGCTTTTCAAAAAGGCAGTCGATGAAGATGGTGCTGACGTCGCTGCATGCACCTGTTGTGATAAGATGATCAAAATTCACAAATCAAAGTCGACTTCAAACCTGCTGTCTCACCTACGAGAGAAGCACGGGGACGAACTCAAGAAATTGGAGGAAAAAAAACCGAACACTTTGTCTGGAGATGACAAAGGCAGCCAAATAACAATACCTCAGGCGTTCGAGAGGAGAATCAGTGACAGCCTCAGAAGAAGGATCAACCAGAAGCTCGCGGTTTTCGTCGCTTCCGCATCCTTACCCTTCCGCGTGACCTCTTTAAAGTCATTCAAGGACTTTGTCGCTGCTCTAAACAGTGCCTATACACCGCCCTCAATTAAGACTTTGAAGAAAGTCATGAAGGAGGACGTGGACAGCCGTGACGAGAAGCACTCCGTGGATTTTTCTGCAAAAGGTGTCAAATTGGCCCTCACATTCGACAGTTGGACGTCAGTGAATGCTACGTGCTCTCTACTTGGTATCACAGGTCATGCTGTCAAACCAGAACTGTCGGACCGCGAGAATGCCGTTCTTGACTGTTGTCCATTCGGAGACGAAAGGTTCGTCACCCTTCGCGTTTATCGAGCCGCCCTTATCATTGGAAATCTGCCGTTTCTCTAGGCACACCTCTGAAGTGATCGCATCGAAGCTGGAACTATTTTTGGACAAAATGTCCATACCTCGAGAGAATGTGGTTTGCCTGGTGGCTGACGGGGCTCCTGAAATGAAGAAAGCTTCAGCTGCCCTCGATTTTCAGTAGTACGTGATTTTTACAAATACGCATTTTGCATGTGGCCAGCCAAAGTCAAGTTTTTCAGTATACATTGTTGCGCTCACGTCATTCACTTGGCAGTAAAGGATGCTCTCGAGACGACTGAAGCCAAGGAAATAATCTCAATGTGAGAGGAGTACTAGCAAAGCTAAACAAGAGCACTCAGCGCAAAACCAGCTTCAAGCGGTTAGTTCCAGTGATTTGGGGTTAAGGATTAATGTATCTGCCAAGGACTACCTTGCGATGTTTAGGTCACTGAAGAAGTTCGCACTTCCGGACAAGATCCCTTCTACTGATTGCGTCACTAGATGGGGCCCCACATTTACCATGATTCGGGACGTCCTATCATGCGTAAGTTGAACAACTAGTCAGGGTTCGGGTATGTCCTAAAGAAGATTTCTTCAGCATGAAGCTTTCGATGAGCTTCTCGTTCAACTCAAGAAGGATCCCCTCGAAAAGGCTGAAATTCGTCTGCTGGAGGCAATGAGAGAGTTCCTCGACACTTTCGATATAATGACCAAACAAGTATGTTTAGCTTCTATGCTCTCCCGGTAACTCTAGTGGGGTTTAATTCAGGTTTGGAGGATCTCATGTTATTTTTTACCTCAACGTATATGCTTTTTAGGTTTGCTGCAAGGGCGCGTACTGCTCATTCTACATTCCTGTTGGAAAGATACTGATTGGTAATACCGAAATGTGCGTTGGTCAGAGCAAACACAGTTTGCAGCTTCTATCTCGCATGCGTTCTGGTTTCTGAGACTACTCTTTCCAGGGCCTTGGAGGAAGCTCGAAAAGAAGGCAAGGAATTCGGAAGGGCTCTGTTGTTGGCTGTAAAGAGTCGCTTTCTCTCTTGCTTTGAAGACGAATTCCTGCAAATGGCAACTTTTGGTGATCCTCGATACGCATTTCTGGAAACCATTTTTTCACCCGAAATGTGGAGGCACATAAGTGAGAATGTGCAATTGCCAGGTAATACTATTTGGATGCTGCATTGGGGACTGCTTTGATCATTCCATTTCAGACGAGCCGCTGCCAGCTGATCTATCATCCGAAGACGATGAACAGTCGCCGAAGCAGCCTGCCCCAAAAAAGAAACCGGTGTGGGACGTTTTAAACGAGGCAAAAGTCCCGTCGAAGAAAAGGAGCGGTAAAATCTCGAAGCACGACGAGCTCATGGTAAATTGATTTGTTCGTCTTGAAGAGAACCTATCTCGTACGTGATTACACCTTTGGTTTTTTTCAGATTGAAATCCAACAGTATGGAATTCTACTGCGCAAGGCACGCCCTTCATTCGATTGTGACCCGCTGGAGTGGTGGCGAAATCATCGCAACGAGTTCCCGCTAATGGCGTCTGCTGTCACGAAGTATTTGGCCGTTCCGCCCACCAGTGTTGACTGCGAACGACTATTTAGGTATTGTTTCTAATCCTCATTGATAATTGGTAGGTTAGCTGTCCAGACAAGGTAGACCCGTTGTACCCGAGGCTTTGGGACCAAGCAGTCATGTACAAATCCAGAGTCCTTCACAGAACTACAGTGTAGAACCAGCCACCTTGTGTTATCTCGAGCAGATTTTTTAGCTGCAGGGTAGCCACTTCTTAATCTACTTCTTACAGTCTTGCCGGCCTGCTGTACAACAACAAAAGGCGCGGACGTCTGGAAGCGAAAACTGCACGCACTCTTCTCATGTTGAAAGCGAACAATCGAGTGGATGTAGCAAGGTAAGAAAACTTCTGCTGATTGGAAAATTGATATGATCGGTTTTATTTCCCACTTCACTTTTCAGAGAATGCCGAGCCTGGTCCATGACTGAGGCTCACGAATATGGCACGATACCCATGTCATCATCGGACGAAAGCTCGACGGAAGAGGAGGACCTTGAGGAATATGACATCAGCGACAGTAACGATGAGGAGGATGACGATACCCGTCTTTGATTATATTGTTTATGTTATTGTACAGTTATTTTTTTTTACCTGCGTAGGCACGCATGTATTAGTCTTTACCCAGTAAAGTCTTGATGCTTTGTTTGCGTATGCACGCATTTACAGCTTTATCATGTTTAGTCATTACATTTTGTTTGCGTTGATATGCATGTATTACTTTCCACGAGTAAAGTCTGGAATACGTAGCACACAGGATGTATCAGGGCTCGATTTCCTTCCTTATATCGGTTCGCTCGGATAAGATTTACATGGAGAGAAATTACGGTGTGATCCTCCAGCTTTCCTCAGCCAGCTTGGAAGCTAGTGCGGCCGCATGCACCCATTTTGTCGAAAATTTCTCTATCGGCGATCGATGCATTAATATGCTTTGAAATCACAACGCCATTTTTACCCCTACTACAGTGGCCGTTTTATGCTTTAAGGCAGTGTTGACGATGAACATCGCACTCGAGTTCGACCCAAAAATGGGATTGTTTGGTCGTGAGGTAACTAATAGTGAAGAAACAGGAAAGAAAAACGTTCAGAATAAGTCGAAATAACGGTTTTCTGAATTCAGGGCGCGGACGAGAATGATGGGCCCTGCTGAGACCGGCAAGCGCGCGCTAATCGCGAAATCTGCGCGAATCGATAATGCTAACTGCGGCGGAGTTGCTTGGAAATTTGTCATCGAAACGTGTGCGGCGCCACAAGCTCGTCCGATTGGGGGGCGGACCGGGATAGGTAGGCGCACCGGGAGAGCTTTCAAAGCCGTTTGTATTTATTTCCGGCCAGTTTTGGTTGCTTTCTTCGACCCTATCCTCTACAGCACCTGCCAATTTAGTGTTCCACCCCGAGACCTCGAGAACGAGATTTATCGTGAACACTGTCTTTAAGCGGGATCTTTGAACGCGGGATTTTTTCGGCGATCTTACAAGGGAACTCCTCTTGGTAGAAGTGTTCATTCCAAATGAAATAGAGCCATTTTTGGACGTAGATCCCTAATATACCCTTCACAGCGACTAAGAATCCTTCCGAATTACATTATGAACGTTTTCAAAGCCTGTCAAAAAGGTGGGGGTACCTTTTCAGCCAATTTTTTAGGTGTTTCGAAACAATTCTTCGCACTTTGCCTAAAACTTCTATGTGGGGGCAATCTAGGGTGCTGAACATCAATATGCGGTCCATGCGTCGGGATTCTGAGGATTACTGTTGATTACGGTAGGCGCCATGACAGGTAGGGGGGAAATATACCTTCGTAGTTCGAAAATCGACAAATCGGCATGGAATTCGCATTCAGCACCCCGAATTATTTCCGCATAGAAATTTGGAGTCAAATCCGAGACTTTAACCAAACCACCGCATAAACACCGTACCCTACCGCAAGCTGTCTAAAAGTCGATATACTGTATCAGATTCGCGTTGACCACTACAAATAACCCTCAAAGAAACGATTTGAGCGACATCGTAGCGCTGGGGAAAACGTCAAAAGTCGCGTTTTGCCATCAAATTTCCCTCCCGATGAGAAGCTTTGAACGAATTTAGTCGACAATCGACAAAGAAACCTCAGCTTCGTGATCAGCACCCCCAAACAACCTCCCCCCATCACCACCACCTTTAGGGGAATTTAAGGTCAAATCTGGAATGTTTTTCTTCGTTTTCTGAAGTCCTACATGGTTTAGGTTAACGCCCAACCGAAACTTGGTACATGTGGGGAATGGTATCACTTCGTGGAAGCTCTGGAAAAGTGCTTTTACCCAAGCTTTGTCCAGGGGGTTGTTTTGTGCGCTGAACACGATTGACCGTTTTCAGCTTATCGAAAGATCAGTATGCGCTTTTGGATGGTACAATAAAAAAAAGAAAAAGACTGCTACTTTGGCTATTAGTAGTTTCCTTGTTAGTGTTCCCCGTCTTGAAGGTAGTTCACGATAAAATTAGTCTCCTAGTTTCTTTAGAAGTCGAAGTTCCGGGGTGATATTGACCTTGATTTCGAAATGTCGAATATTATTCGAATATTCGAATAGGATTCGAATATTCGAATAGTTGGTCGACTTTTCGAATATATTCATTCATTCGGAAATTCGGAAAAGGCTTTATTCGAATGTATTCATTTATTTGGGATTTTTCGAAAGGCATTATTCGAATGTATTCATTTATTCGGGATTTTTAAAAAGGCATTATTCGAATGTATTCATTTATTCGGGATTTTTAAAAAGGCATTATTCGAATGTATTCATTTATTCGGGATTTTTAAAAAGGCATTATTCGAATGTATTCATTTATTCGGGATTTTGAAAAAGGCATTATTCGAATGTATTCATTTATTCGGGATTTTTAAAAAGGCATTATTCGAATGTATTCATTTATTCGGGATTTTTTAAAAGGTGTTATTCGAATGTATTCATTTATTCGGGATTTTTAAAAGGCATTATTCGAATGTATTCATTTATTCGGGATTTTTTAAAAGGCGTTATTCGAATGTATTCATTTATTCGGAATTTTTGAATTGGCCGTATTCGAATTATTCATTCATTCGAAAACTCGGGTCGAATGCCCATGTATAGTATGCACGCCTCATATTTCTTTTATCCTCCACTCTGACTACCAAATGTTTCTTCTCTGTGGAACATGGAGTTATCTGTCGAACTTGGCATGCATATAGTGAAGATTCAAGCCATTGTCAATAGTGATGGTTTCACATTCCGCTCACAGACAAGGTATTGATTGACTTGTTCCCTACGATTACTTCCGGTGCATAACTAGTTAAGGGGGGCCACTCGAAAAAATGAAATGATTTATGCATGAAAATCAAAATTTCTTCTGATATCAGATGCCTGATAGCGTAATAATGTTTGTTTGTTTTTTTTTGTTTTGTTATTGTTTTCATGGGAACTCCCTGGACTACTTCGATTTCTGAAAGTGGTATCATTCATTTTTCAATTGAACCCTGAGCGCCATCCCCCCCCCCAACTAGTTTTGCACCTTACTTCTTACATTTATCATGTTCACATCTGTTTACATCTGATTAAAACACTAGGGTATCGGATGAGATCTGCAAGCCATGAGCAGCGACGAAACGTGGAAAGTAGAAAATCCACAATCTTTCTGGTCTCTTCGGTTTTCGAACTTCCGTTTCCTGCGTTTTCTGACCATTTTCTTTCCGTTTTCGAAAATTATGAAAATATTTCCGCAAAGCCCTAGCCTTGATGGATATAAGTCCTGCGTTGTGGCTCAACCAGAAATGCCTTCCGATGTTTGATTTTATTCATGAGTTTGGGAAACCGACGCAAAGAGACCTCAATATTGTCTTTGGACGTCTTCTTACGGAACACATGACAATAGTTATGGTTGACGTAATCGTTGCCCGTAACTGTGAATGAAGGTAAGACCGGCAAAAGAAGTTCGCTACCTGACTTCCAGTTTGGTGGCTGTGCGAAGAGCACCAGTTGTCGGGAAATAGCCGAGAAATAGCCGAGGAAAAGCCCACCAGGCTCCGCAGCGGTTCCTGGTGGGCTATTTCTCGGTTATTTAGCGGCTATTTTGCGGGCAACGTGGTCAAGGCCGAGCATTGGCCGCGAAATAGCCGAGAAATAACCGAGAAATAGCCGCGAAAGAGCCGAGAAATAGCCCACCAAGAGCCGCTGCGGAACCTGGTGGGCTATTTTGCGGCTATATCTCGGCCAAAACTCTCATAGTAACCCCGAGTCCCTGAGAATATTTTTAATACTACGGGCGACGAATTCGCGAGAAGGGGTTCCTCCTGATTTAGGACTGAACAAGAAACTCCGTGGAAGGCTTGATGGATGAATTTTGTAAAAAGCTTGGAAAACCCTGGTTTGAGTCAAATCCCACTGGAAGGCGACTTTAGCACCCCGTCCTTGCTGGTCCGTTTTCGACTTTGGAATGTAAAGCCACCAAATCCCATCTCCCTGGTAGGACAAATGCTGAAACTGTAGGGCACAAAGCTCGCTGATTCTAAGCAGCGCCGAAAACGCGAACATGACCATAACCGCACCTCTGAGAGATTTTAGGGAAGGCGAGCGGAGCGCAAACTCGAGAACCATTCTCACATCAGCTTTAAAGGCCTTGGTGCGATGAGAAACCTGGACAGAATTTCTACTCGCTTATCTAATCAGAGCCCTCAGCACGTCAGCTTCATTCTGAGGCAGCGGGCCAAAGAAATGCGGTAGAGCTGCAACATGATAACCTAGTGACCTGAACTTTCCCAGCGTTATGAGATGAGCAACAAAAATATTTCTCAACTGAGAAAGGGCTGAAATCAATACTCTAAACTGGCTGATGCAGTCTATAAAATTCTTTTTGACTTTTCGGTAGATCTTCAGCGTTCCAGGAGCCAGCGAAGCGTCCAAGAAGGACTGGATCAAAACGGCGACATCTTCCAATCCAGCAGAACTTGCAATCGCCGATGTGGTGATCGCTGAAACCTGTCGGGCCGTGTAAGGCAAATCCGGAAAAAAATCACATTCCAGACTAGATGAAACATTCGAACGATCCTGTGTATTCTCCAACTTAATGGAGGGGAAGCCTCGAACCCACGCTGGCGGGCGCCGACCGCGCCGCGTCGCGACGCCTGGCAATCGTGTCGGGACCAAGCCCGCACCCGACCCATTAATTAGCGTCTCAGCCATGCCGCCCTAACCACACGCGTTAACGGAGTTGGTGCGAAATCCAAACTCCACTTCTTGCTCACAGTCCATTCATCCTGAGTCCGTGATTGTTATCGTAAGATCGCAGTCTGGGGATATTCTGTCGAAAAACAGTAATATCGAAAACAACGTTCCGATTACTGTATGTGAAGCTCCAATCTCAACACAATTTTCCCCCTAATTTTGAGAATGAATGGGAAAGACGTAGGTCCCTAATACTACATGGTGTACCAGAATCTTTATCTACTAGTGTTAGTGATAGACTGAACCATGATTTTCTGGGTGTCATAAATGTACTCGAATTTCTTAAAATTGAGTGTTATCCGAAGTCGTTGTACAGAATGGGAAAGCGAGAGTCAGGAGAGAACCGCCTTCTGAAAATTGTTCTTCCTGCCTCTCGTTTTCAGAAAATAGCTTTGAGCAGAGCATCTCGGCTCCGGTATTTCCCAAATGGATGGCTCTATCTCAGGGAGTCTGCTCCATTCGAAGAAAGAAGAAGACGGCGAGAGCTTGGAAATTTTCTTGTTAGCAGGCATCAGGCGGCAAGTGCCGATATCTCCCGATCCAATGGGGGTCATGGAGCGTTGGTCAATTTATGCTAATGTAAGATCTGTGGCGAAAAATTCGGACCATATTGAACTTGTTCTCTGTGATTGTTATGACATATGTATGTTCACTGAGACTGGGTTGAATTCATCTCACTTTCTCGCTTCGTTGTTGTGTAGTGCAAGTAACTACCAAGCTATACGTTGTGATCGGTTTCGGAAACAGGGTGGTGGTGCCATGATTTTCATAAAAAAACTGTTTTGGGTACACAGAAATTTTCTCTGAATCCGTAATGGATGCGTATGTCTTGTTTACAGAACCCCATCGTGCCCATCTGGGCAAAATGACGGGTTAATAAATGCTCTTAGTGATCTGGTAACATGCGAACATCCTTCCGTTATCACTGGAGATTTCAACTACCCTGATTTTGATTGGGAAAATCTGGAAAACCCAGTGACACCATTATCTTCTTTTGCAAGCTTTGCAAACTCACACGACTTAAAACAATACGTTATCTTGCCGACACGAGGGAACAATATCCTTCATTTGGTATTAGCAAATGATGAACAACTGGTAAAAAATGTTAACCTCAATCCACTTGTTGGTTCTAGTGATCATAACAGTCTTGCTTTTCATTTATCATGTTCCTTTCCTGAGTCTGAAGTGACCTCCTATCGGTACTTCAGAGGCTGCGATGTTGGTGGACTTTCAGACTACATACCTCCTATCTGTGGATTGGAGACAGCCATTCGAAACAATACAAACAGTCAACGCCAAACATGAGATGTTTTTGGAAATATTACATCACACCATCGACTTATTCGTCCCTATGAAACGAGTTTGTGCCACTCGGTCCTTTCTTCCATCTTATCTTCAAAGCATGATAGACCATAGAGGTTGTTTATTTAAAGGCAGTGTTCACGATAATCTTCAAATTTGAAATTATTCGCTAGGTTGATTAAGTGGCCCCCAGGTAGAAAAAAAATGACGTAGAAATTGAGAAAAACGCCCCGAAAGTACACGAAATACTTAAGTATCACCCCGCCTCTTAAGTATCAGAGGAAGTGTTTGTTGTGACAATGAAATCTTTGTGGGCCCGTTCTTTGTAATTCTCTACTCTCTATTGCTCCGTTCTTTCCTTAGGGCCCCAACTAATCCTACTTTGCATAAAATTCTCTTCTGTTTTCGATTGACCCAATTTTTCACCGGTGACAACCACCATCAACATGTTCATCCAACCGGACAACTGGTCCATGCTATAGAATAATGTCACTGAAATACGACGTTTTAATGCGTTTCTTGCCATTTCTTCGTAATTTTGGTAACACTTGGAGGCCAACGCATTCTTTTATGTGGAAAACTCGTTGACGAAAATCATCGTGAACACTGCCTTTAATGTAGCTATCACCACAAATATTGATAGTGATTGGGAGAAATTTCATGCTTTCTCAAGTAAATTCACTAGTCGGCTCGAAAAATACAACAAAAGTGTCGAGAAGAAAATTATCGAGAGACAACAAGAAAGGATTCCACAAATTCTTGAAGAAGAAAGTGAAACCAACAACCAAGATCCCCAGCCTTAAAGGAGAAGTGGCAACTTTAGATCAGGATTAGCAGGTAAATTCGGAGAGGTGCATAGTGCGAGTGATAATATTTTACCATCGTTTGATCCTAAAGTCAATTTTGAAATGAACACTTTTCCATGGTTTTAAGGTATTACGATATTTGAGCTCATCAACAAATTACCCTGTTCATTTTCATTAACTCCAGATTATGTGCCGGCTGTTTTTCTGAAAAGTATTGGGCATATCATCGCTGAGCCTATTGCGGATTGGTTCAATCAATCAGTGTGTTAATCGGAAATTCCGTTAAGATGGAAACATTCTTTGGTAAGTCCCCTGCTGAAAAAAGAGCCCGCTGATTTGGCAGGACATTATAGGCCAGTGAGTATATAACCTCCCACTTGTGTAGAACTTTCGAAAAGGTATTGAAAAAACATATCATGTCACATTTGGAGAGGAACTCTATCATCCCTCCGAATCAGCATAAATTCATGCCAGGTAAGTCTGTGGAAACAAATCTTCTGGAGTGTGTCAATGACTGGATTGAGTACATGGATGCTAAGAAGGGCTGTGATGTAGTATATGTTGATTTTGCCTAGGCGTTCCATCGTGTAGATCATTGTAGATTGATTCACAAAATCACCAATTGAAATTCCATTTTCTGGTTATAGAGTGGTTGAGAGGTTATCTTGAGAAAAGAAGTTTCCAGGTGAGAATTGGTTCATGCTGCTCGACGGTCGGAGAAGCTATCAGCGGAGTGCCACAGGGCGGAGTACTGTCTCCAATCCTGTTTGCATTGTACTCTGCTGAGCTCCCTACAATTTTAAAGAGATGCGGAGTCAAATGCAAACAATTTGCATGTGATGTCAAGATTTATAGAATGATTGAAAGTTCCGATTACCATATAAAGATGCAAGCAGGTCTAGACTAGATTTACAGCAGGTCACTCAGTTGGGAGCAACCTTTAGCCCCTGAAAAGCCTATTTATATGAGAATTAGAATTCCAAGCTTCCCAAGTTTTCATAAACTCGCTGATCAAGCTTTGAATTCAGTGGTTTCGGTTAGAGACCTAGGGTTTCACTATGATAGTAAACTGGATTTTATGAATCATTATAAACATCTGAGCAATAAGGATTTTTCGCGCACGTTCCTCATCTTTAGAGCACTCTCTACGTGCGATAAAGATGTTCTTGTAAGAGCATATAAAACTTACATAAGGCCAATCATGAAGAGTGGGTCATCGGTTTTTGTTCCACATAAAAAGAAATACATTTCTCTGCAAGAGAGAATCCGAGAGAATTTCACATACAAATTATTTGCAAAGGCTTTCCAGTTGCCTTACAGTAGCATACCCAATTTAAAGAACCGGAACAGGGAGTTGTTGCTACATACATTAGAATATAGGCGGAAGGTTTGTGATGTCGTCACTGTTGCTAGAATGTTATCAGGTATTATGGGAGTAGACGTTTTTAAATTTTACCATATAATTCAATCAAGAACCAGAAGTGGTAGAGAGAAAATTTTATATGTAATCCCAAAAAAATACACTAAGGTCCTGCTCGATTACGTGCAGGACTGGGTTACTCTTTGTTTCATTTAGAGAAGGGATACTTGCCGTTCGAACCGGAGTGAGATCATTCAAACGTATTGCGCAAAAGAAGTTACTGTGTTTTTAACGGGAAGTTCGGTGAGGGGATGGAGATCACTATGTATCAGCGATTCATACATATCTGCGCTCAATATGTACACTACTAACTTGTTGTGTTTTTGTGTTTCTCACGTGTGCCTTCTGCATCGTATCTAATAAATAAATAAATAAAATAGTAGCGCTTTCAGAAATCGATTTATCTCCATGGAGTCTCTACGAAAACATTGACTGATAACGCTATCAGGCTCATGATATCAGCTTAAATTTTGATTTTTATGAATGAATCATTTGATTGTCTCAAGTAGCTTCCCCCCCCTCCCCCGACTAGTTCAACCTCCAATCTACGCGATTTGTCGCACTTCGAATCAATTTTATCCCCCTGCCCAACCACCAGTCAAGACCGCATGATGGCTGGTTTTGAATGCAAAAAGGATGTCTGTCTAGTTTTTAAGGCAATTACCTAGATGGTGGCTCATCTCCTGGCTTGTCCTTGACCTCGTCGTGCCCATAGAGAGCAGTCCGAAAATTCTAAATTGCAAAAAATTAGTGTTGAAGCAAATGAAGGGTAACCGTGAAATGCTCACCTATCATCATTTTTTCAATCACCTCTGGAAGCGTCTTTAGACCTCTGTTTCCGTTGATGCGGACAGAGCACTCCTTAAAGGCACAGTCCAAGCTCAGGGACGAAATCTGATGTTTCCACATAAATGTGATGTAGACCCACCTTATATAACACCTGCCAAGTTCGAGCTCTCAATTCCTCCGAATAAGCGAGATATAGGAGGAAGCCACCCTGGGGCACCCACATCCAGAAGCCACTTTGGCACGCCCCTTTTACGACCTTTTGAGCTCAACAGTGGTTAGATGAGAAATGGTTACGATCAATAGCCCCGTTCTTCCCTCCATTCTCAGCCTCTCTCTTTACTCAGGTTCGCTCATATGCATCGTTTGCAAATGACGTAAATTACAAGCCCCGGACAACTCGTCCATCATGTTTCTATAGCTCAACTTTTGAAGGGCCATATTTCCGTTCCCAGGGGGGCCGGTACGATTCCAGCGGTATCGTTGGTATCAACATGGGGCCGTCTTCAAGATAGACAGAAAATCGATTTTGGGGTTGGACTGTGCCTTTAAAGGCAGTGTTCACGATGAAAATCGTTTTTCTGTTTTTCACGATCTCGAGCATCCATTTGTTCACGTCGGTGAGCGTGAGATGCGCTTTTGGGGTTTTCAATGCGCTCGAAGTTGCAACTTCGGGCTCTTCTGAGGCTCTTTCTGGCTCGTTTTCATGCGTTCTTTCGACGTTAACGTTACAGAGTGTCCCTCCACTACCCAATCCTAGTGGAATTTCGAAAACGTTTTTCATCGTGAACACTGCCTTTAATGGCATGCCTCGCTGTGGTCATCTGTAAAGATTTCGAAAGTGATCATCCAATAGATGACGTGGGTTGAGGAGAACTCATCTTTTGGAAGAGAAATCGAAAGAATGATGTGGCTTTTTGAAAAGGTGTGTCGTTTGGTCTACAACGAAACGAGAGTCCGACATCATTCAAAACCATCTGAAAAAAACGATCCTGTTCTTCAAGTGACGTGGGTGATGGGTATGGTCCACGGAAACTTTAAGACAGACCTCGGCGAAACTACAAGCTGCGCTCCCACATTTCTACAACTATTTTTTCAATCCCTTCTCCATGACCGGTGCGTTCGGTAGCAAATCCGCTAAGCCCTGGTGTTAATGATACAACACACATTCACAAACGGCTCCTGTTCTTCGATGCGGTATGATTCTCTATTAAAAAAGCCATTCCAGTGGTGATTCCAGGCGTCGCATCTCTCGTTTGTAGAGTTCTTTCCATGTCCTTCAGCTGTTCCGCGACTTGTGCGGAGCGTATGCCACTCTGAAAGTAAATTTGCATTTGCAATACACTTAAGACTGATTCTACTATGAAATACCACAGAACGATGAGTTTTTACTGAGTTTCCAAATCGGAAATGACCCAAAAAAGCCGGTATTCCTTATATCATAATTTCTATTCTTATCAATGATTTGCGATTAGCTATTTTCAAGTACAGTCATGGGGTTGTGAACCAACAGAATAGGCGTAGCTGGGTGCGGCGTGTGCAAGGGCACACTAAACACCTCAACTCTTTTCAGGAATTCGTAGAGGTCGACCCGAGGTATTTTTGGCCGTTGAGGCTGACCCGAGGACAGAAATCAGGGGCGGAGACTAGAATGGGGCGAGGCGAGGAGAGAAAGGGCACAGCAGCGGAAATTTCGCGTCGCACGTGGGTGCGTCGCGTGGTGATATTCAAACCAGAGTGCGGGAATTCGTCGCGCACCAGTGTATTGCGAAATACACCATGGCTACCGTACAGTACTCCATGGTTCCCTTTCTTCCCATTGAGGTTTGAGTGTCTCTGATCTCGAATTATCTTCATACGTATTGGGAGTTGTACATCTTCATGTAACGTGGGTGTGTATTATAATGGTCTTCGGGTTGAACACCGCGTTGGTAGTGATGGGTGAATATGGGTTTCTAGAGGTTATGTTATTGATTGTCGTTTAACTTTGATAGACCGAAAACAATAGTCACCATTAAATTACAATTCTGCAATCCATCCCCGTCAGGGATGAGCGGAATTCCGATTTCCGATTTCCAATGCTTTTTGGCCTTCCGATTTCCGAAAAAAGCCTAAAAATGCGGAAAAAATCGGAAATATCGGGGTTTAGATTTTTAAACCTTTTTCCTTGCCAAATCCTCAAAGAGATCTGGGGCTGTGAATTCGAATTCGAGGTCCGTCTTCACATTTCAGAAAGCTAGAGTTGAGTGCATTCACAGGAAAATTATTCAATAACTATCCTACTAACTACATATATTTGCCTAACTCTCTGTGTGTGTCTCATGGTGCGGGTGAGTTACACGTGACATAAAGCACTGGCGTGTAACTTAAATGTATTATTTTATCGCACATGTAACTTATCTACGCGGCGTGACGTTCCCTAGGGAGGTATATGATGCACTCTGGAGGCAGTACTCAGATGTGGGCAGCGTCGTCCATTCAGTTACCCAAGTTTTGAGGTACTTTTGAGGTAGTTTTGAGGTAGTTACCCAAGTTTTGAGGCACACCGGCTGGAGGCCCCGCCTGACAGACCGCTGTCGGCCCAGTCGTTCTCGCCGAGCAGTCTCCGACGTGTGACGGTGTGCTGACCTCGTCGCTTGTCTATGTGCTGGCCACGTCGCGTGTACGTGTCAAGTAACATGTACCAACAGTGCAAGTTGCTCGCAATGCTGTGTATTCATTGTTAGCGCACGTTACTATAATCAAAAATCCCGTCAAACTACACGTAAAATCGCTTCAAGTTACTTGTGAATTCAAAGCTGCGTGAGGCCATCTGCAACTTGCGTTGAAGGAGGAGGGCGTGAAGCGTCGAGAAAAGTGTGTTGCACCCAACTAGGAGTGCGCCAAGTGCCGGGAAGAAAAGTTTGCGGGACTCTACTGGGAGTGCGCCGATCGCCGGGGAAACTGTGTTGGACCGACTTGAAGTACTGCAGGTGCCTGGAAAACTGTGTGGGACCTAAGTGATTCTGCTATGATTCAAAGCGTCACGATACACGCCTATAAGTACGCGCGAGTGTACACATTGTTCAATTAACTAGGATAAGTCCAAGTTTTTTGGCAGGAACAATCACCAGGGGAGGGTTAAGAATTTCGCTGACCATTTCCGATTTCCGATGGTTTTTGGCGTTCCGATTTCCGAATTTGTGAAGGTTGTTTCGATTTCCGAAATTGAGCAGGTTGTTCCGGTTTCCGCTATTCAGAAAAATTTCCGCTCATCCCTGATCTCCGTCCAGTTGAAACTCTGGACGCTTCGTTATGTACGTTTCACGTAAGTCAGAAAAGTCGCCGCGAAGAGCGTTTAAACTAACAAGAATGTAATCTAAAATGAGGTTTAATGGATTGAATAAAATGAAGATTATGTTGAATAATCTAAAATGAGGTTTTATAGATTGAAAAAAGAACAAGATCGTGCATAAGACTCGAAAATAATAAACGGTGAGGAGAGCCGAGTAATAATAGAACCTCCTCGGCTCACTCCGAAAATTTCCGCGGCCGGCCCTCTATTGGCACTGAAGGGTGAGCCGAGGTGAGTTTGGCGCCACCCGAGTATGTATCCTCGGCTCGCCCTGTATTCGCCGCTCGGCCCGCCCTCCACGACTGTCTGAGTTTATTTGACGGCCATGCTGACAATTTGTCCGGTTCGGCATTTCTCCCCCAGTTTGCGATACAACGATTCATAAACTTACAATAAGTCTTCTTTCCCAGCGTTTGATGAGAGGGTCGTCCAGACGATTGTGCACGTCGTGGACAAAATGAACAATCTTTTCAGCTTGACTGGACCCAACAAAGTCCTCTAAAATGATGCAATGCAAAACGAGGCAGTACACTAACGTATGCCAAAAAAAGGTACATCGTAAACTCGTTGCGAGAATAATCCATTTCTGACTCTGTCTGCCAGAAAGAAAGCAGCCGGAGTCACCAACAAAGCTCCTCCATCGATGCAGTCGTCGAGGCTAGCAATTAAACGTGGCTGCGGCACCGCACTGTTTCCTGGGCTCTCGGTGAAATTGAATTCCGGTCGTGAAGTGTTACCTGAAAAATGGTTTCAAACTCGATCAAGCGGAAAAATGTAACCTGAGGGATGATTCTCCTCATGTTCCATAGGGATCTCGTCCTCTTGTACAACTGTGGCAACCCCTGCTGTTGGTATCAATTGACGCAACACCTAAAACACAATTATATAACGCAGAAAACATGAGGTTACCAATCAAGGATCGCTAATTGGAGTCCAGACTGCCCAGCAGCTCAACTTTTACGCTTATTACGCTAATAATAATGATGATAATATTTATACTCTGCGGCAAATATATTGAATATTGGGTTCACGTTGTTTTCGTTCACATGCAACGCTTCCGTTATTTCCTACGTTGTGTCGCAATTCTATGAACAACGCAGCGGTATGAAACTAGTTAGGGAGAGGGGCAGTCGGGTTTCAGATGGAGAATGATTGATAACGCATCAACAAATCGAAATTTTTCCATGGAGTCTGCATGAGAACAATGACTGATAGCATATCAAGCTGATGATATGTTATCACAAATTTTCATTTTCATTAATGAATAATTTCATTTTCACGAATGGCCCCCTCAACTAGTTTCAAGCCCAACGCAGCATCGTTCGCCTACTTGGTGCATTTTCTCTCGAAATTTGGCTTGCACATATGAGGATGGACAATTCGGCAAGAGAGGACGCCGACAATTATTTTAACTTGATTTTGGCATTTGCCCTGTACTCTAGCACAAAACCAAAAGCAAGAACTATTGCGGTGCTTTTGGAGAGAGCCGCACCAGAGCTAGCCTCCTGCGAAAACCAATGCGGGTGATTCTCAAGGACCAAACATGGACCGTCTATGTTTTCTTGCATTGTGGCATAGCCGATATGGAAGTGAGTAGAGGAAAGAACCGGTGGGTTCAGCGAGATGGTTTATATATTGTAATTTCAGGCCCAGCTAAGAATTTTTGGTATGCGCTGAAGGTGAAATTATGGGTGTTCTAAATGTTCAACAAAAGGCTCACGTTTCAATGGCAAAATTGTATGGACTGGGCAAGATGGAGCCCCTCTCAGAACGCGTGAATGTTATTTCGAGGGAGGAGAGGGATCAATAGGAATTCCAGGAGAGGCTAAACAGCAATAACAGAAAAGTAACAATAATCATAATAAGCATAAACTATTTGCAGGAACCACATCGACGATGTACATGATCTCACATCTAGACTTCCCGGGAGACTCGTTGCAAATGTGCAGCGAAGGCTGGACACGCAACAGGCTACGGGGTAAACTAAACGGTTCGCTTCAGGAACAATTTTTTTGTTGGAGATCTATTAAGCAGCCAAGAAACTCGGTATCGTGCCTATATTTGCCAACCAGGAGTGTAGGACTGCTAAAAAAGAGCATCCTCGAGGTTACGTGCTACACCTACTCAACTAGCATGCTGCTTTCACTTGACGGTTTGGGAAACTGAAAAAAAACGGCCGCGGAATTAGACGATGTGCGTATTTAATGTGCAAACATCTTCCGTTGTCAAATATGATTCAAGTCTTATAAGAGAGCATTTCAGATAGAACTCATTGTCTTTACCCTATGTGCCGCTGCAAACGCCATCCCTTCACCTATGGCTTTTGTTGCTCTCCTGGGATATTGGATGATCTTGCGAATGATCAGAGGACTGCTGACTGTCGAGACAATAACCAGTGCAGGAAATTGGAAGCTATACGAAGTCATTGTGGCTCGCTCTCGCACCCCAAACATTTACAAAGAAAGCCCATGTAAGCCAGGTTATTATTTGAATATCATCAAGCAGTGTTTAATCTTGCACGTTCCAGTGGTTTTACGACCATGACTTGACTCATGAGATAAATTACTTTGGCATTGCTTATCAGAACTCTAGTGCTCCTTTCGAAGCGTTCCATAGACGCTTGCAAATATGCGTTAACCAAACTACAACGAACAGCTCTGTCACTACTGTAGAAAGGTTCGCCCGCCCATACTGGTTCTCCTTTCTAAGAAAAAGAAACGGACCACCCGTATTTCCAGGTATCTGCTGTTGAAAATGCTGCGACATATGCTCAGTGATAAGTGCCACACCAGCCCGAATATTGAGAAATTGATGCGTAAAGTTAACAATGAGCATGTTAAAAGGTGCCGTTTTTTAAGACACTACTTTTTCTCAGATCTTCAGTCTGACTCACATGGCACACTTGAGCTGAAGAAAGGTTTGTGCAATGGAGAAATGCAACAATCACTCACATAACTGCTGGGATAGTGAAAGATATGCTTTCTGCTCAGGCGGACCACGTAGACCAGATTGGAAAAATCGAGAAAAAAAACGAGTTTTCAAAAAAAAAAGATGAAATAGCGTAAAGGTTTCCGATGGACATCGTGATCGACGACAATGTCTACATTCCTAAACACAGTCGCGTCGAGCTCTCGGATTCACAAGAACAGCATCGAGCACTGGTAACTCAACAAGGCCTGCATTCCTTGTGCGTGTTTGTTCTCTCTTCGATCCTTCGTATATTCATAAGAATTTTTTCAGTTCACGGGCAGTAATAAATGGCACTGTGTACAGTTCGCGCTTATACAAAAGCACGGAACGCGACACGAGACAGGATCTTGCTTCCATGCATGGACAGAATGGAAATGAAGCCATCGATGCGTTTGCTTCCATAACTCTGTTCTTCTGCGGTCCAGGGAATAACTCCCTTCGAGTTACTGTAGACGAATATTCGTCTTTGAATCCATTCGAACATCTCGGTCATATCATAAGTATAACGCAACATGTTGAGCGAAGAACAGCTCTAGCTATATTGAGTGCTTTAGAGGGCCATACTGAGTTCTTTAGCACCTAAGTAGCGAGTCTGAGAATATTAGAAATGCTTGTATTATAAGATCACCCTGTGTTCTAGTGAAATATAGTACCGAATCATATGCATCAATTATTTGTTATAACACATGTGATTCGATAAACATGCTGATTTTGTTTGTTCCATATAACGGTTGATTTCACTGCCCTAGTGCAAAGCGCTATTTCATCTTGATGAGGACTACAGGATCCTTATCATAGTTTCGGTAAGCCTCGAAGCAGCTGAGATAGGCCCTCCATCGCTGTGCAGCGCGATTGCATAATTTGATGGATTTGGATCATTAACGCGTCATACGTCGATTCCTATTCGAAGCACACCGTCGCGTCGTTCTTTTATTATTATTATTTATGAACGCGCACATTGTGCACGTGTGTACGAAAAACAGAACAAAACAATAACTCCATCATTCGCTCGCTTCCTTCTTGGTTGTAATTCGAAGTATTTCTTCTGGCTGATCGTAGTCTGTGTCATCTCGAAGGGCATAGTCTCGCGCTTCCTGCGGGTAGGTCAATATGATGTCCCTCTGTTGGAAGTCGATTGGTCGGATTCCTGGTGCTTCCTCGAACTCAGCCTCTTGGTAAGTTAGAGGTCGACTATTCAGACTTGCCTCTATCTCCGTCAGTAGTGTGGCCAGAGTCTCCGACGCCAGGATTTTTGTACCTATTGCTTTGTACAACCTTTTCACCGATTGGATCAGCCTTTCGTAGAAACCTCCTTGCCATGGAGCATACGGAGTTATTCGTTTCCATTCAATTGCCCTGTTCGCTATGAATCTCCGTGTTTCCTCGTTATCCTCCAAGTTCGTTACTGTTTCAGTCAGGATTTCGCTGCCTAAAACGAACGTCGGTGCGTTGTCCGAAGTGATGGATTCCGGCACCCCTCGTCTAGCCATAAATCTTCCCATGGCGTTGATGAAGGCACTAGTTGTGTTATCGTCAACTAGTTCAATATGCAGCATCCGTGTAGTCGTACAAGTCATTATGCAACCATAAGCTTTCGTTGTCTCGCCGTTTCCGTTCTTGACTGCTAGCGGTCCGAAATAGTCCAGGCCTATGTGCAGAAAGGGTCTTGCTTGTATGACTCGTCGACTTGGGAGATCTTCCATTTTCGGATATTTGAAAGGTAGATTGTTGTGATTTTGGCACGGCATGCATCCTCTTATGAGCTTCTTTGCTTGCTCTCGGAGTTTCGGTATCCAGTAGTGTTGTCTCGTATTGCTCATCGTATGTGCCAATGAACAGTGTAAGGGTCCATGTGCCTCATGAATCACTAGTTGCGACAATTGAGATCTCTGCTTGATTATCGCTGGATATTTGGTGTTCTCCGGCAGTGTGCTCCGTCCAATGCGTCCGTAGCATCTCATGATTCCATTCTTATCCTCCTTAATGTTAAGTTTTTTGTTTGTCGACGTTGTAAAGTCCTCTTGGTGGACTTGTTGATGAGCTTTTAGTATAGCCTGATCTGCGATTCGAATTTCTTGCCCTGAGATGCTTCCTTGTCTTGGTATGTCCCTTTTGAGTAACTTGGCTATTAGCTTTTGTCTATCATCAGGTAAAGACTTCATCGCTTTCACTATGAATCGTATCATGTATGCCGTTACTCTTCTCAGTCTCGTGAGTGACTGGAATCTTTTGTCTTCTGTCCAACACGCAGAGACTTCTTGGTTTATCGCGTTGACGGCCGTGCTGTCCACAAGTTGAAAAAGGTTTGCTTCTTCTTTCCAAGCTGCTTCCTGAGGTCCATTCCACCAGACGCTGTCTTGGAATTCGATAGCACTTACCCCTCTAGTGCCGAGATCGGCTGGATTAAGGCCAGTGTTGACATATCCAAACTGAACCTGTATATTGTCTTCTTGGAGCGTGTCCACTATCTTGAAGATTTCGTGACACCTATTCCTTACGAGTACTCCTGCATCCTTCTGTTTCTCCGCGTTCCTTAACCAGCTTAGAGCGATTTCGGAATCTGACAAGATGAAAATTCTGTTTATTTGAAGCTGAATTCGTAGTTCCTTAGAGGCACTTAGAGCCAGTCTTACTCCCATCGTTACTGCGTTCAGTTCCATTTTTGGAATGGTATGTTTGCAATGTAGCGACGGAAGACTTGATTTTGATATCAGAAGGTGTTGTTGGGTTCCATTTCTGACATACACTGCTGCGCACATTGCAATCTTGCTGGCATCTGTGAATACTACCAGCTCTTGTCCCATCTGCCTGTCTGCTATTCTTCTTGGTAAACGTCGTATAAAATTCTTGGTGTCTTCGAGGATCCGTTGCCATTCGGCTTCGTCTGACTGCGACAGTTTTGTATCCCAATCGTATTCCTTTGTCCATAGACCTTGGAAGAATAGCTTGGTTTTTAGGGTGAGTGGTACGAGGAACCCCATAGGATCATAAACTGATGCCATTGCACTGAGTACTTTCCTCTTTGTAATTTGGCTTCCTATATCCAATGACTTGTGAGTAACGATGAATTCGTCCTTTGTGGTATCCCAAAGCGTTCCCAGAGCAGATACTTGGCTCTCCTTGGCTCTGTCCTGCTCTTGGAGCAGCTTATTGAAGTCTGCATCATTGGAGTTGAATTCCCTGAGATTCATGTTTATCCGTCTGAACACGTCCTTCGCTTTCTTGTATTTGTCGACTGCTTCTTCGGTTGTCTCTGCTAACATAAAGAGGTTATCAACGTACAGATTCTGATTGATATCTTCTGCGATATTCTCGCTAACCTCGTTCTGGACAACATGATACTTGATGGTTGCTGCGAGTAGAAAGGGCGAAGGCTTTACCCCAAACGTGACTCGCGTGAACCTATACACGATGGTGTTAGCTTCATCCGGCGGTTGTCTATGTCTCTTAACCAGAGACACCTTGTCGCATCGCGATCCACCTCTTGCAGCCTCACTTGTAAGAAGGCTTTTTCCACGTCAGAAGTGATTGCAATTCTTCCCGTCCGTAGCCTCATTATGATTCCTATTGTTGT
The DNA here is from genome assembly GCA_029168955.1 of Aplectana chamaeleonis. NCBI lineage: Eukaryota > Metazoa > Nematoda > Chromadorea > Rhabditida > Cosmocercidae > Aplectana > Aplectana chamaeleonis. Next base: position 193,962 of record JAPDOI010000740.1, read on the forward strand.
TGGAAGAATCAAAGGGCCTTGATGTAGCACGTCGTTCAGTGAAGGTTTTCCTTTGAAGTGTGCCGAGGCATCAAACACCACCCTCATTTTGGTTGTCGTCTTCTTGGGTGTCAATACTGCTTGATGTGCTAGGTAATGCGTGTTTGGTCCAGAGACTTGCGGTTCTGGCACTTCTTCTAGGATACCTTTTGCGACTTGATCTTTGAAGATTTCGTCGTAGGACTTCAGGTAATCTTTGTCCTTTTGGTGGTTGTTCCACGTTGATCGAAGCCGTTTTTGAGCAATTGCTCTATTGTCCGGTAGTGCGACATGGCTTTCTCTCCATGGAAGTCTAACATAGTATCCATCCCCTTCTTTCACGATGGTGTCGTTGAATTTTTGAAGAACGCGTCTGTTGGTGTCTTCCTTTTCTTGGTTCTTGGTTCCCGTAAACTCTTGGAGTCCTGATGATTCGAGGGTCCAGAACTTATCCCACTCGTTCTTCTCATCTTCGCTTATTACTAGTGTTTTTGACTCCGTTACTAACCGCTCCTTTGGTTGTGGTTGACCGGAAATCATGTAACCAAGCTTGGTGTTGATGAGATACAGACCTGAGGGAAGCTTTACCATGCTACTGCCACTCATGACCTCCCACAACTGATCGCATCCTAATAGAATTTCGGTGTTGGACGGTTCACTGGCATAACCGATCTCCATCTGGTTGTCTTGCATGAACTGCCGATCCTCTTGGCTGAAGTCTAGACGTGGTTTTGATATCGTTATCACCTCCGTCTTGTACAGCTTGATTCTGCGCGGACATCCTTCGATGTCTCTGACGTCTGCCATCACTTCTTCGTATTCGTTGACTTGGGTTTCCTTGGTCCCAAATGTATTGAGCCGGATAGTTCTTGATGAGCCTGTGGCTTGAAGCTTGAGGTCGTCTGCCAGCGCTGTCTTTATGAATGATAGCTGGGATCCAGTATCCAGTAGGATTCGCACATTCTTGTGTCCTCCTGGTCCCTCTACTTTCACGATTCCCGTGAGAAGTTGCGCGGCGTTCCCTGTTGTTTCCTCCTTGGAAATCTGTAGGATATCACCTTCGGGCACTTCTTCTTGGGTTCCTGCCCTTTCTGTGTGCTGTTCGTCTGTTTCAGCCACAAGGGTCTGTTGGATTGTAGGTACCGATCTTCTTGCTTGATTCGGTCCATTTTGCTGTTGCCTCGCCTGTCCTTGGCTCCATTGTTGGCTTCGCTGTTGCTGTGCGGGGGCTTGTCCCCTTTGACCTGAACTTCTTTCCGGCGTTTGTTGTGTCCTCGTGGGTGTGCTTGTGTTCACCCTACATAGTGAGAAGTGATGTTTGCTTCCACACTTTGGACATCCTGGATTCCGACACACTTCTGCCGTGTGATTCGGTCGACCGCAATTCCTGCACAGTCTTCGCTCTATAAAGAATCCTAATCTCCTATCCGGCGGTACCTCGCGGCACTCCGATGGCCAGTGATTGGTTCTTTTGCAATATAGGCAGCTTTTCATGCCCTTGGTTGACTGTGGCAGTGCTTCTCTTCTTGGGGTCTTCTTCTCCTCGACTCTGGGAATTCCTCTAATCACCTCCTTTGTCTCCTCAATCGTCTCTCGCTTCGAGATAATGCTCTCGAGTGCATTCTGGAATATGGTCCAGTTCCAGTTGGTTTGCTCAGCCTTTTTTGTCAGCAGCTTGTCTTGGATTTTTTCTTCAAACTTTCGAAAGACTTGAGTTAGCAGCTGTCGATGGTCTACGTCTTCTCCCTTGTTCTTGAGTTGACTCATGATTGTCGCGATCTTATCGAACAACAGCCTCTGTGCTCTCGTTGAGTTTGATTCGGCCTTTGTATTTTCCAGTCGCACCTATAGCTGGTCCACAATAACCTCATCCTTCCCGTAACGTGTCTTGAGCCATTCTATTGCTTCTTCGTATCCTTGTTCCAAAACTTGGAATCGTCCCAGCGTATCCTTGATATCTTCCGACAACGCTGCGAGCAGGTAATTGAACTTGACTACTGAAGACATGGGTTGATTGTGAATATTGTGGCAAAAGATTTGCCAAAAATTCTCGAATTCCCATGTTTTCCAGTAAACTTTGGGATTTGCAGGGTTGGTAGCTTCGGAGCAACCGTGACTGCCTGTCGTTCAACTTCGTGTCTTGACTGGTTCGCACTTGTTGCGAATACGGCTTGTTCTCGTAGGTTCTGATGCCCTAGCCGTATCATTCTGTCGATTTTTTCCTGGATGTCGATCTCCTTGTCTGACAGTTCCCAGACGAGTTCATTGAGCTGCGAGATCGTTTCCGTAGTAGTATCACAATAGTTTTGAAAAGAATCCATTTCCAGCTTCTTGTCTTCCTCGCATAGATCGTTGTATCCCTGTTGCAGTTTCTCCGCCGCTTCGTCCATATTCCTCTCTATCATCTTCAGCCGGTGACTTCGTTGCCTGATCCTCATGCGTAGCTGCTCCATGGAATCCTGGGCTTGTCCAGGATCAACTTCTGTCAGCCATTCCTTCGTTCCTTCGATAAACTTTTGTACGGCCGATTTTAACTTAGTAATGCGGGATTTTATTGTCTGTAGAGCCATGTATGTTTGTGTTGTTGATGTTAACTATGGCCAATTGGATGGGTTTTTCGATAACCCGCAAAAAAAATTCTAGCACAAAAAAACTGCGTTCCCGACGAAAAAGGAAAGGAAAAAAATCTTCTGTCGTCAAGCGGACTGACGATTTTCGGCAACGAAAGGAGAAATTAGAAAACAATCCCCAACAGCGGATCAGGGAAGACGAAGAACCTACCGAGTTTTTTGAAACCCGGAAAAACTGCGCAACGAGGAAAAAACGCGGCCCAGAATTTTGCTACGGCCGATGCACCATGTAGCGGCTCTCACCGTATAGTGAGATGGCCGAGAAAAAAATGGGGGTTTTGGGTGGTTCAGTGGTTTACTCAAGAATAAATAAAAGAAAAGGGATACTGAAATTCTGGGCAGTACCTGGAAACCCTCGATCCGTGCTAGTCGTCTGAAGAATGGCAGGTCGGGTTCCGCGGATCCAGTTGTTCGGCCTCTTGGGTGGCCTATGTGCCGAATCTGATACGGCAATCCGAGGTTCGCAGAATAGAATAGAATAGCGGGACGGTATCACGAGACCAGGCCGACCGGCAGTAGAGAAGAAACCAGAAGTGAAGATGTCTCGAAATGCCCGCTTCCCCCAAAATACCCGCGACGCGACCGTACCCTTGGGTTCCCACAACGACGAAAGGGGTAGGTGTTGGGGCGGCGCGCTGGCTGGTTGCCCCGTGTGGAGGAGGAGTTGGGGAGGGGCAATCAATAATTTGATCTCTCGGGTCGAATTTGGTCCCGTTCTTCGGGACAGGTGCACCGAGTTTGCGCCAACCTCCAACAGTGAACGCGAAGTCTCTTCCAGATGCACGCCGACGTTATGTCCAAAGGTTGAAGGCAGCGTTCACGATGATCATCCCTGTTGACTTTCCACAGTGAAATGGTAGGCGAGAAGGATCCTAGGCTCCCAGTCTAGAAAGAACGGTAGAAAACGAGCCAGGAGCGGCAAAATAACGGCTGCGAACAAGTGTTTTGGTGCCCCAGACACGCCTGGTGTCCCAGATCCTCCCCTCAAAAAGAACAAATCAAGACTCAAATTACAGGAATAATCAAGTGAAGGAAGTGCTGATAAGTGAGCTGATCGCTTCATTGCACTGATAGGTATCATCCTTCTAGTGATCAATTCCTCCACGCTCAAAAATCAACGTAAACAAGAGAGGGCCCATTTTGGCTCAAAAACCCGACTTTCGCGTCCTTTTCAAGCATGCCTTGCTATATAGGGCACCAGACCTTCCGTAAACCGTTGAGATATCGGAAGTGAAATTTATCGTGAACACTGCCTATAAAGGCAGCATACACGCTCAAAAAAGATATCAATTATATGGAATGAATCGAAAGTCTGAAGCTGTTGATATTCAGAGGTAACCAAATAACCAAAAAAAAATCATCTGAAATGGAGATATAACGGTTCGTTATATATTGGCCCATAAGTGAACGAGTTGTAGCGATTGAGTGAAATAGCGGAGCTAGCGACTAATTTGTGGGGACAGCGACGCTAATGCCCTTGTACGGCCCTTTTTGGAACGCTTACGACGTTAGAAGCGTAAAAAATGAGCCAAAATGACCGTAATCGAGCATTGAACATTTGTATGGAGGGGCGGAGCCCGTATCGATGGGCGGAGAAAGGATAATTTTGTGACTCAGATCGGCTCGAACACGGTCATTTTAAAGGCAGCGTACACGCTCGCAAAAGTTGTTGAGATAACTACAATAATGGGGTCATACGGGCCCTAGAAGAGCCCTCACGAAGTTGAAAGGGTTGAAAACGAGTTCAAAGGACCGTATTTTAGCCGCTTTGAGTCACAAAATCATCCTTTCTCCGCCCATCAATACGGACTCCGCCCCTCAATACAAACGTTCAAAGCTCGATTACGGTCATTTTGGCTCATTTTTTACGCTTCTAAGGTCGTAAGCTTTCCCGAAAGGGCCGTACGAGTACAATAGCGTCGTTATCTCAACAAATTTGGTGCTAGCTCCGCTATTTCGGCCAAAGCGGTACAACTCGTCCACTTCTGAGTCAATATAGAACGAACCGTTATATCTTCATTTCAGTTTATTTTTTTCCGGTTTCTTCGTTATCTCTGAATATTAACAGCTTCAGACCTTCGATTCATTCCATAAAATTGATATCATTTTTGAGCGTGTATGCTGCTTTTAACTCGCTTTCAACTCCTCCAACTTCGTGAGGTCACTTCTAGGGCCCGTGCGGCCCCACTAATGTAGTTAACGTCGGCATGGATCGTGAAGACACTTCGCGTTCACTGTTAAAGGTTGGCGCAAACTCAGTGCCATATGCTTTGACATAGGTGCACCGAGTTTGCGCCAACCTTCAACAGTGAACGCCAAGTCTCTTCACGATCCATGCCGATGTTATCTCAACAGCTTTTGCGAAAGTGTATGCTGCCTTTAAGCTACTATCTAGATGTACACCAAGATCCCGAACATCTGAAGAAGAGCTAATTAGGCAATCATTGAATTTGTATTCATTCGCGGTGTCGTTTCCAAGATAAAATATTTTTGTTTTTGAGAAGTTGATCGGGATCTCCCATGATTCTGCCCATTCCACCATGTTGGCAATAGACCGGGTTAGAGCATTGCAGATCTGTGCCTTGCTGATTTCGTTATAGACCCCGTACCCTTTCAGATCATCTGCATACATTTGTATAGAGACGGAGGGATGCGTTTTCAATTTTGCTGGCAGATCAGTGTAAGCTAAAAATAGTATAGAAGACAGTACTCCACCCTGCGGAACACCACTAGTGCAATCATAGCTTCTGAAGGACGACTTGCCCACTTTGACGATCATTTTGCTCTCATTCAAGTAGGATCTGAGCCAACCTATCAGCTGTCCTTTAATTCCCATGTGAAAAAGTTTTAAAAGCAATTTTTCGTGACAAACTTTATCGAAAGCTTTGGAAAAATCGTAGTAAATTACATCAACAGATTGCGTATTACATATGGCCGTATGCCAGTCAAATAGACAGTCGGCTAACAAAGTAACAGTTAAGGCACCCGCTGTGAAACCGTGCTGCTCAACAGGTATCAACTTGTTACTCGAGAACCAGGAAACTAGCTTGTCACGAATAATTTTTTCCAATACTTCCACTGGTGGAGGAGTTATACTTATTGGTCTAAAAGAGGTTAACAACATCGCATCATTAAATTCAGGAATAGCAGTGATTATAGCATTTTTCCAAAGTGATGGAACCTCACTAGACACGAGTGAAATATTGAATTGAAAGCGGTCTGCATAAGGAAGTAGCACACTTTTTGTACACTATTTGAGGTATGCCATCAAACGTTGCGGAAACAGAAGGGTTCAGGCTATTCAAAATCTTGAATACATCGTTAGGTTGCACCATGAACTCCATAGTCATCAGATCGAAGGTGTTGACTAGCAAGCGTTTGTTCAAGCATCGGACCATCATCGCTATTGGTAAAGCTACTGCTCCTAGGGGAGAAGACTGAGGCAAAATATTTGGCCAGCGCTTCAGTCTTTTGACTGTTTTCCACATATCGGTTGCCAAAATCATCCTGGAAAACAGGTAAACTGGATCTGGGTTTTATTGCACACTTCATGAGCTTGAAAAACGAGCCCTTATTGCCATTGAACGTCAGTCTCCGTTGTTTATTTTCCAGATATCTTTTCACATGACGATCTAACTCAGAGCAAATTCTTATAAAATGCGCTTTGGTGGTTGGGTCTAGTGCTATGCGGAATAAACGTTTCTTCTAATCAATTAAGTTGGAGATGTGAGGAGGATAGCGAAATTCTGACTTTTTTCCGACAGAGATTGGTACTTATTTTTCAAGGCCGATATATACCACACGGCAGAATTTTCTGTATGCGTCATCAGCTGAGAGATAACCATGAAAAACATCCCACCAGACAATAGAGAAAAGGTATGCTGATAGTGCGTCATAGTTGGCTCGGTAGAAATCAGGCAAAGGCAGCTCATTGTTGAAATTTGGAGTTGAAACTGTGATTTCAAAACATACGGTATTATGACCAGATGAGGCAAACGGAGGTAAGATTGAAAAACTGGATAGCGTCGCAGTAGACGTAAGAACCAGATCAAGAACAGAATCACCGCGAGTTGGTTCGTTCACAAGCTGTGTAAACCCAAATCATTCAAAAAACCGTAGGAATTTTCCGGACTGTGAATGTTTCGCGACACCAGCAGTCAAATCAACGTCTAAATTGAAGTCGCCCAGAAGCACCATTTCTCTCTCAGAAGATCAAAGATCAAAAAGTGAATCAACAAGAGAGTCATCATCAGGAACTGTACAACAAGGTGGCCTATATGCAATAACAATGCTAAAGAAAAAATTGCAGTTTACAGCATAACCCTCGAGACACAGAAAATCAGACCTGAGGCCGGAGGCAGTGGTAATCGGCACAAAATTCTCACTCGTTCTGTCAATACGGGCTTTTTTCTGTCATCTTCGCTCCGCTTGAGGCAACAGTTTTTTCTTTCAAAACGAGATTTTGGCATCCTACCTGGCGATCAGCGCCGTTTCTCTAAAAACAATAGGAGAAAGCCAGTTGGAATAAATCATACTGCAACTACTTATTAACAACTTTAAAACAAAATCAAACACTGATGGTCCCATTTGAAATAGAAATAAAAACAACAAACCTGGTGGGTAACGAGTCCGTGACGGCAAAGGCGGATATCGGTGCCGTTTTCCTGGAACATTTGTTAAAGGAAACAACTCTCACCAAATCACACTAAAACTACTCATAAACAAGTTCCAAACAGAATAAAACACTAATGGGTAAATTTGAAGGCGGAACACAAGAAACAAACCTTGTGGGTGACTATTTCGGGAGGCTGGGGAGTAAAAAGACGGTCATTGCATACAATAAAAAAAACGAAATACTGCGACCTAGATCGTGATACAAGCACTAGCTAACATTCTATGAACATGAAACCTACGTTTGGTTCAGGTAAAAGGAAACTAATTGAAAAAAAAAACTTGAGCTCAGGTTTCCCAACGTATGGCGACTTTCTGGAGCATCCCCGGCCGATCCTGAAACATACAATGAGTTTTCGTGAGCCGATGTACACACAAAATATCAACAAAAAGTCATGAAATCAAAAAAACAAAAAATCAATTTAAAAAACCACACCTGAACACCTGAACGAGGCACTCGAATGCTAACGTAGGACTGGAAACGTGATTCTCACTGCGTAATTCGATTCGAGGGCATGTAAATGGCATGTTGCCATGAAAGCTATGGTTCATTCTCAAGGAGTAAAAAGTTCTTCTTCTTAATTCGTCTGAAACTTCACATTCCTTTCGATCAATTACAAAGTGAACCTCCCCCTCATGGACTCAGTGTCTCAGAGATGAAATTTCCTACAATATGTCACTAATTATTGGCGCTATTCCACTTTCCGGACTTCAAAGCCAAACAAATATTTTGGCCTAAACTTTATGATTAATCGTTGGTGCTAAACACGAGTGTGTTTTGTGTTCAGCACCTCAACTAGCCCTCCTATACGAAGTTTGGGCGGACATTTTGTTCCACCCCTGGAAAAATGGTAATACAGAAATTTTTTTCTCGAGTTTCCTTTAAAGAGCTTCTACCCTTGTAAAGGTTATCAGCCCAACACCGCTTCAAGCACGTTCGGGTTCCACCACTTGGTTATTTTACGCAGTGAGAATTTCGTTTCATGTCCGACGTTAGCGTTCGAGTGATCGAGGCTGCGGCGGCCAGAACTCGTCCAGCTCCGAGCGCGTGCGGCCACGCAGAGTGTGGTTCGCAGTCGACGATGAGAATTCAGTCGTTTTATGGACTGTAGGTATTATCGTCAATCACTAGATGGGAGAAGCCGCGACGTTGCTTGGCGGGAAAATTAGCCCGTGGGAAAACGAAGGCAGGATGGCTATTGATCGAATGATTTCGTGCACGAGGGCTGAGCGCGGCTTCCTACATACTTGAGAAAGACTGATGATATCCGTAATGCTGTGCACGAATGCGATGTTCAATATAGTTTTTTTTAGATATTTAGGTGGGGTACGCGCCATTATTGGCATTCAGGGTTCGGCGCGGGTGTGGGCCCCCACAGAGGGGGTCTGAGCTCCGGAGGGGTGAAGGGGGGCCTGGCCTTCGATTTCGTGATTTCGCGAATGATATTGCGCGCAAGTGCTGAGCGCGGATTCCTACTTGCAAGAGGTGAAGATATCCGGTGTTGTGCACGAATGCGACGTCCAAAAGTTTTTTTGCGAAATATTTGGATTCAATACGCACCCTTATTGGCATTCAGAGTTCGGCGCGGGTGTGGGCCCCGAGATTATAAATTGCCATGGGCACGAAATTTTCGCGGTAAACAAAGTTGATGATAACTAATTTATAAAGGGTAGGGTAAGAAAGAAATTGAGAGCGGTGTGTTTTCATTCACACACCGTCTTTCTCTGGAGGTGAGCGACTGAAGCTGAACAGACTAGGGTTTAGGGAAACAGCCTCACCGGTGATAAAGATATCACGATATCTGGACCTAAACATGGAAGACCCTGGCAAGAAAAACTACTACTCTTACCTGAGAATTTTGTGCTGATGACAAATTATAAACTTGTTGGGTCCTGGGAGAGGGGCGTTGGGATAAATTCAGAGATCACTGGTGTCTTTCACATCTAGACAACCATGTAATAATCAGGGTTTGGCGCGGGTGTGGGCCCCCACAAAGGGGTCTGAGCTCCGGAGGGGTGGAGGGGAGGGTCTGACCTTCGGAGGAGGACCAATTGGACCATCCTATGTGTGAGTAAAAACCGTTCAGGAGCAGCTTTTCGCATGGAATTCAAATATACATTGCGATTTGTCCGGAAGGCTGTCTTAACGGAGTTACGAATGACGGAGTTCAATTAGGAAGTTCAGTGTACAGTCATCGCCATCGCAAAGCTGTTCCGAAAATGACAATGAAGATATATGAATCCGTGTCCGAAGTGTCCGAAGCAGTATGACTACTCAATTCTAATCGATATCGGCAAATGATTTCTATTAAACACGAGAACTGATATCGCGAGTGGTCCCGTCGGAAGTCGACAATATTGAAGACCAAGAGTCACTAGAAAAGGATATTCGAGTCGAGTGTGATCGATTTGCTTAGGAAACTTAATTCCAACATCTAAGATGGACGTTGAATGACGCTAAACTGTACGCGTAAATGTCGAGAAAAAAACGTACAATTCTTTGAAAAAGTGGGTTTTTTAAAAAGTTCTAAGTTAAGTAATAAACGAGTGATCTCAAGAGAATCTGGCTCAAAGAAACAATAGTTCATACTCTACCGTTTGAAACCTTCCACGCCACTGGAGAAAGCCTCTAAAAAAATTTACTAGGTGTGAGCTCTTCTCTGAAATGCACTGTGGGCCCACAGCTGGGTCCACAACGAAGAACTGAGAAAAAGTGAAAATTGTTGCAGAACCCAGACCAGGAATATTCTCTTCAAAGGCATTCTGCAGGGGTGCGGTAAGTTTCAAACGGTAGTGTACAGAATGTAGTTTTTCAAAGCTATGATTTTCCCGTGTAACTCAATTAGAACTTAAGTTACTGCAGTTTTAAAACCCTAGTTCAAGTTAGTGAACTTCTTTTTTCATCTTCTCCCGCTTTCAGTGTAGCGGTCTTCGGCGTTCGTCTGAGACGGTAAAAGTTTGAACCCAAGATAAATCGACCACGCTGGACTCGTACATCCTACTCTTATGACACCTCGTCTTCAAAATTTTCGACTCCCTGGGGATCGAACCCTCGAACTTCCCCTTTTTTCATGGGGCTGGCTTCAAGCTTTTAATTTTGGTATTTTTCTGACTATTTGACAAATTCATTCTTACCAATTGAGTACGAAAAGAGTAATTCACTGCAGAGAAACGCTAGAGGCAAACCTTCCACATGAACTGTTAGAACACATTAGCTCAGGGTGGGGAGAGATAGACAAAACTGACCTACTAATTCTTCTTGAAGGGTTCTGAGAGGTCTCAGCTAAATTGGTCTTTTTTTGGCATAAAAATTAAGATCTCAATTTCTTTTAGAAAAACTTTCTCTAACCCTAGGTTACGCTGTTTTGTTATTCCTCGAGGCGAGTCGCCGTGCGCGTGCCAGAACAGCTGCCCCTTCGAAGAAGTTGAGCTTGGGACCGGAGAATATATCTAGAGCCTATCTCGCTCTAATGAGTCCGGGCGGAGCAAGCAGCGCAGATATCGGTGAAAGCGAAATATGTATATCACTGACTAGGAGACATCGACATGACAAGTCCCAAAGAAACAATTAAACTGGCTTGGAAAGAGGGAAATAGGCTATGTCTTCGACCCAAATACTCGCGACTTGAATCGAAATTGAACACGTGTGGCAAATTCATTATATGACATAACGTTGTAAATGAAGATTCAAAAAAGGTACGAGATTATAAGGAATTCAGAAAAAATTAAGTTTCGATAAGTTCGAAAATTCGCTGTTTCAAAATTCGATTCTTCGAAGGTTTTTTGAAATTCGTTTGTGAGTTAATTTTTCGAACGATTTTTTTTTGATTTTTCGGTCCTTCGAAAACGTTTCATGCAAAAAAATTTCAGAGCGTTCGACATTTATCCGAAATTGTACAATTATACCTACTAAATCATTGCGCCTAAGGCAGCGTTCAAATGTGGCGAGTGCGCTCCTTTCCGCTGCTATGCGCCTCTCGACGCTCCTCAACGTTGGAGCAGCCCGTGCCCGCAAATTAACACAGGCAAACACCCCCTACCTCGTGTTTATTCGACTGAAAACATTTGATCGGGTGATCAATCGCTCGAGTACTCAGATACTCGCGGCTTAGTAAGGCAGCACGAGGGGATTACTAACGCATTTACTCGTCGAGGTGTAAGCCCCTTTCGTTCCCCCAACTGCTGCCCAGGGCAGCACGTTGTGTCCTCTTGCTACGCTCACTGCCCCAACTGCTGCTCGTATAGTTGCCCCACCTGCTGCTACAGTCGCCCCAACTGCTCCAGTCGTCGCCCCAACTGCTGCTCTTCATTGTGGCCCCAACTGCTGCTCCTCATTGTGGCCCCAACTGCTGCTCATCTCTCCCCAACTGCTGCTCTTCACTCCCCAACTGCTGCTCTTCATTGTGGCCCCAACTGCTGCTCTTCATTTATGATCTCTCCTTTTTTTCTCATAATCCTTTTCCCGCAGGGGATATGTCGAGCTCAGCATCAGTGCTGGGTCGACCTATCAAAGATAGAGACCTCATTGAGGCTCATTCATATCTACAACGGCTTATTTATCCTTGATTATATCCTTTGATCTTCGCTGCAGCTGATGGAAATGATGCTGCCACTACGGGCTGTCTCATGCCCACCCTAGGCGGCCTCGTATCTGGCACGAGTTTGCGAGGACCGTTCAACACAGGCCTCGGTCAGTAGTGATTGTGAGTCTCCAAAAACATTTCTTGACACAAAATTTCTCTACACCTTGGACAATAAATCATTTTCACCCGGTTTCGAGACTGTAGAGATGTGAATTAGGCGTGATAATATGTTTCTCTCATTTTGAAAAACCATTTATTTATTTTTTTTATCAATACACTACATAAGGTGGACGTGAAAAAACGGGCGTAGAGTATGATGCAGCAGAAAAACAAATTGAAAAAATACCACGCAAGAAGAATACTCGAAGCTTTGCGTTTGAAAGCAGGAAAAGAATGGGGTACATTCTCCAAATTTAATTTCAATGAGACAAATGCTGAACCAGTCCTACATAACAAACTGTTCAATCTGAGATTAGTTTTGGGAACCCCATACCAATTTTCTCAGAGTTTCCACGTGTAGAATTATGACTTTCTTTGTAAAAAAAGTTATATCCACATATTCCAAGAATAAAGTTCCCCTCAAAATATTTTTGAGTCGCTGATATTAGCACTGTTTAGGAGAACTTTCAGGGTTGAATGGAATTCAAATATCAGAGTATTCATCCTTTATTGAATGGTGATTTCTTCTCTTCCAAAATACAACGATTTTAGATTTTCTTGAATATTTTTTCTTATTTCTAAATTATTACCTTGGACATTTTTCGGAAGAGTTCGAATTATTATTTTCATTGAAAGGTTGTTTTTGAACGTTGTCGGCTTTGAATTCTGTGAGCATTGTGCTTTTCGTGAAGAAAATGTATGTATTCCCCATTTCGCCTAATTTTTGGCAAACCATCGCCGCTCAGCATTTGAAAAATACAAGTTTCTGACATTAAACCGAAACAATTGTTTTTCTGTCAAAAATGCGAGTAAAGTTTAAGTTCAAGGAAACGCATTTCAGAGTGAGAAGGTGATTTTTCAGAATTTTCCGTTTACACCTTCGAGATTTAAAAAAAACAATATGTTGCAAATCTGAAAAAAACAGCTAAAAAATTCGTTCTAGAAGAGCCGAACGCCTCTCGAATTTTTGGCCGGTTTTACACAACCACCATCCAATAGGAAGGACGACTCATCCCTTTTTCCAGAACGATTCATCTGTTTTTTTAGCCGGGCTGAACCGTTTAAATTGCTCGCAGGGAACTTCTTTTCTCGAGTGTGCCATTTAAAATTTTAATTTGACATTTTCTTCAGAGTGAAACGACGTTTAATTTGATAATCAGTGAAATACCAAAAGTTTTTGAAGACTTGATGTAACGAAAATGTGAATATTGCATAAAAGTACCACGTCTGAGAGGTCGCGCGCTGATAAAAATGAGATCCCCGCGCAAATCATTGGCCGCCACCGCGCGTTTAGCCTAGGATTGAGTCATAGAAAGGCGACCAGTTGGAGATGAAATGAAAGTGTTGAAAAATGGCTTCGAGCTGTTGGCAGTTAGTAGCGTCAGGTCGCGGCGATTTCGCGATTGGATGGCAGCGTGTCTTGGTCGACTGCGACCGGGCGGCGCCTGGTCTTTAACTCGACGACAAACTGGCATTGAATTGACAAACCTTTGCTCCAGATCCATGAGGAGATATCGTTTGACTTCAACTCCCTCAATTGTTTTTTGCGAACAACAGATGTTGGTACAGTCGACCTGATAACAGGACTGTCGAAAAAGTGTACAGCGGGGAAGGTATGCGAAAATCATTCCGATGCACTCACTGATCCAGAAATATGAAAACACCAGCAATGTGAGAAAAACGGCTACGAACGAGCATGAAAGGACCTGTGCGGCCTAAACCTGAGTGTTCCGCTCACGCCACGCCCACTCCTTTCAACCGGTTCCGATCCGTAAACTACTGAAAACCCGGCCTTAGGGGTAACAACATACATCCAGGAGGTTACAATCCACTCCCGCTCAATAAAACTTACCCCATTTGATAATCGGTCGCCTTCTTCTAGTCGGGTCACTTCAGTCAGACACTTTTATCGGTAGCCGTTGAGGAAGTGGGCGTGGCGTGAGCGGACATTCAAGTTTGGGACCGTATAGGGCTATTTTGTAATCGTTCTTAGCCGTTTTTTCGGCACTATTGATGCATTGAGCCCCGGGTCTTTCGATTTACGTTGGAAACCCGAAGTTTTTTAATCGTGGGCACTGCCTTCAAGGTATTCCGTGTGATAGGGCTGGAGATCGATTGGTTGTGTTAACTCAATACAACTTCCCAGGAAGTGGGCATGTTCATGTTCTTAGAAGGGAAGAACTCTCCATAAGAATCATGAGTATGGTCGTAGTTACCTACGGGACAACTGAGCAGTGTTACCACACTAAGCTGGCTACAACACAGAGCAGCAGCTGGGGCGACAATTGGAGAAGGAGGGCAGCACGTGCTCCTCGAGCAGCAGCTCGTCCCCTTGTGCTGCTCTCGCTATTATAGTAAAAGTGAGAGATAGTTGCGCTCCTTGACAGCCCACGATCGTCTGAGATGAAGATCAATCGATTGCTTAGATTCCATACACCTTGCTTGGGGGAGATAAGAGAATTGGTGAATTGACATATAACTAATCAGATGTCTATATGTGCATGCTCAAAACAAAGAAGTCCCCATGCTGATTGTAAATATGCTCGAAGCTGTCCAAACGGACCACTTTGAGCAATGTTACCACACTACAATTGCCACAAAAAAGAGCAGCAGCTGAGGCGACAAATGGAGGACGAGGGCAGCACGTGCTGCTAAGAACAGCACAAAGGCAGCACGTGCTGCTCGAGCAGCAGCTCTTCCCCTCGTGCTGCCCTCGCTATCCTCGTCGAGGTGAAAGCCTATTGTGCTCCATTACGACACCGCGATCCTCTGAGTAGGCGCAACAGCTGATGATTTCCCATCGTTTTCGACTTCCGTGGTGGGATTAAGAAAAAGAAGGGCAGTAGTTTTGCTGCAGGTTCAATGCCACCTGCTTTAGTGATGGAGCAGTAAGCTTGAAACTTGCTGCTTGCTTCGTGGCGCGCGAGAGCGAGCGGGCGAGGGCGCGCGAGAAGGAGCGCCTGTGAGCGGCTTGGGAACTGTGTGCCCACGATGACCATCGATTTTGCGCAATCCCACGCTCTCGCCACGTATGGACGGAGCCTAACGGATATCAACTATAGTTGTACAATTTTGAAAAAATGTCGAACGAACGAAAATCGAAGTTTTTTCGTTCGAAAGCTTTTCGAACGAAAGAAAAATGAAAAAATTTCGTCCAAAAAAATTTCGAACGAACGAAATTTGAAAAAAATTTCGTCCGAAAAAATTTTGAACGAACCAAAATTGAAAAAAATTTGTTCGAAAAAATCTCGAACTAACGAAGTTTGAAGAAAATTCGTTCGACGAAATTTCGAACGAGCGGAATTTGAAAAAAATTCGTTCGACGAATTTTCGAACGAACGAAAAAAAAATTAGAAAAATCTTTCGAAAATTTCGTTTGTATACAACTATAATATGAACGCATAGTAGTGACATTTGTTCTACAGTGTTAACGACCTCCCTCTTTTGTGCGCATCTGTGATGTTCGAGGTCAATCTCCATAGGGTCGCACACAAAAGGCTCACGAAATGACCAATTGTCCCTGATACATCCAGCAGGATCTCAGCAGTTTAGCTCGCATGAATACATGAATAACCACAATGCCTTTTTGTAATTGCCGATTGAATGCATTTTTTTCGAATGTTGCGTTTCTATTCGATTCCAATGATTACTCGAAAAACTTCATTCACACGATTTTTGAGTTCATCGAATGCTATTCGAGACAATTAATAAATTTTATTACTAGCTTCGAGCGTTTTGGGAAACCTCTCACCTACTTTTTCCTGATCTGCTTCGTTTACCTGAGGCCTTGCCAATTTCTGTTCCTGCAAGTTGATGCTGCTTGTTGATGTCTTAATCAACGACGTCATGCGCTTAGTTAATTTTGTGTTTTGTTTTGTCTTTTTTTTTCGTCATCGCTCGAATTTCGCCCTTTGATTTCTTTATTGCTGGGATGCCGGAAACGGCGTAAATGAATGAATGAATAAATAAATAAATAGATAAAATAAAAAATATTTCATTTCGCTATTATTCTCACCATTCTGATCTCAGTATGCGGATAATAACAATTTTGTAATGCGTGTTAAATTCATTACAAAAAAAAACAGTGTTAAATTTTACGATTAGAGAACGTGTTTTCATTAGTGGATAGTATCTGCTGACTCACTCGCAGATTATTGTGATGAGTAAAGCGCTGTAATTAACCAGCACGACGACTTGACGTCGTTAACACCTCGTTAACGTGCCGCTCTCCCTGCCTAGGCTCCGCACAGCTGGGACGAAACGCCACGCTGCCTATATAGAAGCTTTGGGACTATCCTAGACGAGGGGGGGAGGCACTCAAGATTCAAGTCACAAATGAAATGAACCACCGCTCTATAACGCTACCACTCGAGGTATTTCTATAGAATTTCTCCAACAACAATGACAAATAGCAGTACCACGCATCTTTTATCAGGTTTTTCATTCATTTTCATAAGAAAATCTTGGGTGCTCTCTCGTCTGCGATAGTTCCAAAGTTGTAACCCCCACCGGTTGGACACTATTCTCACAAATCGATTACTCCGCTGCAAGAAGGAACCTACAAACTTATATATGATCATAGCATTGAGCTACCTAGACTAGAAAACAGACTTCGCGGTCCGCCGGTAGGCCAAACGCAGACACGGATTTCGACATTTTCAGAAATTCTGTTAGTTGAGGTGAAAGAAAAAGCGCCTGTGCAGCCATTTCAGAAGCACCTCATTAATTCTTTTTGGTTGTACCGCTTTTTGGTATCTACAAGTTTTAGACGAGTTATAATCATTAATCGGACCTATTACCGCCTAATTCTTCACTTCGAAAGTTGGAAAACGTATGTCCCCCTTAAAACTTCAGCTTTTCAAAATTCTGAAAAAAGATTCGGATTCTCCGAGAAATTCCCCACAAACTGTTACCTAACTCCCCTAACACGACCTCAAAATCACGAAGAAAATCGCCTATAAACCCGTTTCACCGTTGTCCAAAACCGTTGTCCAAAACCGCGCCTTCCACCGAAACTGGACAACGCTAATCTTTTTTCAAAAAAAGCAATCCTATGATCCTGGAGGTAAATGTTCTTCCTTAGCCTATCGTCTGCTAACTACCACGATGTCGCTGGGAAAGTCCTCAGTTTAGAGCATTCCTGAGCAAGGGGTTCAATTTACCAGTGCGGTGAGCCGTCGAAAAATATCGCGCTCCAATGCCTAAGCGAGTCTGCCACCGGCGGTGGTTTTGGCGGAAGTGTTGACCAGCACAGTGCCCGAAAAACCGCCGCCGGTGACAACCCCTCTCCCACCTGAGCTGGCACCCCTCCTATTTGAATGATACTAGTTGGGAATCAACTTTCTTGAGACTGTGAAGGTTTGCGCACCCAAAAAATGGTTCGACCCACCCGAAGGTCTCGATGCAAACCTAGTTGGAGGTTTATTATCCGTCAGAATGTAGACTTCTGTCGGTATCCGCTATTTTATAGTGCTATCAGTCATAGGTCCTACAGAAACTCCATCAAATGCTTAGAAATTTGATAGTGTATCATTCACAAGGTGCACCCCCACGCCGCTTCGCGGCGTACTTGTAGGTGTGTATTTTGACGCATAAAATGATATTCTCATTAGTAGTTGTTTTGTTTAACTGGACCACGAGGTTGGTAGATGCTTTATTGGCTTACGCACGTTTCGGCGGGATCGCCGTCTTCAGAGCCTGAAAGGAGCAAATCAGAAATGTGCTTATTCGGCCAAATGTCGACTAAACCTTACTAAAATTCGAGAGAAGTTCTTCCAAAACGTGGTCAATAACAGAGAAACTAGGAAGTTACCGCACCTTGCCAGGAAACTCGCTAGAGGACCAGCAGCATAGAACGGTTGACGGATGGCGGAGCACAGATTGATATCGTGTTATCAGTATACGCCGTCACATCATAACTTGACTTACTTGACTTAATCGGTTGGCTTTCGCCTGACGCGGTCATTCCGCATCTTCACCGAGGTGTGCCGTCCTAGTAGTCAGCCGTGTCCATTTTTCACGGTCTTCAGCCACAATTTGAACACATTCCATCCAGCTGTCACTATTCCATTTCCTGCGAAACGAAACATCGCGCCTGAACTGTCTTTCGATGCCGAGTGACTTTAAATCCTCTTTAACCACATCCGTCCAGAACTTTCGCCTACGCCCAGGTGGCCGTTTCCAGACAGGATTTGGAAGCATTTTTAAAGCGTGTTGTACGAGACGATCCGGCGTTCTTCTTAGTATATGCCCGAGCAGTCGATGTCGACTTTCCATTGCTGCTTGAGATGGCGTTAGAGATGCTGGCACTTCCTCGTGTCAAGCGTTGATGTACTGCGTCGATTTCCTTGTAAAGCGTCTTCGTTATGGCATATACGCGGCCAGAAATATCCAAGCAAACGCCTAAAAGCTTCCTTTCCGTGCAATCCAACCTTTCCATCTGCGTTTTCGGTGCTGCCCACGTCTCCGATCCGCATCATGATAGGGCGAATAGCGGATAGGTAGACGCGCAACTTGACTTCCTTCGCGATGGTGGTAGACCACAAACACTTGGTTAGAGAATTGAATGCAGACGTAGCTTTCGCACATCGTTGTCGAATATCCGCTGCATAACTACCATCGTTCTTCAGCAAACAGCCCAAATAACAGAAATCGTCCACCAGTTCGATACGTTGTCCGTCCACACAAAACTCCAGTTGAAGGCCTCTGAGAGACCCACATCTGCTTGCATTTGTCGGGACGAAGACGAAGTCCATAGGCTGCGCCATACTTCGAAACGAGGTTGACAATCCTTTGCAGGTTTGCGTTGTTTTCAGCGAATAACACAATGTCGTCGGCGTACTCCAGGTCGACAAGGGAGCGTCCTGATGGCGTTAGGATCACATCCGCAGTGAAACTGTTCTGCAACTCTACGCATGATGTCATCAACGGCGAAGTTGAAAAGAAAAGGTCCTGCAACGGCTCCCCTTGTCCTTACTCCTGTTTTCACCTCGAAAGCTGACGTAAATCCGACAGGTGTACGAACTGCTGCTGTTGTTCCTTTGTTCACGTCCTCGATTAACCGAACATACTTTTCCGGGACTCCATCTGCTCGCAGAGCATTGAGCAATCGATCACGATGAGGAGAGTCGAACGCGGCTTCAAAGTCCAAAAAAGCAAGCTGTAATGGCTTCGGAAAACCGCTGCCACGATTCAATTACTTTCCTTAACGACGAACACTTGGTCGATGGTCGATCTTCCAGGTCGAAAACCGGCTTGCTCATCTCTGGTCGTTCCTTCACGATGTTTGATAAGTCGCTCGAGAATGATACGTTCTAAAACCTTGTACATGACACGAAGTAGAGAGATTCTGTAGTTCTTAGGATCCGTGACGGATAGCTTCTTGTGAAGAGGTACGATGATCGCATGTCTCCACGAATCGGGTATCCTTTCGCTCATCCATATGGCACGGATGGTGTTGGTCATTTCACGAATCCCAGACGGAGGAAGAGCTTTCAGCATTTCAGCAGTGATGTTGTCATCTCCACCTGCCTTTCCATTCTTCATTTTCCGGACACAATCCAAAACTTCAGACTCAGTCGGCGGTTCCTCACTGACATCGTAATGTGCTCTCTGAACATGCGGGAGCTCAGGTACTGATGGCGCTGGACGATTCAGTAGTGAACTGAAGTAATCCTTCCATATTGGCAGCGTCGCATCACCAACTGCAACTCCATTGGTAGTGTTCAAGACAGGAGAACATCTCTTCATCTTCCCGCTATACTGTCGCAGCAACGTGTAGGCTTTCTTCGGATTCTTCTCCTCCCAAGCCTTCTCGAACTCCTTAGCTCTACACGTCCACTCTCGTTCGCGGTCACTTTGAGCTGCCGACGCAACTTCCTCCTCAGATGCTTCTCCTCCACGAAGTTTCCTGCAGTTCGGAGAGCACATACTCTGCTGTAGGTGGATGTTGTTTCTTCTGAGACGTAGGCGAACTTCTTCTTAGGCTGTACAACCGGGAGTGCCTCTTCGGAAGCGTCCTGGATGCACTTGACAAAAAGAATCCGCGTCGCAAAGTTTCTTCTTAGTCCGTACTCCGATGTGAATAGAAACGCGTTGTCGGAAATTCCTTCTGCACTCTTCATCTCTGAGACTTGTCATGTCAATCCTCTGGAGGCTGAGCCCCCCGCTTCCTCTTATGAATCCTCGCAGTGGAAGTTCAACAGAACAGGACGGTGATCCGAATCGAATGCGACATCCCACACAGCTCTAGATCTTCGAATGTCCGATACTGGAATATTCCTCGTCAGGACATAGTCAAGCTGTAGTTTCAAAGTTGTCATCTTCCGCTTCCGCTGCTCTTCTGGAGATAGCCGGGTTGGTCCCTGCCACGTAAGCTGATGGCGGCATGATTCCTCTTGATTGTCGATGCAATAATCAGACCACTGCGTTCACCAAAGTCGACAAGGCGGTAGCCATTGTCCGATGTTTGCTCCACTGGGTAGAACCATTTACCGAGTACTTCGGATTCCTGATCAAGTCCCATCTTCGCATTTGCGTCAATCCCCACGACAACAGCATGTTGACAAGGTATCCTGGCCAGCGACGTATTGAGTTCCTCATAAAACGCATCCTTCAAATTGTCTTCGGCGGTTTCAGTAGTGGGCGCATGAGCACTCACTATCCACAGATTGAATCCTCTGTGATCCCGCAGTCGTACGAATGCATTCCGACACGACGTTGAGCCGAACTCCTTGACCATACCATTGAAATCCTTCCTTACAGCTATTGCACAGCCTCCCACTCTCCTATCGTCAGCGTTACCGCAGTAGATGGTGTACTCTCCGACGCTGATGACGGGTCTATCCTTGAGGCGGGTTTCCTGCAAAGCAGCAGACGGTGCATGGAAATAGCTCAGAAGTCTGGATAGCGCAGTCTTTGATATCACTCGACAGCGATCGACAGTTCAGGGTGGCGAAATTGTGGCTTTGTGGCCAAAGACTCCATGACTCTAGGTACGGATCCTAAGGTGTTATGGACCAGAGGCCTTAGTGTGCCGGATTTATGACACCTTTATGCAATGTGCGGGATACTTTCGCGATATAGTTGTGCACGCTTATATCGCTCGAACGTTCCTGTGTACACTCAAACGTCTGCTGGGTTCAGTAGAAGAGAGGGGCACATCATAACAAGAAACCAAATTGCTTCCATTTCTGAAAACAAACTGACTGAAATTCCGTTCACTCTCACACACACACGCACACACACAGGGTTCTCACACACACACACACAGGGTTCACACACACACACACAGGGTTCACACACACACACACACACACAGGGTTCACACACACACACACACACACACACACACACACACACACACACACACACACACACACACACACACACACACACACACACACACACACACACACACACACAGACACACATACACACACATACACACACATACACACACCCACACACACACACACACACACACACACACACACACACACACACACACACACACACACACACACACACACACACATACTACACACACACACACACACGCACATACACACACACACACACACACACACACACATAAACACACCAAGCAGCGTATAGTTAGTAGGATTCTTCCCTCGTATCCTGAGTTACTCCCTCCAACTAGGTTTGCACACAGGTGTTGTGAAGCCTTGTGATTAGCAGGGGTGTGCGTTAATGGAAATTATTTTTTTCGTTCCGCGTTAACCCGTTAATGCGTTAACACGTTGATATTGAATTTCGTTAAACCATTGAAAAGAAAAACATTACCACGTCGAAAATCAATACATTATCAGATCTCCCATATCAATCAGCGTCATGCAAGGTTCGTCGCGCGATAGGGCCCCACAGGGGGCTGAGCTCCAGAGGGGATGAAGGGCTCCGGAGACGTGTTATCTTCAGAGGAAGACCCATTGGAGAAATGTGCATGTGAGTGAAAACCTCCCGGAGCAGTTTTTCACATGGAGTTCAACTATGCATTGCGATTTGACTGAAATACTATTTGAGCCAAATTGCGAGAGACACGGTTCAATTAGGAAGTTTAGGGAGGAGTCATAGTGAAGACGTTCCCAGAATGATAGACAAGACACTCAGACAATGGGGTGGACCGACCGCGGGCGAAAAATCGCGTTTCGTACCGACCGCGTGTGACTATCGTACTGACCGCGGGCAAAAAATTCATTTCGTGCCAAACGCGCGCATTTGCGTACTGACCGCGCAAACGAAATAGTGCACGCGGTCGATACGCCTGTGCTGCGTACCAACCGCTCGCGGAATTCCATAGAGACGTACTGACCGCGAGCATTCATCTTTGAGCGCGGTCAATACGGAATATGACTTTTCGCTGCGGTCAGTACGTGAGCACACGCCGTCAGTACGCAAGTGGTCGTGTTCGGTACGCAAACGTCCGCGTTCAGCACGCACGAAAACTAGTCGGTGAGGTCGTTATTTCAGTTTGCGCGGTCGGTACGCAATTTCTCGCGTTCAGTACGCAATCGTCCGCGATTAGGACGCAGGCAAACTGGTCAATGAGATTGATTTTTGAGCCTGCGCGGTCGGTGCGCAATCGATCGCGTTCAGTACGCAAGCAGACTGGTCGGTGAGATTGGCTTGTCAGTCTTCGCGGTCAGTACGCAAGTGTGCGCGTTCAATACGCAATTACCCGCGTTCAGTACGCAGGCAAACTGGCGTGCGCGTTTAGTACGCAATCGACCGCGTACAACACGCAAGCAGACTGGTGGGTGTGGTCGGTTTGTCAGTCTGCGCGGTCAGTACGCAAATATGCGGGTTCAGTACGCAATTGCCCGCGTTCAGTACGCAGGCAAAGTGGTGGGTGAGGTCGGTTTGTCAGTCTGCGCGGTCAGTACGCAAGTATGCGCGTTCAGCACCCAATAGACCGCGTTCAGCACGCAAGCTGACTGGTGGGTGTGGTCGCTTTGTCAGTCTGCGCGGTCAGTACGCAGGTGTGCGCGTTCAGTACGCAATCGACCGCGTTCAGCACGCAAGCTGACTGGTGGGTGTGGTCGGATTGCCAGTCTGCGCGATCGGTACGCAAGTATGCGGGATCAGTACGCCGTGAGTGAGGTCGGTTTGTCAGTCTGCGCGGTCAGTACGCAAATATGCGGGTTCAGTACGCAATTGCCCGCGTTCAGTACGCAGGCAAAGTGGTGGGTGAGGTCGGTTTGTCAGTGTGCGCGGTCAGTACGCAAGTATGCGCGTTCAGCACCCAATCGACCGCGTTCAGCACGCAAGCTGACTGGTGGGTGTGGTCGCTTTGTCAGTCTGCGCGGTCAGTACGCAGGTGTGCGCGTTCAGTACGCAATCGACCGCGTTCAGCACGCAAGCTGACTGGTGGGTGTGGTCGCTTTGTCAGTCTGCGCGGTCGATACGCAGGTATGCGCGTTCAGTACGCAAACTCCGACAGTTGCAACGTTCAACTACGGTGGTATTTTCGTTGAACTAATGTCTATACTGGAAATAAGCAGAATTTTCCCTCCAGTTCAACGGAAACTGTTCGCTAGTTAATACGGATTTCCCCTAAGGTGAACAGAAGTGCGTCATTTTCACAAAAAACGTTTAAGCTAGGACTTTTTCAAGCGTCACCGCCCACCATTTCAGACAGTCGTGGCGGAAGCACTTTGCTCTCCGCTGGCAGCAAGCTAAAAACATTGAAGCAGCCGACTGCGCCTAAATAAGGACCAATGCTGATCGAAGGAGGACCGCAATCAAGATTGGGAACTTTCCAAACCCATGTCAACACTCCCCACAAATCTTTACCCATTGTAAGGTTTGAGGAACGTTTCCAGACAAAAAAACATGGTGAGCCAAGGCAGATTTGAGCGTAAGGCAGGTATCGTACTACCCGCAACCAGCGACAGCGATAGCGCATGTTAGGCATATTGATTTTCGGTCGATACAGATGGTAAACATTGCGTCACGTCGCTCGTCGCTGGAGGTATAATCGCAGTCTAATAGTTGGCACTGCACCTTGCCTACTTTCACGGAAACCGTACATGTTCTTTGCACGACCTCGGGGCTCAAGCCTATAATTGAAAAACCAATCTTGAAAAAAATATTGGGAGGTCGAACAATTCGTGTACCCACTTCGAATATTCGCCCACCCAAGAATTTTAATTCTTTGGAAAAACCAGGGAACGTTCCCTAAAAAAGTAGGGCGGCGCCCTTACGGGAGCTCCCCACCCCATTGGATACAGTTCTAGAATTTTAATCTGATCAAGGCAAAAATTCTCTTTGAAAACCACGCACGAAACGAGTTAAGCATATCAAACAGTTCCCTTCTTACTCCATGTACCACCACCAAACTGAATTGAATGTAATCTTGGACGATGCGCGCCAATTATTATTCCTCATGACGTCATTTCGCAGTGGTTTGGGTGCTATCCTGGCGGGGAGGGGGACACTTGACCACGCCCAATATTCCAAGCCTGACCACGTTGCAAGCGATGAGAACAACTGAACATAGTTTTGAACTTATGGCTTTCCTGGTAAATGAAAAAAAAACTTATGAGACTACCATGCATTACTGCCGTTCTCGGAGCCGAATTCCGCTCCGCATTTGCGGACTAAGGCTGTTGCATCACGCGACACGATGATAATCGTGGTGGGAGAAAGGTTAGTCGTCCCGGTACCAAGTGGTTTCAACACGATTATCATCCCATTGCGTGGTTCAACAGCCGTTGTCAGCACATGCGGACTGAAATTCGGCTTCGAGAATGACAGTACATAGAATTCGACACAAAGAAGTATAGGAAATTTGACAGATTTGGTCATTTTACATACCATCCCTCCCCGAGTCAATTTAAACTTTCCAGATTGAAGCGAAATTCAAATCGAGCGTATTGCGGCGCCTAAAGTTACGCAAAACGGCGCTCCAAAACGAATGTCACGTGACGGCTACACGTTCAACGAAGATTTTGTGCGCACGGGACCGTCCGAGGGGAGCCCTCAATGGAGAGCTGCTATCCTCATCTCGGGGTGCTCCCCGGTAATCGCAGAGATGCTAGAGTGGGCATGGACACAGAAAATCAATGAAAGCGGCTAGCGTCGCAAGACCACCGTATTCGTGCATTGTTTCTTTTAACACTTTTCATAGCCGTACATTCTGCACTCGCTTCGCTAAGTCAAGCATACTAAGCAACAATTAGTGTAAAAGAATTTGCGACTGATTGCACATCACTCCCTCAGTTTTAGACCCAAATTGACAAGGAAAAGCTGCAGATTAACGGTTTCCGAGTGTGATTAATATCCGTTCGTATCGGTTTGTCTTTCGAAATTATCTCGGGCCACATGGTACGGTTTTATTTTGAAACTAATTAGTGTGCTATGATAAAAGAGAGCATTATATTTGATCATGTTTGAGATGTGCATTAACGCACTGCAGATTGTATTCTGTTGGATTCATTCGCCGGTGCTATGTGGGAAGGGGGGCAACTGTTGCATCGCACTTGACCACTCTCATTTTTCCGTGCCGCAATGACTCCTGATTTTGGTAGGGGAGGGAAACCCCGGGTAAGTGCTCAAATTTAGTGCGGCACAGTATGATGGGCGTTGCCAAGTCCATCGCGCTATAGTGCCCCCCCCCCTTCCCACAGCACCCATTCGCCTATTAACCCACATCTGGAATGTTTGAGTTGGGTTGCGAAAAGAGCAGACCATCCAACTGGGGTTTCGACTTTGGAAATATTTGAAACATTTTTTAGAGGGTTACAAAGCTGCTATAGCTACAGCAGGGCAGGCAGGGGGCTTGGCCGCCGGTGTTTTACTGTGCTTATCTGGGCCGAATTCCGGTCCGCAATTGCGTCTCGACACGCTTTGCGGCCGCACGCGCTCGAGTCAGTCGGGTTTCCAGCGCCAAAGTCGACTCGATGTGGCTTTTTTATACAACTTTCTCCAATTTTTCTTGATTTCCAGTTTCTAAAACCCACCTAGAGTCAGCAGATCGGCGGCTGCGGCGCTGGAAGCTCTTCTGACTCGGCAGCGTGCGGCCGCAAAGCGTATCGAGACGCAATTGCGGACCGGAATTTGGTTCAGATAAGCACAGTAACTGAGCGGCGGCATGGAAACAGACGTTGCCAAGTGACCCCCCCCCGCTGCTGCAATGGCACCGATACAAAAACTGTCTGTCGCTTTTCCTTGTCAATTCGGACCTAAAACCGGGGGAGTTATGTGAAATCAGTCGTCTCAGGGAAGCGCGCGCAGAATGTGCTGCGATGAAAAGTGCTTATCTAATGATGGTTTATTTACTATATGAGTGTAACTACTACTGGACAGAGCTGAGCTAAGGTAACTGGTTGTTGTTTTCAGACAGAATGTTCAAAAAGGGTATGATGGGTTGCCCTCCCTGGAGAATTACTACCAAGCAAACAGAAAAGTTCGTTCACAGAGATTACTACCGTTATGTTTTCAAAACGATTTATGATATTTAGGCAAAGTCGAAAGCGGCCACGTGCTGCTACACCTCAGCCAAGCAGCGATTCTGCCAGCGAAAACGAGGATGCTTCTCAGATACGAGGTAGGTACAGCCCCCAGCAAAAGCGGTAGTGTGGTTGCATGTTTTCAGAGTAATGTAGCCTCAGCTGGCTTAGTTGCAATTGTGTCCTTAATCCATAAATGGATACGGGGAGCTGCTCAAGACTCCTCTACACGATTCTAAAGTTTCCACGCTCAACGCGCCCGCGACACTCATCCGGCTGCGCGCGCACGCCCGCGTGTAAGCAAAGTCTTGGAGTCAAAGGATACAGCTTTCATTTGCAGTTGGGTTGGCAGTAAAGACTTTAGAAGTATTATTACTCTTTGATAATTCCTCTTGAATTTATGGGTGCTACCGCAGCGAGGAGGCCACAGCCAAGTTGTCAGTGCACAGATCCTCTCCAAAATCTCAAATGCGCACAATTACAATTGCCCTGCACTTGGCTACGCCCATTTTACCGTGACGCCCAGCGAATTGAACAATTTGATATGATTTAATATGTTCATGTTTGTCATTCCAAGGTGCCGGGAGCCGTGGGAGCATTCTTGGAAAGCACCCTGTTAATTGGCATCATTTTGTGGCAATGTCCCGGTGTTTTTGAGCTGCTTCCGTTGTATTTCTGCAGCGAGCTACCGGCAGACACCCCTCAGAAAATATGCATTACTACCACGGTATTTTTTCGTTCGACTCTTCTTGCTAAAATCTAGGTTCAGGTGAATCGTCGCAAAATTCTACGCTGTTCTTTCTAGAACATTGCACATGTTCCAGGCAGCCTCTTCGAATGCGTAAATGGGGATTGTCTCAATTTGGAGGAAGCCGTCAAAGTGGTTTATCAAATGAAACGCGATGGCACTTTTAGCGACCACATCCTAGAGGTATGTATGATACTAGGCTCTGTTTCATTCCAAGTGAACTCAGGTTTTCGGTTATCACAGCGCGGAGCGGTGGCTTTTTCGTCGAATCCTCCTTATCACTAGTTATATTTCACCGAGGCCCACCGCTCCGCTGCTGGTGATAATCGAAATCAACAGGTCACTACGGATGTACCAGAGCTTACCTACGTAGCTCCGCGTTGTTTAATCTCGTGAGCCAGCATGTCTTTAAGGAATTTTCCTCGTCCGAAACTGGTCTAAGGATCACCCGATTTGAATTTGCTGGCTTGGATAACGATATGGAGTCTGCTCGTCAAAAAAATGTGCTGCTCTGGACTTTCGCCTCACGTATTATGGTCAGTTTAGCATGATCTTAAGTAGCGAAAATGTTTCAACATTAATTATAGTGACTTGGGTGCACACAAATTATGGACTTGATGTTTTATGGTGCTATCGCAGCGAGTATGGGGGTATACTTGGCCATTGCACTCAGCGAAATGAGATTTATGACATTTGTGGTGTCACAGTGACGATTTTTCAAAGCGACCCCTCCATTGAATCCTTTAGCTCCAACATCCCGCGATCGCGAAACCCGCGATTTAACTGTACAATCACTGAATATAGTTTGCATGGAACGCACGCTGCCCCTGAGATGTTTTTGGGAGTTTTCGATTGAACGCAGCCTAAGCACAGTTACTCATTGTTGTAGGGTTCGATAAGCGTCGCTCAGTCGTCTAAAGCGTACAGGAATTCGCTTTTGTATGGATCTTCTCTTCCTCTGCCTAAAATATCTTTTTCGCAACTTTCCAAGGAATGGAAAACTCCTGTTGACCCGCCTTTTATCGAGGTAATACTAACATTTCGAGTGCTGATGAATCTTCAGATATGCTGTCGTTTCAGCTTGATCTGAATAGAATTGCCCGCAACTGGGCCAACCGAAAGCAAGAAAATGAATTCCAAAAACTTGCGGCCCTCTACAGGAATATTTTTATGCAGGTAAGAAAAAACAAGTAACGAGTAATGTGCTTATCTGGGCCAAATCCCGGTCCGCAATTGCGTCTCGACACGCTTTGCGACTGCACGCTCCCGAGTCAGAAGAGCTTCCAGCACAGCAGCCGCCGACCTGCTGACTCTAGATGGGTTTTGGAAACTGGAAACTAAGAAAAATTGGAGAAAATTGTATAAAAAAGCCACATCGAGTCGGCTTTGGCGCTGGAAACTCGTTTGGCTCGACCGCAAAGTGTGTCGAGACGCAATTTCGGACCGAGATTTGGCCCAGATAAGCACAGTATAGTCTACAGCAATGGAAGTAGGACTTGGTGAGGTTGCGGACTCGTCCTAATATGCGGTAGTTTGCTAGTGGTATCACTCGTTTTTCCGAAACGGCGTGATAGATCGGTAGAGTCTGCGTCCGATACGACTTCATCTGTGGAAGCAATGAAAACAGGCAAAAATGTGAGAGTGGAAACAAACTCACCAACCAATCTCAGCTATTTCGAAAAAATGAGTGATAACACAATCAGACTACAGTATGTTAGGAAGAGTCCGCTACTTCACCAGGTCCTACTTCCATTGCTGTAGACTATACCCACGCAAGCTTTTGTGTGCACCCGTTTCAGTTAATAGTATCATTTCATTTCAGATTACGGTGCCTCCTGAAGCGATACAAAACTTTTCTGTAAGGATCAATAGCTCAAGTGCAAAAAGCAGCTTAGAGAATCTGCCCTTCCATATCATGGAGACTTTAATTGGTACGTTGGTACGGTGCAACTTTTTTGCTCCCTTCTGCAATTGTAATTGTGTGCAATTTAGACTTTGGAGAGGATCTGTGCACTGACAAGGACTCGCTACCTCTTCTAAGAGGGGACATTTTCAGGGCGTTACAAAAGGCGCTGTGAGTTTAGAGAACTTAAATTGACCTAAAAGGTCTCCATTAAACACTTCATAACACTCATTAAGTTTAGGAGAGATGTCAGAGCTAACGTCTGCAAAGTCGACGAAAACGGCAACGTGCACTGGACTGCAAATCCCGTTAGGATCTATTTATATAACGGTTGGGTCATAGTTTTATTAGTGCTCTCTTGATAATTGTTTTCAGCGTCGCGGAAGCCAAGCTATGGCAAGCTCTACGGCAACGGCTTGAGTTCATCTAAAGCTTGCACGGAGAGCAGGTGTGCTCATTAAACCCGTATTGTCGTATTAGTGTATTATATTATATTGTTAGCACTTCTTACGTGTATTTATGGTCTTCCACATGTGGAAAATATTGTTGCTGTTATAGGATTTTGTTGATGTTTGATAATAATAGTATTTAATAAATATGTGTTTTCTAGAATTATGGTATTAAAAAAGGTTCTCTTCCGCTCTGAAAAGACATACTTGTGATCTTCCAAATGAAATTGTTAGTATCGTGATGTGTACTAGAATTTGCTGGGCCTGGGACGCAGGTTACTGAACAAGGTGAGGGGGGGGGCAAATTTTACTCAGACCCGAGTCCCTGGGAGCGTGATTTGTCAAATTTTTGGCCATTGCTCATATTCAACCTCAGGAGGCCCTTTCCAGCTATGACGGAGACTTCCATTCTTCAAATACGATCGACACTAGTGTTTCGTACGCCAAGTAAATAATTTATTAGTTTTGCAACGAATCCAGTCTTTGTGAAATTGTATAAACTGGAAACACCTGCGATCAAGCTGAAGTATGAAAGCTCTCTAAGGCCCCCGTCATAGTCAGCCGAAAAACCGGCCGTCCTATTCCCACCCGGTCGATATCTGTGAGACACACGCAGGACGGGAAAAATGAAGTGATAAAAATCATCCTCAACTGATAAAATTCCACCTTTTCTATGTCGTCCTTGGTCGTATCAGGTGGATTTTTATCATTCCAGACGGTTTTATCAGTTGGGGTCAAACTTTATCATATCATACGACGATTTTTATCCTTCGAGGATGAATTTTATCACTTCATTTCCTCCCGTTTTGCGTGCTTCTCATACCTATCGACCGGGTGGGACTAGCACGGGCGCTTTCGGCCGACTATGACGGGGACCTAAATGATTGATAAAATGTGTTGTAGGCCTTTTCACGATTTATTCACTGAACTGGACTGACTGTGAAAGGACTATGAAGAGAAGTGTGTTCCCTCCTGTCAACAAGCTTGGAGTTCGAGGATATGGTGGTAAGTTCGTACGGCATAACAATGAAAGTTTAGATTAGGGGCCTAAGCGGCTGGCCAATCAAACGTTTTGAACTGTTTCCTTTTGCGCGAAATTGGACTGCGATTTTAGAGCGATTTTTCCTTCCCATAGGCCCCTGTCAGAGTTGGGTGAGCCGATGTAGCCAGCCCGTTCAATTCGCAGAAGAAGCATTGGAAATTGGGTGCAAAAAACACCCGGTGTGGCCTGCCAACAGCCGCCCGGTCGATACGTCCAATAAAAATAAAATGGTGGGGTGAGGTTGAGAAAATCACCCGGTGTGGCAGACGTGGTTGATATTCATGTAAAACGTGGGCGACAGGAAGGGGGGGGGAGAAAATTGCCATCACTTCCGGTGGGCTCTTTTCCAACATTTCCCGAAGCGTTACCATCCATTTTCAATTGATTCCTGAGTGGCTCTCCCACCAGAAGTGCGAAACTTGGACAAGAAACGTTAGAAATATGTTTGATTGCTTGCAATTTTTTTCTACGCCCGCCCTCTGCTAAAGTGGTTTTTTTTTTCGAGCGACAAATTACATTGAAAATTTTGAGTGGGCCTCTCACTTAATTCTCTTGCTTCACCACATATAACTAAACTATTACAGAAATGATTGCGCGAAGAGTCGCACACAGAACGGAGGTGCTCCGTGAGCCGGAAATACATCACGAACCAGAACGAGTCCAGTTTGGAGCTGCCGAGGAAGGTAAGCGTGTCTGAATCAAATCTTATCCTGTTTACTTTTTTCCCTTTCTTTGAATGTTTGCTGCAGTAAAAAGCTCGCCTTGCACGGAGATCCCAATAGAATTGTGTCTCCAAATCACCCATTACGTGCTTACGGTTGCGTTGCGGCGTAGTACTGCAGCGCGCTTTCTCGCCTCTTTGCAGCCGCGAAAGCGCACGTGCACAATTAATTGTGGTGCGCGCGAAGCGCGCACCAAGATTTGGCTTTGATCTCTTCCCGCGCGGATGCCCTACAATGAGATCACCTATTCATACCGTCACCAGAGGAATGAGCTGTACTGTGTGCAACTTTTCATCCCAACTGCTCCCCGCTTTCTAAAGTTATGACCTCTCACAGTACGCAAAAACGTTCTCCACCACCGCCTCCGCCACCGCCTCCGCCTCCGTCCGTCAAAAACCATTTTTTTGGAAGGCGTGGACCAAATCGCTCGAAAATTTGTGACTAGAGGTAATCGGTCACGGGAATGACGAAAATAATTGTTAGAACTCCCCATAATGACTTCTGGGCCCCTAACGGACGATTCAAACTCGGAAACTGGCCTCTCAAGATTAGTTTATGAAAATGATGGGTTTTTTGGTTATCAGTCATGGTTTTCTCAGACTCCATATAAACACCTTGCTCTCTAGGGTGGTGTACTCACTCAGCGCAAAGGGTGTAATTACCGCCGTAGCTGGCATGTCAGAAATTTCTAAACAAAAGAAAACATCTCAGCGAAAACATGATAATACGATTTATCACGTCACGATGTGTTTACCGTGAGCACAGCCGGTATAAAAGCCGCCTCATCTCACTAGAGTCCTCATTAGGCCCCGGTCAGAGATGGCGCTATTTGCATCTGTATCCCCCCCGCACCCCCCAACACCCCCCAACACCCACCCGGGTCGATACGTATGTTTAAAATGATGGAGTGAGGTTGAGAAAATCACCCGGTGCATCCAACTAGATATAACGATGATTACGTGGCCAACAGGTACGTGGGGTGAGGTCATTACGCAATGTTTTATCATCGACCCGCCCACCCGGTGATTTTCTCATCCACGTATTGCATGGATATCGACCGCGTCGGATACATCGAGTGATTTTCTCAACTTCACTCCATCATTTTAAACATACGTATCGACCGGGGGGTGCGAGTGGGTGTTGGGGGGTGCGGGGGGATACACCGAGTGATTTTTGCATCCCATTTCCAATGCATTCCGTGTGTATCGACCGGTGATGTGTGTTTTTCGAGGTAATTTCACCTCATTTTCGGGGTAATTTGGACCCTCTCTCGCTGCCAGTTCGCACTATTTTCACGGGATATTCACCTCATTTTTACCTATCCTACCGGAAAATTCAGCCATAAAGTGAATTTAACGCCGCAAATTAAGACTTCATGCCGACTTGTACAAGTCTCTTTTGCTTAGGCATCAAGTCTCGAATTGGCAGAGCTAGACGGAATGGGGCCACCCAAGATTTACTCATAGAAATGCTGAAAAGCTCTGATAAAAGATGCCTGATACTGCGCTAACAATCACTGATTTTATAAGAGCTCTATAGAAATACTTCGACTGTTAGCCTTACCAATCGATGGCTCATTTCATTTTAGGGCTACTTTCGCGGAGCTTTGAAGATGTAGGATGTTTTTTTCCTTAAATGCATATACGGGAGCGGGGTGTCAAAAAAAGAGTTCGCATCCAAGTCAAATTTTTTCCACTATTGGAATTTTAACTAAGTTCGAAACTTATGCCAAATGTTTTCCAAATTTTTCCAAGGGGTTGACCCTCCGAGTGGGGCAAAACATAACGTGAGGGCGGATTTTTCTCCGCCCCTCCCTCTATTATGTGTATTTCAACATACACCATCCAAACTGCCACACCACCGAAGGGTGCGCCCAAGGTACAAGCTCGTATGCCTCGCAAGATACGGCAATTATGCTTCTGTCGTCCATCTTCTAATAAAATAGTGATAGTGATCGAGAAAATCTTACTGGTAGGAAAACGCGCCTCAATACCAAAGTATCTTTCGCCCCCGATATTCCGTAACTGACCTCCACACCGAAAACGAATTTGCTTGGATTCTAGCCGTGTTTTTTGTAGCCGTGTTTTGTACGACATGTTTTGCACAAATGGGTCTCTTTACGAAACTGTATCCGAGCAGAGAAAAAAACCGAGAAAATCACCATTCCCTGCAAATGTTCCGATTCAGCATTTTGTTGATCGTATGTGCCGCAGGTTTACCAACTCCGCCGTAAAATAAAAAGCGTTTTGTGTGAGTGCACAAAAGAAAGCATCTCAATGCAGTTTTGTTCTGTTTTCTTGGTGGCTGTGGCACGATTTTAGAAATTTCATTCTTATTCAACTCAAGATCGGGGACAGTCGATGGAGAGAGTACTCGGCAGTGGCGGAGAAGCTCGGTGCAATAAGACATCACGACAAGACGTGATCGCCCGCACGTTATGGGTGTGACAGGGTCTGTGTACAGGAGCGCCCCGTCATAGCAGCGCACAATCGATGGCGATTGCATGTATTTTTTTTTGTGAGACCCTTTTCGTCAGCATTTTTCCATGGGGATTTTCCGCTGCAGCAGTCTGGCCAGGTACTAGGGAGGGCACTAAAGTCACATTCGGCGCTTAGCCAGGATTGAGCAGGCCGTTGCGCGAGTTTTTGGAATTTCCCATTGATTCTGCTATTCTAGACCCTCGTTGCAACAATTTAGAGAGACTACCGCGAATCTCGCGTATAGCTGGAGTAGTGAGAGTAGACGTTTAAATTGGACTACTACCGTATGCTACTGTATGCAACTTCTACTGAGCGGGCCAAATACGCCATTAGTGTGTTCTTGTGGTTCAACCTGTAATTGGATTGATTACTGAGTGTCAACTGCAGGAGTTTGGGCCGTGACGAATTGTTGAAATGTCGTTTTTGCGCCCCCGTCGTCATGCGCGTCGACGAATCCCATTTCAGCGTAAGGCCCCCGTCATAGTCACCCGAAAGCGGCCGTCCTAGTCTCACCCGGTCGATAGGTATGAGAAGCACGCAAAGCGGCAAGAAATAAAGTGATAAAAATCGTCTTTGAATGATAAAAATCGTCCTATGTTTGACCCTAACTGATAAAAACCGTATGGAATGATGAAAATCCACCTGATACGACTAAAGGCTCATTCATAGCTGGTCGCTTCGACTGGGAGACTCCAAGTCGAAGCGACCAACAAAACTGCCGCGATTTGAAATGGCTGGACGAAGCAAATTCAAATCGCTTCGTCCACTGGAAGCGACGCGACTAGTCGAAGCGACCTAACAAAATCGAGCAGGTTGCTTCGACTAGCTATGAAATACCCCAGTCGCTCGGCAATCGTGACTGAAACTGCAAACTGTTCCAACCCGTCGCGACTCAGTGCAAGACTGCAAAGGTTCATAATGCCGAAAATGAATAAAAATCTTTCTATGAGAGAGGCCAAACTTAAGAAAACCATGAAAAAAATATATGGTTTCATCGTGCACGATGCCTTTGAATCGGACAAGAGGCATTTCCAGGGGGGTATACGACGCACTATTGGTGTCAGGCTTAGGACTGACGTTGCTGTCGGTTCAGTAACCCAAGTTGAATTACAACTGCGTGTCTCATCTCCACACTCTTGTCGGCCCGTCTCCTCATCCGGCTCGCCGACCCGTCTCATCATCCGGGCTCGTTATCGTATCATCCTCGGGGCAGTTTTGCAGCTCGCGCTTTTTTCCCATCAAATTCTGGGCGAAATCTAGGTTTCAGTAGATTTCCGGTCAGATCAAGGCAATGCCTTCCAGAGGAGTTGTTGAAGTTGTGCACTTATATAGACTAAAAATGTCATTCCCTGTGTAGTTGAAACATTATCCCATCCTGGCCAGATAATTTAGATATTCAAGTAAATACCTTCTTCCATCCCCATTCTAGGGTTCGCATTCCCACCCATTTTCGATGGAAGTTCTGCGTATGACTCCTCACAAGAATCTCTGTTGGGAGAGGAACATGGAGAACAACAATCCAGCGGTTAGATTCTGATCAATTTTCCTTTTTCACACTTCGCGCCTTCCTTACGATTCATCTGTCGAGGTTTTTCTCTTCAGGCGTTGACGCGAAAATTGTTTTCTACGCGGCCTTCATAATGCACTTCGGGTTTTCTGAGGATCAGATCAGCAGGATTGAGGACTTGATGTTCGTGCTGTACGGCTACAGGCCACCCATATCGGTGAGAAATCTTGCTCTGACATAATACTGGAAAGTGTTAGATCTACTCAGAACACAGCATGCTGTGCCACATACAACTTTTTTCCAGTTTTTTTCACATGTCCGACCACTTTATAATGAACTTCTGGAGCCGTACCGTATGAAAACCTATAAATTCTGTGGAATGTGTAGGCAGCTGGTCAACGGATTATGTGAGCGGGTCGGATGCCCTCTGAGAAAGTGAGTACAAATATTATTCTGTAAAAAAGGGGTCTCCCAAGCAGAAGTGGTTTGGTTAGCGTTACAAATGCTTCAACAAAAAGGGAACAATAGGAAAGCGGAAAGAGGAGAGTCTACAAAAAATGAACAATATCCTCCAAGAACTCTTTTCTTTTTCGAAACTTCCAAACAGCGGAAACAAACCGTTGTGGTTCTCTATGAGGAAGCGCTTTTGGCTCCATAAAGGACTTTGATTATGTGAGTGCCGATAAAATATGTATATATGCATGTGAACCTAATAGCTATCATTAAAAGGGGAGATGATGTTAAATTGTTTTAGGAACCAGTCAATTCTTCCTCGTAAAATGCCACAACGGTTTGTTTACGCTGTTGGGAAGTTTCGAAAAAGAAAAGAGTTGTTGGAGGATATTTTTTATTTTTTGTAGACTCTCCTCTTTCCACTTTCCTATTGTTTCCTTTTTGTTGAAGCATTTGTAACGCTAACCAAACCACTTCTGCTTGGGAGACCCCTTTTTACAGAATTGTTCACTTTTTCTTGATATTACGCTGTAATATCCCATGCAAGAATTTCGAACAAAGACCTCTTCATCTCCCCACTGGATCAGTCCTCTTTCTGTGGTCACAAGAATCAATGAACCAAACTGTTGTAAAACTATCTCAGAAAAATCACTCGATGTGAAAAGCGCGCCCATGCCGATCACTTTTTCCGCAGGGCTACCGTAACCATTCTTGAACAAAACATGATAACGAATGTAAACACACGCTCATAACATGCGGGGTATAAAAGAGCGGAGGAGCGGTATGCATTCATTCACACACCGCTCTCCTCGAGAAGCCACTGGGGAGTGGCTGAGGAGGTCGAAATTGTGCAAACATGTTTGTTGGCTATTAGGATGTGCTCATAACCATGCTGACACTTGGAAAAAATTTTAAGGAAGGCTACGGTAGCTCTATGCGGAAAAAATGATCGGCATGAGCGTGCTTGTCTCGATGTGGCTGACAAGACCGATGTTCACATGATATTAGCTAAGAAATGAATGATATCCATGATATCGTTCCACATAATTCATTCATATTGATCGCGTCAGCCACATCTGGCTACACCGGGTGTTATTTGCGCCTTCCATGTTTTCCATACGTATCGAACGGGTCGGCCACTGTGATTTTCTCAACCAACTCTGACAGGGACCTTAGGCCCCGGTTATAGTTGGTCGCCCAGACGTAGCCAGCCCGGTCGATAATCATGAAAGCCTGCTGGCCTACAGCCGGATGCAGAATCTGCCTGCAGTTCTTCGCTTTCAAATGAAACTAACTTAAAACCGGGACAGTCAGAAACTACCTTCCATTCCATCTGGACACTTTCACATCAGTGGAACAAAGCAGTTTTACATACTCATTATTTCGTTTCCGTTGCCCCATTCGTTCGCAGAACAGCCGCTTCGATTCCATGAATCTGATATGAAAAAGCTCTGCTGAGCTGCGAATGGAGATAGTTCTAACAATTTGTTTTTGAATTTGGATGCTAATAAGCAAGCATATACCATTTATTGCAGAAAAAAATCAGTAGGCTGGTGAAGAAGGAAGAGGGAGCACTCAAAATGGGGTTGTGTGAATGACCTTAGGCCCCGGTCATAGTTGGTGCTATTTGCATCTGCATTCGCCCCCACCCCCCCGCACCCCCCAACACCCCCCAACACCACCCCGGTCGATACGTATGTTTAAAATGATGGAGTGAGGTTGAGAAAATCACTCGATGCATCCAACTAGATATGACGATGATTACGTGGCCAACAGGATTGCACCTGTTCAGAGAAATAGTGAAGGCGAGTATGGTGAAGTCACGGAGGTAGCAGTAAGGTTAGCTTTCTAGTGATACGCAATGTTTATCATCGACCCACCCACCCGGTGATTTTCTCATCCGCCGTCATCCACGTATTGCATGGATATCGACCGCGTCGGATACATTGAGTGATTTTCTCAACCTCACTCCATCATTTTAAACATACGTATCGACCGGGGGTGCGGGGGGGCGGGGGGATACACCGAGTGATTTTCTCAACTTCACCTCACCATGTTGTTCATACGTATCGACCGGGTGGGTGTTGGGGGTGTTGGGGGTGCGGGGATACACCGAGTGATTTTTGCATCCCATTTCCAATGCATTCTGTGTGTATCGACCGGGCTGGAGGCGTCGGCTCATCCAACTATGACCGGGGCCTTACGAAACTGAAAAGCAGCCTGGCAACATGACCTGACATGACTCACATAACATCTCAAACTTTCTGCTTGCTATGCTTGTCATCCTTACACTTTTACAGAAGTTTTGCAAGGTGTTTTCAGACTCCTGCGCGAATTCCGTTGCATTCAGCACGCTATCTCAGACTAGCGCAAAGCTCAAGACTCTTGCTGATTCTTTGGGGTATCCTGCATAATTTCTCGGATGCCTAGCATCGAGTCTGGGCTCCTGCTTACTCTCCGGGGTGGTCTGCACAACTTCTCGGATGACCAGCAACGGGTCCCGAACACCTGCCCACTATCCGGGTTTCCACGACGCCCCGATGACGTCATCAGAAGCTCGAAGCACTTTTCACGACGTCCCGATGACGTAATCAGAAGCCCGAAGCAAACGTCATCAGAAGCCAGAAGCACTTTTGGGACTATCCTAGACGGGAAGGGTCAGCCACGATTTTCTCATGAAAATGAATGGAAAACCTGATAAAGATGTTTGATGCTGCTATCAATCATTGTTGTTGATGAAGTTCTGTAGAAATAATTCGATTGATAGCGTTATAGATCGGTGGTTCATTCCATTTCTGACTTGAATCTTGATTGCCCTCCCCGTCTAGAATAGTCCCGCACTTCTCATGATGTCCCGATGACGTCATCAGAAGCCCGAAGCACTCTTGGGACTATCCCGATGACGTCATCAGAAGCCCACGACTTTCTCATGAAAATGAATGGAAACCTTGATAAAAGGTGCTTGATGCCGCTATCAGTCATTGTTGTTGATGAAGTTGTGTAGAAATACTTTGATTGATAGCGTTATAGATCGGTGGTTCATTCCATTTCTGACTTGAATCTTGGTGCCCCCGTCTGGAGTAGGCCCGCACTTCTCACGATGTCCCGATGACGTCATCAGAAGCCCGAAGCACTCTTGGGACTATCCTAGACGGGGGGGGGCACCCACGACTTTCTCATGAAAATCAATGGAAACCTTGATAAAAGGTGCTTGATGCTGCTATCAGTCATTGTTGTTCATGAAGTTGTGTAGAAATACTTTGATTGATAGCGTTATAGATCGGTGGTTCATTCCATTTCTGTCTTGAATCTTGAGTGCCCCCGTCTGGGGTAGGCCCGCACTTTTCACGACGTCCCAATGACGTCATCAGAAACTCGAGGTACCTTTTACGACGTCCCGATGACGTCATCAGAAGCCCGAAGCACTTTCACGACGTCCCGATGACGTCATAAGAAGCCCGAAGCACTTTTCACGACGTCCCGATGACGTCATCAGAAGCCAGATGCACTTTTCATGACGTCCCGATGACGTCATCAGAAGCCAGATGCACTTTTCCTGACGTCCCGATGACGTCATCAGAAACTCTAAACACTTTTCACGACGTCCCGATGACGTCATCAGAAGCCAGAAGAACTTTTCACGACGTCCCGATGACGTCATCAGAAGCCAGAAGCACTTTTCACGACGTCCCGATGACGTCATCAGAAGCCAGATGCACTTTTCATGACGTCCCGATGACGTCATCAGAAGCCAGATGCACTTTTCCTGACGTCCCGATGACGTCATCAGAAGCCAGATGCACTTTTCATGACGTCCTGATGACGTCATCAGAAGCTCGGAGTACTTTCCACGACGTTCCGATGACGTCATCGGAAGCCCGAAGCACTTTCCACGACGTTCCGATGACGACATCAGAAGCCCGCAGCACTTTCCACGACGTTCCGATGACGTCATCAGAAGCCCGAAGCACTTTCCACGACGTCCCGATGACGTCATCAGAAGCCAGAAGCACTTTTCACGACGTCCCGATGACGTCATCAGAAGCCAGATGCACTTTTCATGACGTCCCGATGACGTCATCAGAAGCCAGATGCACTTTTCCTGACGTCCCGATGACGTCATCAGAAGCCAGATGCACTTTTAATGACGTCCCGATGACGTCATCAGAAGCCAGATGCACTTTTCATGACGTCCCGATGACGTCATCAGAAGCCAGATGCACTTTTCATGACGTCCCGATGACGTCATCAGAAGCCAGATGCACTTTTCATGACGTCCCGATGACGTCATCAGAATCCCCACTCACCTACAAATCGATCACTTACCAGCCTACGTACCCCCTACCAACTTACCTGTCTGCCAAGTTGATGGCCTGAGACCATTGGCAGTGGCTATTAGCAGTGAGAACTGAAAAGCGTGACGGCCTACGGCCCACGGCCTACGGCCCACGGCCTACGGCCCACGGCCTACGGCCCCCGGCCCACGGCCTACGGCCCACGGCCTACGGCCCACGGCCTACGGCCCACGGCCTACGGCCCACGGCCTACGGCCCACGGCCTACGGCCTACGGCTCACGGCCTACGGCGCACACCATGAAATTTTCTTAAGATTTCGGGCTCACAACTTTGTTATTTGTGAACCGATTTTGCTGAATTTTGGACAGCAGGTGTCTTCTGGACCCCTTCATTTATATCCAGAAGGAAATCTTCGGAAATTCTGTTTCAGAGATTCTATAAACTATTTTATAAAATTCTTAGTGATCACAAGGCCTAGGCAAAACCAAACCTCTCCAGCCGCTTCGCGGCTGGAGCGATACACTGCCAATTCGAGACTTGATGCTTCGGGGAATGGGGTCTTTATCACGCTCTGTTATCATTGGGCATCAAATTCACCTTTAGCGCCGTCATCAATGTTTATCCGTGCAAAGGATGTATTTTGCTGAGCGGTGGGATATCAGTCAGCGCAAAAAGTGAAAATACCGCCAGCGCTAACATGTTAATGCATATCAGTTGTTGAGCGGCTTGATATCACTCAGCGCAAAGGGTGAAATTACCGCCGTTGTTGGCATGTCAGAAATTTCTAAACAAGTGAAAACATTTCAGCGAAAACATGATAAAACGATTGATCACGTCTCGGTGTGTTTACCATGAGCACAGCCGATATAAAAGCCGCCTCATCTCACTAGAGTCCTCTCGGCATTCTGATGCCGGCCCTGAAAGGTGACTTCGGGTCACTCTCCGGAGGCCAGCATAATTTTGGCTGCAGGGAGGATACAGTGGGTATCCTCACGGCGGGGGGGGGGCGAGTTGCGCCGCGGTACGCAGAGGGTGGCTCCTCACCGCAGATCTCGGTTAAGATTACGCCCATGTTGCGGACAAGGCGGGGCTTCTTGCGCTGTGGACCTTCAAATTCGTGAAATTTTCGAGGTAATCTCACCCATTTTTCGAGGTAATTTCACCTCATTTTCGGGGTAAATTGGACCCTCTCTCGCTGCCAGTTCGCACCATTTTCACGAGATATTCACCTCATTCTCACCTATCCTAGCGGCACGTTCACCCATACAGTGAATTTAACAACGCGGCAAATTAAGACTTCATGCCGACTTGTACATGAGCATCAAGTCTCTTTTGCTAAGGCATCAAGTCTCGAATTGGCAGAGCACATCATTTGAGATGCGGTGTATTTATGTCCTCTATCATTGTATCACTGTTGAGATCTTTAACCTCCATTTTTAGTTCAAGGATAAAGAGGTCGAAATTTTTGCAATTGATTGAAGTTACTGTCATAAGCATTGTCCCTCAACTTCGGAGGATACTTGATAGCAAACTTGCGGATATCATCAATTTTCATGGAGAACTCCATGCTCATCAGGTAAACTTGATTGTACTTATTTGATAAAGCTCTGGATTTCTGAATCTCTCATGATTGAATGTTTCTCGCCATGACCATGTCGAGCCCCTCTTACAGGTTGGACCCCTCCCTTGTATCACAGCCCACTAAATTTTCGTGATGGGATTAATTGGAAAGATCAGCTGTTCTAAACCTAAGCCTTGAAAGGGGAGGAAACTCCTACCTACGGCAAGCTACAACTGAGAAAAGGAAATCACAGCGGGGACGAGATGCCCGAAAACCTAAAAACTGTAGCGCTGCAGACTCGCGGCTAGAAAATGCGATACCTCAATTCGAATAATTATAGCCTGTTTAGGACAGACTATTCGGTGAGGATAGATCAGACGTAAGAAGCTTTCACAGCTTCCGCTCTTGCATTGAATCTGGTGCTGAGTATTCTCGTAATCGACTCCGCTTACTCCTTTCCCTTTCTGTCGACGGATTCTTGCCCCGACGCTTATCAAAGTGAGTTAGCCTTCAAAATGCCATCCTGATGGCAAAGTAATAATACAAATTTTAGGAGACAGTTATGGCCACTATATCTACGAGTGGACAATCTGCCTCAACATGATGCAAACCAATATTTCAATTCATTGTTGGCCGGTATCACCTTTAGCGCTACGAAGCCTACCACTTCAATCCTTGATTGCCTGTTCAGTAGGTAATTGAACCAGATCAATACCGTTGTTCTGAGCTACATGCTGACAGTCACTATTCTAGGCTAGAAGCGGAACTGAATGAGATCAAGTGTGATCCCTTGGTGTTCTCTGTTGGAGGGAATGAATAGCTCGTGGATGTTGTCCTGTTTAATGGAGTAGCAGACTTAGAGGTAGCAAATCGGTAAATGTAGAAGGGCTTCCCGCTTATAAAGGATTATTTCAGGCACAGCGCGTCCTTTTTGGAATTCCTCAATGGGTATCGCCTTACGGTTGTTCCCAATGCTATATTGAAGGAGCAAGAAAGGGAAGACAGCGGCTTTGGTTGCCGGAATCTACTCGTCGCTTGAGGACGGCTGAATCAATTATCAACGACTGCAGAGCGCGGCAATATGGATTATCGAGTAAAACATGAACTTATTGACATCAATCTGCAAAAATAACGGTCTCACTCATGACTTCCTGCTTTCCAGAAGTGACATCGGTGATGCGAATCGCAAGCCCTACTCAATTTAAATGTGACGCTCTGCATTTGTGCTCAGAAGGTATATCCACAGGTCGACTTCGTGGTAAGTAACTGAGACTACCAGGGCGTTCAGATAATGCGTTTCTTTCATTCTAGCTGTGGTTTCAGATTTGTTTTCCTCGAAATCGAAGTTTCCGGAACTGAAGATTATTTGTGCGGATATAGCAAAGGTGAAGACTGCATTGCGTCAGATAACCTGCCACACATATTCGAGCTCGATGGTTTTATCACTTGAAGACCTCCCATCCTGCAAGGCTGTGGAGATTGATGAGGTAGTTAATCTTACTTTCACCTTTATGTTTCCTTGATGTGATTGGACTTGCTCTCTGCAGTCGGTTCGATATTCATGGTTTCATAGTTCATAACCTTGTGTATGAGAGTTTTTTTCGCGTTTTATTCTCTGATCATATTTTTTCCGTTTCTTTCTGCGCTTGTTATGTGATCATGTTGTCTACCGCATTTTGTGATTTAAGCGGCGTGATCGGTCACATAATTTCATTTTCTTGTGGTATTATTTTTTGTCAATTCCATGTCCATTGCTTCGCCTCAGAAAAATTGCAAATTACGTAAAATACAAGTCTCCCACAACCTGTTCAACTTCCTCCATTCAAATTATCAAATTAGGGCGGTTTTTAAAGGGTCCTAGTTGCAATGTTAGCGGCTATTCAGCAATTCAAGGAATACTATTCACATTAACGCCGGGTTTTCCTGTGTTAGGCATAAAACCTGAAACCCATTTCCTGGATGTACTAAGCCTTCGAGGTGTGCCAGCATCAGCCTAATATTCTAACATTCACGTCCATTAGATTTTTGACCGTGCTACACAGCTTTCTCAACGTGAATTGTATGCATTATGGCTACGCAAAGGAGGTAACAGATTTGTTAATCTGTAGCTTAAACTGCCCACCGTTGCCCACCGTGTCGGCTCACCCTTAGTGACGATTAATGTGTTTTTATAATTATCATGAGTGGTCTTGGGACAGGTTTATGATCAGATTTCTTAGCCTATTCATCGAAATCTTTGGCATAATTGAGAGTTCATAATGCGTAACATGTGTGGTTTTTAGCTATGCTTTATTGTTTTCCCTATGGTGGCCGCTACTGGTGTGGTACCCTCACCCACTGCGGCAGTTTCACTCATCGGTTACTGGTTAACAGTGCGTATATTGGAGAAAATCAGTGGCCTAACTGTGGCAAGAATTGATGTCGCTAAACGGATCGCTGGTTTAGTGAACGATATTTGGTTGGCTCTTGCACCTCAAGTGTATACGATGAAAACACATGTTAGTTTTTGATGACTTTCGTTGTTTTGGCATTTATACGGAAGCATACGCTTCACCTACCTTAGGTCTACTTCTTAAACCTGGTTTACGTTTTTTCATCAATGGGACTTCAATAAAAATTGTATGACCGGAACCTCAATTGAACCAATCCTGCTTAAGATGTTTTTTGAACACGCGATGGTGGAAGAAATAACAACCTCGGGGACTGCCTATCAGCTGACGTCCGCTCCCTTTGAATCTCACCACAGAAGGATGCAGATAAAAGTGGATCAAAGTACAACGAACGTTTCAAAAATGATCGTTGAGAGGTATGGGGTAGGGTAGCGGTTCGCTTTGAAGGAAGATGTTAGCATTGCTGTTCCAGGCATATGCTGTCAAAATTAGTCCCTTCTTTATTGAAATCGAGGTGGACAGCGAAACCGTTCAAGGACCTCAGACTAAAGATAGAAAATAATCACTGTCCGAGGTAATCATTTGTATTATCAACTGGCTGCGTCCCTCGGAATAAAATTCATCGAATAAAGTCC
Organism: Aplectana chamaeleonis; assembly: GCA_029168955.1. Lineage (NCBI taxonomy): Eukaryota > Metazoa > Nematoda > Chromadorea > Rhabditida > Cosmocercidae > Aplectana > Aplectana chamaeleonis. The sequence continues at coordinate 238,677 of JAPDOI010000740.1, forward strand.
ATGTATCAAAATGTGATATACTCTAGGTTTCCTGTGGAGATCCGCGTCACTGGAGACATATACCTCCCACGACGAAGTCGCGTACACGCGTCGAAAATTTTGCCATTCCACAAACATCTAACAAACGAGAGCCAGTGGATTCCCTTGTGGGTCTCACTTCGTTTTTTACTACCGTCTCAGCATTTGAATCCTACTCGTTTGCTCACGAATAGTGATAAGAGGGAAGATATTCTCTTCACGTTTTTACTGGAGGCAGTCAATGAAGTCGCGACAAGACTTTTTGTGGTTCAAGGGACGGCGTCCAATCGTCGGGTCTATGGTATTGGCTCTGTATAACCCAACAAGGAACAAAGTTAAACTTTTGATAGAGGAGTTTAAAACGGAAGACCCGTTCAAGAAGCTTGCGCAATCCTTGCGCAAAGCTCCTCATCAATGCCACCAGACAAGTTCAACCTTGCTACAGCTAGTAAGTAATAATAATAGTTTCTTCGTTAAAGTTACCGGCAGTGAAATGGCAATGAGGGGTGCGAAACTTGTAGAAGGTTATGCGTCCATAGTTACACTCAATGATGAAACGTTTGCGTCACTTGTATAATATGTTTGGAGGTTGTTAACATGGTGTGGCACTTCACTTCACTACCCTGTGGTATCATGTTTAGTTGAAGTTTTCGAGTTACAGTTCTTTTTTGACTACCACTACAAATCTTTGACTTTGGCCGAATTTGTTTTTCGCAAATTATTTTTTCGAGATTTTCATTGCGAAAGCAGTGTGATGTGGACCGCCACCTTTTTTATAAAGGTATTTTTTGCTTGTTTGTATTACCGGATTCCCGTGATAAGTTGTATAGCTTGATTGTGTTTGATTGTGGTGCTCCATATTTATGCATATCATTCCTTTGAGAAATACTGTTCTCATAAATGAATTTTCTCAAAGCTGATTATGATGAGTCGTTTTCAAACAACATCAAACGGTTCTTGGCTAAATGGTTGGATCATTCCAACACGCGACTGCAAAAACAGGACCTCGATGTATATCAGTATTTAGCGTTGGATTGTGCACGCGGCGGAGTTGCCATAGAGGATTTTGGATATCATAACAAAACCATTTTCTATTTCAGTCAATTTCTTCGGTAGGATGAGGGAGTTCGTTCGATTAGTGAGTCATGGGGTCAATCAAATTAGAAGAATCTTATGCAAAACACTATTACTCGGGAATAAAGTAAATAGCGGACCAACATAGAGTTCAAAACTTGGAAAGACGGATACATTGAACATTTCGTGCATTAAACATTATGAAACGTTCATCAACTATTCCAGCGCAGTAAATACACAACACTTCTCTGATTCTTGAGACGTGAGACCTAGTTTCGATAAATCATTGGTACCGTTTGCGTGTGCAAGCCTGTGATTGCGTACCGCTCGAGGTCAATATTCTCCCGCATTGCCACGCGGTTGAAATGCATTGCGATGCAACCAGTACGCAATTCCGCGCGGCAATGCGTACTCATCGCGTTGCAGTGCATTTCAACAGCGTGGCAATGCGTGATAATTGCCTGGCAGTACGTGCCGGCCGCGTGAGAATGCGTACCAACCGCGAGGCAATGTCTACTGATCGCGTAGCAATGTGTACTGATCGCGTGTCATTGCGTACCAACCGCGTGGCAGTATGTGTCGACCGCGTGGCAGTACGTATCAACCACGTGGCAAGACGTACCGACCGCGCGGCAATGCGTACTAACCGCGTTGCGTTGCGTACCGTCCGCCGTGGCAGTTTGAATCGACCGCGTGTCATTGCGTACCAACCGCGAGGCAATGCGTACTGATCGCGTGGCAATGTGTACTGATCGCGGGTCATTGCGTACCAACCGCGTGGCAGTATGTATCGACCGCGTGGCAGTACGTACCAACCACGTGGCAAGACGTACCGACCGCGCGGCAATGCGTACTAACCGCGTTGCGTTGCGTACTGACCGCCGTGGCAGTTTGTATCGACCGCGTGTCATTGCGTACCAACCGCGAGGCAATGCGTACTGATCGCGTGGCAATGTGTACTGATCGCGGGTCATTGCGTACCAACCGCGTGGCAGTATGTATCGACCGCGTGGCAGTACGTACCAACCACGAGGCAAGACGTACCGACCGCGCGGCAATGCGTACTGACTGCGTTGCGTTGCGTACCGTCCGCCGTGGCAGTTTGAATCGACCGCGTGTCATTGCGTACCAACCGCGAGGCAATGCGTACTGATCGCGTGGCACTGTGTACTGATCGCGGGTCATTGCGTACCAAACGCGTGGCAGTACGTACCAACCACGTGGCAAGACGTACCGACCGCGCGGCAATGCGTACTAACCGCGTTCCGTTGCGTACCGACCGCGCGACAATACGTACCTACCGCGCGGCAAGACGTACCGACCGCGTCACAATGCGTTTCCACTGCTGTTGGTATTCGAAAAGCGTTCGTACTGACCGCGTGGCATTGCCTACCGACCGCGTGGCGATGCGTACTGATCGCGTGACAGTGCGTACCGAGGGCGCGACAATGCGTACCGACCGCGTGGCAAGACGTACCGACCGCGTGGTATTCCGTACTGACCGCGTGACAGTGCGTATCGACCGCGCTAATTTGCGTGTTGACCGCGTGCAAATTGCGTTCCAAACGTCGCCCATCCCGCTGTCGGTACGCAACTTGTCCGCCGTCGGTCCACCCCAATGTCTGAGCATATTAACCCTCGATGTGAAGTGTCTAGAGCAATTTGCCTACTAAATGCTGAATGATTTCTGCGAAAGATTTCTATGAGTTAGTCGAGTTGATATTTGAGTTGAGCGTGGTTGATTTACCCTGTAGAAAAACTTTCCTCGTTCAAGAATAAGGCCGCTACAATATGAGGGCTTACACCTCCCTCAGGAGTTGTCCCGCCGGAAGTCGGAAATTTTGAAAACTACAGTAGCGCGCATGTTTTTTTGCAAAGAAAGCGTTTTGCGGCGTTTTTTTGCGCTCACAAAGCGCCGCATCGCCACAACTTGCTTGAAAACGGTTCGATTTCAATTCGAAGTCATTTATGAATTACTTTTATTGAGTCCTATGCGATAGTGTTACAAAATAATAGATTTAACACCGGAATTGTATCGAAAATCGCATATTTGCGCCACGAAATCCTTCATTAGGAACTGATCAGATGGTCATAATTGCCGAATGTTTTGACCTAAGGGTCGATGGGAATCACAGGAGAAAAAATCATTTTTTAGCAAAATGTCAGGTTGAAAGGACTTTCTTCACGTACCGTTGCATTCGCCTCATTGAGAGAAACACGAAAGCCTCTTGAAAAAACTCATTTCGTCGATTTTGAAGTGAGTTACGGCGATGCGGCGCTTTGTGAACGCTAACGACACCCCAAAACGTTTCTTTGCAAAACATTTGCGCGGTTCTGTAGGAGATTTGAGTCCAGCGTGGTCGATTTACTTTATTCTAAGTATCAGCGTCTCAAATGAACGCCGAATACCGCCACACTGATAGAGGAAAATGACAAATAACATCCAAGTTCACGGATCGCTCCAGCCGCAAAGCCGCTGGAGAGGTTTGGTTTTGCCTGGGCTTTGTGATCACTTACAATTTTATAAAATAGTTTATAAAACCTTCCGAACAAATTTCTTGCAGATTCCCTTCTGGATATAGGTGAATGAGGCCAAAACAGGTGCTATGTGAGAAGGGGGGGGGGGCACTGTTGTGTCGCACTTGCCCACGCCCATTTTTCCGTTCCGCAATGACTCACCTGATTTTGGCAGGGGAGGGAAACCCCGGGTGGGTGCTCAAATTTAGTGCGGCACAGTAAAATGGGCGTGGCCAAGTCCATCGCGCCATAGTGCCCCCCCTTCCCGCATAACACCCCAAAACACACCACCTTTCAAAATTTGGGCCAAATCGGTTCACAAATAACAAATTTGTGAGCCCTGAAGCTTAAGAAAATTTCATGGTGTGCTCCGTAGGCCGCAGGCCGTCACGCTTTTCTAAATTAGGGTTTTAACACTGCAGTAACATCAGGTTTGAAACCTACGGCACCTCTGGAGCGTGCCCTTTGCAAACTTTTTCCTGATGTGGGTTCTGCGTCCATATTCGTGTTTTCTCAGCACTTCGTTAGATGTGGACCCACAGTGCATTTAGGAGAAGAACCCACAACAGGTTAATGTTCTTCAAAGGCACTCTTCAGGTTTGCGCAATGTTACAAACGGTAGAGTATGAAGTCTAGTTTCCCGGAGCCCGAACCTTTACAGATAACTCATTTAATACTTCAATTATAACCTTTTAAAAACCCACTTTTTTTCGAAGAATCGCACGTCTTTTTTTTCTTCGTTGACGAGTACACACATAACTCGTAGTTTTCAAAATTATCGACTTTCGACGCACCTCACTTGAGAAAGTGTGAGCCCATATACTGAAGCAGTGTTCATCCTCCATATTAGACGGTGAAAGTGCATACAAAGGGCTAATCGACCCCGCTCGACTCAAATATCCTTATCTCGTGATCGTTACTTTGCATAACTATGAACTTCGGGCGGGATCAAACTCCCCCCCCCTACCCCTTTCAAACACCCGCATTTAATTACACAGCACGAGATGTAACCAGTTATAGCGTAGTCCACCAAAAGTTTCACATCTAGAAGCGTTTGGTCGAAGATCGATGTGCTTGAAAACCATGGCAGCTCAGCCTCTCTCGCTCAACTAGTGGCGTGCGTTTTGCATAGGAATCCATGCATATTGATCTTCCGCTGACCGCTTCCCACTGATAAGCAGAGACACGAAATTAGCTGGACTGCACTATCTCTGAGAAAATTTGCATTGACCGTGGCGGGACGGCACCGCAACCCGAGACCGTGCCGGGCCGATGTAGCAACGGCACATTGATCCGAGCCCGTGCCTCGACACTGTAGCAACGGCTCCGGAATCTTGGAAGATTCCTTCTTGTCCGCAACAGTACAGCAACAGCACCGCAATAATGAACTGTTTCGCGATAGCGAAGTGTGGGCCTCGCAACAGCTTCGCGCCGGCTTCGCGATATCACCGCGACGCCACCGCTACAGTGGCAGACATGAAAAGAAATGGTAAAGCGAATGATTACGTCCTGATGTGTACATCACATGCATAGCCGGTATAAAAGGTGCCTCATCTCACTCGAGTCCTCAGTCGGCATTCTGATGCCGGCCCTGGGAGGTGACTTCGAGTCCCTCTTCGGACGCCAGCATATTTTTGACCGCTGGGGGATAGGGGATCCCACGGCTGGGGGTGGGGCGGTTTTCGCCGCTGTCCGCAGTGGGGATGGTTCCTCACCGCAGACCTCGGCGAAAGCTAAGCCCTTGTCCGGACCTAAGCGAGGCTCTATCTGGGGGGCAGCCAGAACCAGGCACCGCCGCGTTCCGATTCAGGCACCGTCGAGATAGGGTTGAAGTAATTTCAAAACGGGTTTGGGAGCCGTCGCGTCCTGGTTGAGACACCGACGCGGGGTTGATGCAATGGAATAGCTGGTGGAGGGACTCTGGATAGACCCTACCCTGTAGGCACCGATTAGGAGCCCTCAAGGCAGGATTGGTCTGCCGCCGGTGCAAATTTTCTCAGAGGTGTAGCCTAGCTCCCTCATTTTGAGCCGGTCGGAGTAAATCTTATTGGGATTATCATGTCAAAATCTCCTTATCATTGTTATATTTTGCCGTGACCGACCGCTCCACTGCTTAATCCGCTGGACTCCTCCGAGCAAGCTAGGCTTTACATACACTTTGGCATTTTTAGCCCCTCTCTAAATGAATGCGATGGGCGCCATTCTGTGTTCTCGTCTTTGCAGACATCCGCATTTTTTCTGATAGCACTGGCTTCACCATTTTAATACGACAAAAGTAATTTTACTGCAATCAAACATTAGAGGTAAACCTGCTAGATAAACACTGTTTGAGCACATCAGCTGTAGGTGGTGAGGGAGTGTGTAGAACACGGTCAAAACGTGACCTACTCAAGCTCTTGGGGGGGGGTTCTGAGCCAAATTGGCATTGGAGTGGGGGTCTGAGCAAAACTGGGCGACCCGCAACTCGCGCAGTACCCTGGTGCCACAATTCTACAACAATTAACGTATCATGAAATAACTTGATTCCAAGACTTTTTTGTTAAGCGTTTATCGTTTATTTTTTGATAAAAAAAAACAGCGGTAACCCGTTGATGCGTTACCACGTTAACGTTATAACGCTTAGCCCTGGTGATTAGTGAGCTGTTATAGAGAGTTTAAAACGTCCCCGAATAATGCTCGGCATGCACCAGAGTTATGCTCATTCCGAGGTTGGAATTCATAAGAAGTTGAGAAACGTTCTACATCCTCTTCGTAATTTCCTCCTTTACAAAAAATTCCTATCAGCTCAAGCTTGCCTACTGCGTCATTTTAAAATCATTCATGACTTTTTGTTAGCTTACTGCACGATCAAGATTAGGACAAGACTTAGTGCAAGCAAGGATCATGTACCCACCGTTTTTCGATTTCTGCTTCTATCTGCCCACATTTTTATTCATCGTTATGCCATCATGAGATTGTGAGGCGATCTGCGTCACAATTTTGACTACTTCTATGTCCATACAGATGTAGCTGCTCAAGTGCAATTTTTGAGATTTGTCACCACAAAAACTGTTAAATCTTTTCAGAACCTGATAGAGACGTAAGAGTTTCGAACAGTTTTCAAAAATTTCAATCTCCTAGGTGGGAAGGTAGCTGTAGCTTCGTCGAGGTCCTGGTGAACGGTCTGCCTGCCCCTGCTACTCTCTTTCGTACCCATTATCCCCCTTTGTTTGATTGATTGTCATCTGTGGCAGAGGCGTGAACGCAACATGGTCTTACCACGGTCGCGCCGCACTCCGTGGATCACCCTAGCAAATGAGGACGAGTTATATTTATTAGGGTGATCGGAAAGTGATGTCGTTCTCTTACGCCTTGTACAAACACATACTGCTCTGCTTACTTTCCCAATCTGCTTCAAATGATCTTGGATGGTCGACCAAGGTTGGTTAAGACTATTTGACAATTCTTCAATCGTCTGACCCGGATTTGCTGCCACTTCTGCCCTGAACGCGTCGTTGCCTAGCGTTGATGGTCATCCTAATCGACACTAAAAAAAGTAACCGATATGATCCTGGGAAATCACATTTGGCATTTACGAATGCCCTATGCATTTAAATAAATATCGCAAATGTTTTTGGTAGCAACTGTTGCGTTATTTCCAATACGAAACTCAAAAAGCATGCAATGCCGGATGCGTAAAATCCGTCGAATGGGATTGTCCACCCACGCGATTGGCGTGCGTGTGGAGCGGTCGCAGCGATTACATTAGTTCGGAGAAGCCTTCCCATGGCAGGAAACCTGCCCGTGCGATCGCGGTAGTGATTTTGTGGAAGGGTTATTTTGTCGATTCTACTGCAGTATTTGTGGAACGCGACGCAGCGGCTCGCAATGGATGCAGTGGAACCGTGGGTGAGATTTCTGCAAATATCACAACACATCAGAATAAGCAACATGTTTAGACGGAGGTATGAACAATGTTTCGGATGATAAAACGCCTCATCTCACATTGTGGCCTTGTGGGCTCTTCGGAGCCGCACCTAGAAGGTGGCCTGGATCCACTTCTCAGAAGATCCACCAGAAGTGGAGGGTGAATCTGTCGCCACGGGGATCTTCTTATAGATGGAGGGACTGGGGGCAGGACGGGGGGGGGGCGGCGGTGAGAATATTGTTCCCTCATACGGGCCATCTCCCAGACGGTCCAGTAGCATGCCGCACTGTGGACTGTGGCGTTTGGATCACTCCTCCTGTTAAGAACCAAACAGGGACGCTCCCTATTGTGGAATGCCCCCGGATCCCCTCCGCGGATGTGAGGGGGGCGATGTAATGACCGGTAGCGGCTTTATATAAATCGGTTGGATGGCGGTGAATCTTCGGTGGGGTATAATTCTAATGGCGTAGCGCTTCGTCGGTTCTTCCGGTATCCCCCGCACTCCACTCGTCATTTTGTCTGAGAATTTTCTCAGTCAACCGCCTTGTTTGGTGAGCTCGCCTATCGCCGTAACTCTGCCGACAACTATGCTTCGTCTGCAACCTCTGCAACTCTTGATGTCACCCAAAGTCGTCATATGAAGTGAAGGAGTAGCGATGGCCAAATTTCGACTGTAGTCAGCAATGCCCGAGTGAAATCGTCGCCTTTTCTTTCTTGGAGTTGATTGTTTTGAAATATTTTTGTTACATATTACTGGATTCAAAAACTTGTTGGTACAACACGTTCTGAGATTCCTGATCAAGAACAGTCTCCACATATCGGTATCTGCTATTCCTCATCGTGAGAAAGCGGCTATCTTGTGTTGTGTCCTATCTTTGAAAATTCCTCACCTTGTTAAGGGTGAAGACGGTGTGTTTCACTAATGTCAGTGTTTGCTCCAGGTGTGCTCAGTGAGTGATCTGATTTCGGAAAAATTTGATGGTCTTCGATAGTAACTGTGCTTCATTTCAGTTGCGATCACTGTCTTTGCGGCAATAGATCCGTCCGTCTGCCTCAAATGTCGAATATCTAGCACATCTGTGAGGTTTTTCAAATCAAGCAAAAATTATAACCGAAGAACTCTGTGCTAGACAGCTTTGCGCTGTCCTGTAATCGTGGTAAAATCCTGGTCTGCAGTTGCAGACAGGGTACTCTTTCGGAATAGACGACCCACTAGGGAAATTTCCTGAGAAATGATCATCCCACTAGAACCGTCGAATGATTTAGTCTTTTTCAAGCACACTGAACTGTTTGCTGTGACCAACCGAGCGGCCGGCCAAGCCCAAGCAGTTGCTAACTTCCTTGTATCCTTCAGTGGGTCGTCTATTCCGAAAGAGCACCGCAGACAGTCGCTGTTTCGGCGCTCAGCCCGAGAGTCGGCCTTTCTTAGAGTTCAGTCGCTGCGCTGCGCAACGGCATGATCCAAACCTGACTCTGCACGCTGTGCTGCAATTAACAGAATCTTCTAAACACCAGTTGAAAGTTGGTGCAAAAATTTTTTTCATGATGGAACCAAATGCGGGAATCCTAGTGCAACTCCTTCACCGACCCATACTCTCTCCCCTCTCCCCTTCACATAATGAGGCACCTCTATCTGCTCTAGTGGTGGATCACACCAAAGAATGGACGCGGAACACTACAGCGACGTCTAGTGGAGCAAGTCGATCTCCAGAATCAGGCGGGCGTTGTCCAGCTGGACAACAGGGGTAGGGGGGGGGGGGAAGAGACGTAAGTATATGTGAGGAAAGTATCTATACATAACGATGTAGTAGCCGTATTTTAGGCAGTAGCCCAATTTTCAGCACATAAGGCAAACTTTTACACGAGTTGCATTCATTAATCGGGACTATTACCCTTTTAGTTCTTTACTTCGGACACTGAACAACGTACGTCCGTCCCCCATGAAATTTCAGATTTTCAAAATTTTGAAAGAAAAGATTCAGAATCTCCATGAAATATCTTACAAACTGATACCAAACACACCTCCAATTAGAATGTAGGTATGGAGCTTTGGGAAGAATGGCTCTTCTTCGTTGGTCGGTTTATAATTTTCTAAGTTTTCGCTACTACTTCTTTTTCTCCTTCAGAGTTTGTCCCGCTCCAGTGCAGGGTCCGCTTTTCTCAAGAGCTGGCGCCATTTTTCCCTTACATGATCCTGATTAGCGTGCATGCCGGCTATTCTCAAATCGGGGTGCAGCCTCTCAAGCTCTCGGTGCCTTGGCCGTCCTTTGGGTGCCCTTCCAGGCACGTCAAGGGTAAGCCCAGTTTTGCATACGGTATCACTTCCAGCGTGAGAAACGTGCCCATACCATCGCAATCGAGATTCACGCAGATTCTCGGCAATCGGTGCAACACCAAAACGCGCCCTGATATCGTCGTTCGTGACGTGGTCCAAGCGGGTGACACCCGCTGTCCAGCGTAGCATTTTCGTCTCCATTACACCGAGCCTTCGCTCTGCTTCCTTGGTAGCAGGCCAGCACTCTGCTGCATACAGCGCAACAGGCCGGACCACAGTTCGGTAAATATTAGACTTTGGGCGATCGGGCATCTTCCTGTCGCTGACCACCTTTTCAACCACGCAGCGCTGACCCTAGTGTTGACTCACTATCTAGACTGCAGTCAGATGTAATAATACCTAGGTACTTGAAGACGTCAGCGCGAGGGAGCTCGATGCCATCATTCTTGATAGAGGCACGCTCTCTTCTATCCGTAGTCAGATACTTAGACTTTCTAACGTTGAGGCGAAGCCCGAATCGAGCCAATCGGTCACTCCGGTGTTGCACCTGTCGCTCGACTCAGGCAGTAACTCCGGCTGAGGGGGCAGGCAATACCGGCTGAGTAAACATTGTACCCGGGCATGCCCCGGTATTCACTGTCCCCTCAGCCGGTAAATGGCTGCCCCCTCAGCCCGCATTCACTGTCCCCTCAGCCGGTAAATGGAGGTCCGCTCTGCCGGTATTAATAGCTAACCACGTGAATGATATCGATCTGCAAGACTAGATGAAGCCCCTAGTAGGCTCTCCCTATTCCCCAGCAAGTTCGAGGTTTGCGTTGCATTTCTGAAGCGGCAAGCCTTACCTTGCTTCAAAAATCATGAACTGACCCGCTGTCCCGTCCCCACGGTCACAACTAACCGTAAAGGGTGAGGGGTCAATGATCCAAATCGTGTGGATGACCACCCGTTCGAATGCCAACACCGAATCAGTTCGAAGTCCATTTCGCCCGCTCCGTACATGAGCCTGGTTTGCTTTAGTGTCTGCCCGCTCAGCCGGTAAAGCCATGCCCCTCAGCCGGTAATGCTATGTCTGCCCGATCAGCCGGTGACATGCTCAGCCGTGGATTTATGTCTGCCCACTCAGCCGATAAAGCCATGCCCCTCAGCCGGTAAAACGCATGCTCGCCCGCTCAGCCGGTAAGACACTCCGCCCCCAAAATAAGCCTGCCCGCTCAGCCGGCGAGCCTACATCTCCGCCCGCTCAGCCGGTGTTATTATGTGAGGAGATCCAATTTATCTTCAGCTGCGAGCATCACATCATCCGCATACAAAAGCGTCCATGGCTCTGGTCTCTGCAGGTCTCTTGTAATTGTATCCATCACGATGATAAATAGAAGGGGAGACAAAGCAGATCTCGGGTGCGCGCCAACGGAAACGAGAAATTCGGTCGAAGCTCCAGCAGCAGCTTGGACCCGACTTCTTGGATCAGTGTAGAAAACCTTGATCCAGTCCATGAGCTCCTCTGAGACACCGTGCCGCCGTAATGCAAATCAGATTACTTCATGCGGAACTAGATCAAACGCCTTCTCTGAATCGAGAAAAGCAAGATGGAGCGGCTTCTGTTTCTCGCGGTGTTTCTGAACCAGTAGTCGTGCAGCGTGGATGGCGTCCGTCGTGCCACAGTTGGTAACAAAGCCACAATGATTGCTCGTGATCTCGACGATTTCAATGATTCGACGATCGATAATGCGCTCAAACACTTTCATGCTGTAAGACAGTAAACATTTTGGACTGTAATTCGCACAATCGCCTGTACTTTCAGGATTGTCTTTCTTCTTCCAAATCGGAATGGTCGAGCATTGTTGCCAGTCCTTGGGCGCTTTCTTTTCTGCAACGACCCGGTGTAACTGTGCAAGCCATTCAGTGGAATCTTGAACTGTGCAAGCCATTCAGTGGAATCCCAGCATCGTGATTTCCACACCTCTGCCGCCAGATCGTCTGGCCCCGTCACCTTTCCCGGCCTCATACCTCCCAACACCATCGTCACTTCTTCGCTGGGCTGGACAGGGCCGCTTGTAGGTGGGTGCTCAGGGATGGGAGTATGGGGGAATTCTTCCATCGAGATTTTCTCGAAACAGTCGCGCCACCTTCTCATCACCTTACCACGGTCCATAAGCAGCTGACCATGATCGTCATTAACACCGTAGAACTTCTCAATGTCTTCGGTACCCCGCTGACGGGATTTCACAAGTCGATACACAAGACGTTCACCGTCACACGTATCCAGCTTCTCATACAGGTCTCCGTAGTGCGCCGCCTTAGCTTTCGCGACGGCCCTTTTGGCAGACTTCTTCGCATCACGGTATTTCTGCCAGTTAGCAGCCGTCTCATTAGCCAAAAAAGTGTATTGTACTTTTTTCTTCTCTTGGACCGTCATTCGCACGTCGTCTGTCTAGAGCCACGTTTCTTTATTAAACTTCCGCCGTCCGGGCTTCGTTACCCTGAGTTCGGACCGCGCCGAATCAATCATTGATTTGACTGCTTTCTGCCAAGATTCGCACACAGTCGTAAGTGGCGGTAGCTGAAAACGTGAAAGGAAGGCAGCTTCTCTTTCCTTCAGACGCCACCACTTTATTCGAGGTGGTCCGCACCGTTCCCCAATCTTACGTTTCGGCGGCATAATGCCTATCGTGCAGATCAGCGGTCGATGTTGCAAAGCGACTGTCTCGTACGGCACGACCTTCGCATCTGTGACCATCTTTTCGCCGCGACGCCGCACAAGCACAGAGTCGATTTGTGTCATGCTGCTGCCACTGTAATAAGTGACAAGGTAGGACTGGCGCCTTCGAAACTTCGCGTTCACAATGACAAAGTCATGTGAGTCGGCATAGGCGAGAATGCGTTCGCCATCGATGTTCCTTCGGCCGAAACCGAGCCCTCTGCGGCAACTATAGCCCTGACTCGTTTCTCCGACGTGGCCGTTCATATCAACCGCAACAACAACGATATCTTCTGGTGGCACCTCGGCGGTCTTCTCATCGAGCATCATCCAGAAATAATTTTTCACTTGCTCAGAACTACCCGTCTGCGGGGCATACACCGAGAAGAAATGGACTCGCTGATCCTCACTGACAATGACTATCTTCATCAAACGTTCGTCAAAACGATGCACTTCGGCAATCGCGTCACGGAAGCGTTCTCACACGACAACGCCAACGCCGTTCGTGGTCCTAGGGCTGCCATGATACAGGATCTCGAAGCTTCTGCCAATTTCCTTAGACTTCCTACCCGACCATCACGTCTGTTGCACCGCACAGAGATCAATACGTATACGCTCCGAAGCGACAGCCAGTTCGCTTGTGCGGCCTGACAACGTGCCGACATTCAGCGTTGCAACGCGAGTCTTGGCAATGTCAAAGGATTTACGGACTAGCCTGGTTACCCTCCGATGCCGTCCTGCACCGGAGACCCTAGCATACTTTCACCACTCACCGGCCTCCGTGAGTGGGCTTCGGTTACCGCGGACGCCGTAGCCTTTACAGAAACTTCAAGCACCATTGCATGTGGCGTGACAAGGAGAACCATCGGCCGACCTGTCACACAGGCGAACGTATTGGTCTATCGCCGAAACGCGAATGTCCGCGTTCAGCTCACCTTGACAGAATCGAGGAGTTTCCACTGGCACCAACGTGGAGGAACGGACTGCGCCATCTTTCTATGTTTTTACTACGGTTTTGTTATATCTTCGATACCGGTGGTGGTGCTTTCATTCTAAATAGTTCAGGCAGACTGCTGACCCCTGGAGAAGGACGGTATGTGAATGAACACACACCGCTCTCCACTTCGTTTATACCCTACCCTTTATCAATTGGTTATCATCAATTTAGTCTACGAGAGCCATGCTTCCCGAAGATCTACAGATATCTACATTCCTCGAAGTGTGTCAAAATTACGAAGAAAAGCGTCTAAAACCCGTTTTCTCGTTTTCCATTACCATTGTCCAGAAACACGTCTTCGGCCGACAAAACGCCCACGCATTTTAAAGCGTCAAAAAAGACCCACAATGCCGCTACACGCGTAAGAAGTTGGTCCCACCCTGGAGTTGGAGTATGGAGCTTCGGTGGGCCGTGCTGCTCCTGAACAAATCATACGTATCGATCAAACGTGTTCAGACTGGCTATTGCAGGTAAACATGTTCTGTCACTTTGACACGCATGTTTTAACGTTAGGAGCCGATCGGGCCTAGGCTACGACGCGAGGTGTGATACAACCCAACATTGGTCCGTCCCCCATTCAAGTCAAGCGATTTGCTCAGCCGCCCTCCCCCTATGAAAAATGACGGCGACGAGCGGGGGGGGGGAGTCCTCATTTCGTAATTTTTTATTTTGTAGTGAACGAATTTTTAATTCAAGACTACATCAAGACCTAATAAGGCAATAAATAAATGTTTTCCACGAAAGCAGACAAAAACAACTCTCCTACGACAATGGCACCAAATTTTTGTTCAATGGCTAAACGTTCATTAGTGCCCTGAGGGCACATAGGTGCGGTTTCGGGAATGAAAACCACATCTAGTAATTGACTATCCGGATGTGAAAACGCACCCAAAGTTTCATGGACGCAGCTTCAATCCGAACAGCTCTACATAGGGTGGGCGGAGCGTGTTTTCATGCCCTGAGGGCAAATAGATGCGGTTTCGGGAACGAAAACCACATTAAGCAATTGGCGGTTCAGATGTAAAAACGCCCACTAAATTTCATGGATACAGCTTCAATCCGAACAGCGTTACATAGGGTGGGCGGAGCCTGTTTTCATGCCCTGAGGGTACATAGGTGCGATTTCAGGCATGAAAACTACATTTGGTAATTGACTATACGGATGTGAAAACGCACCTGAAATTTCATGGATGCAGCTTCAATCCGAACAGCGCTACATAGGATGGGCGGAGCCTATTTCATGTCCTGAGGGAACATAGGTGCGGTTTCAGGCATGAAAACCACATCTAGTAATTGACTATCAGGATGTGAAAACGCACCCAAAGTTTCATGGACGCAGCATTAAGCCGAACAGCGCTACATGGGCTGGGGTCCATGAAAAAATCGATAGCTGTGGAATATCTACTATTTAACGGAATTTGAATTAGGGAGTTTCGCGTTGCTACAACGTGCGCAACCTAGTCACGGACCCAAGTAATCAATTTCATTCTTTTAACTGGTTGAAAACGGTCTTTGAAGACCCATTTTTAGGTGTGATACAATCGATTGTATCACACCTAAATCCATACAAATTAGGTGTGATAAAATCAATTGTATCACACCTAAAAGTGGTCTCCAAAGACCGTTTCTAACCGGGTAAAAGAATGAAATTGGTTAATTGGGTCCGCGACTAGGTTTTCCGCACGTTGTAGCAACGCGAAACTCCCTAAATGAAAATTAGATAAATACTTGTAAATATTTCACAACAATTCCTGACTGGAACATTTCTTCATGCACCCCAACCTATGTAGCGCTGTTCAGCTTGAAGCTGCGTCCATGAAATTTTGGGTGCGTTTTCACATCCGGATAGCCAATTATAAATGTGGCTTTGATGCCTGAAACCGCACCTATGTGCCCTCAGGGCATGAAAACAGACTCAGCCCACCCTATGTAGCGCTGTTCGGATTGAAGCTGCATCCATGAAACTTTGGGAGCGTTTTCACATGCAGACACTCGTATTCAAAATGTGGGTTCCGCGCCCGCAACCGCTCCTATGTGCCCTGAGGGCATAGAAGTTGAAAGGCGACTTCATAAAGGAAATTGTGAGAGATGTCACAGTGAACAACGCTCTTTTGTGACAGTCAGCTAGCCATCGTTTTACAGCTTTGCGAAATCTTTATATTCAGCGGAATTGAACCTGTGAACTCTAAATCGCCTAAGAATGCATCTTAATCGCCTAAGAATGCATCATTCCAGAGCATCTGTTTCATTTCGTTGACAGGATACTCCACTTGTAATAACCTCAATGACATCGAATACTTAACAACGCTGCTGCTGATATATCCAGGAGCGCTTTGGCGTCATATTTCACCTTTCCAAGACTCTTCCTCCATGTCAGAGTCATTAACGATAGTCGTGCTACCGTCGTCTATTGTTTTGCATGCTTCATCACCAGTGAATTGAAAGCTTTTTTTGTGTGTTCCTGCCTCATTTTTACATCCCCATTTCAAATCTTGCCTCGTTTGTTTTTTTTGCAAATGTTTCTCACTACTCAGTTTCTTTGTTGACCTCGTGTCTCATTTTGCTCTCTCAGTACTCTGCCAACACGTAGCTAGATGCCTCCGAGGGCGCGGTCTGAAACGCCGCCCCATTCCATGTAGCGAGAATTTACGGGTTTTAGCTACGATAGCTAAAACCCGCATATTCTTGTGTCGAGGCTACAAGGGTGCAAATTCTGCGCGTATTCTACGTAAAAACGAAGGCTAAATTCGAACCATTGCTCTCTCTGACGCTAAACCCGTATATTCTCGCTATCATTTTGTAGCGAGAATCTACGGGTTTAGCGAGAGCCTGTGTTGAAATGCAATCTCAAACCCGCGCTAGCTACGCGGGACGCAGGGATGCCGTTCGAACAGTGTCGGCCCATTCAAAACACGGATAACTTGACACTGTGGGCGGTCGTGGAGGGTGACACCGTGTCGCTCTCTGGAAGACCTTGCTAGAGATAATTTTGATCGCTGGGATGCTGCAGGCCGCGGGGAAGAAACGGCGATACGCTCGATCGCAGCGGGATCGCCTTTCTAGTACGGATCAGGACATGATTGGGTCGATCGACCCAGTGCTGTAACGAGAATTTGAGTAGAATATGCGGGTGCTGCAGCGAGAATTCACGTAGAGTATGCGGGTGCTGTAGCGAGAATTTACGTAGAATATGCGGGTGTTGTAGCTAAAATTTCACCAACTGAGGCTAAACTTTTCGTAATTTACGAATTCTCGTATCTAAATTAATTGAATTCTCGTGTCTAAATTAGACTAGATGCCCCCGAAACCCTGGGGATCTCTGGTTTCCGTGTGAGGCATCTAGCTACGCGTTGGCGGAGTATAATCTCCAGTTTGAATTTGACCTGTTATTGTGATCTCATTTTGCCGTCATTTTTTATACTAACGGTATGGTTCTGAACCCCCCCCCCTCCGGCCTGATAGAAGTCCATCTTGTTTCTTGGGTGACCGAAGGTCCGACCCCCATCCCACCGGATGTCGATGGGTCCGACCCCCCCTCTGTGATACATCACACCTCACGCCCAACCCTGATCGGGCCCCGGAAGCTCTATACCGCTATTCCCGCCCCTGTATTTGCTGTTCTCCTCCAAAAAAGGGTGCTGGGCCATTCGCACCGTCGTCGACGTTTGTGGGTGTTAGAGTAAGTACAATAAGTAAACCACGTAATCGATGACGGTTGAAATGACCCAGCACCCCTGTATTGGAGGAGAACAGCAAATACAAGAGGCAGATAGATAGAGGGGCGGGGCCCAACTTCTTACTAATGTAGCGGCTTTGTGGGTCGTTCTTGACGCTTCTAAATGTATAGGTAAGCGTTTTGTTCTTAGCCATACGAATATATTCTCGTAGTTTTCTCAAACACATTTACGAGCGTGTGCGCTCCCCTTAAAGGCAGTGTTCACGATAATCTTCGATTTTGAGATTAATCGCTAAATCGATTGTTTGGCCCCCGAGCAGAACCGAAATCACGAATAAACCTAGAAAAATGCACCAGAAGGGCGCGAAATCATTTACTCTCACCCCGCTTCTTTACTCTCAGTGGAACTGTCTGTTGCGGCAATGAGATCTTTTGTGGGCCCGTCTTTTGCAATTCGCTATTTTGTGTTGCTCCGTTCCTTCCGTCGGACCCTAACTAATACTGTTTTGCCCCAAATATTCTTCCATTCTTTACAATTAGCCCAATTTTTCACCGGTGACAACAACCATGAACATGTTCATTAAACCGGGCATCTAGTCCATGTTATAGATTAATGTCACTGAAATAAGACGATTTAGTGCGTTTCTGACCGTTTCTTCGTAATTTTGGTAACAATTGGCAGACAACGAATTGTTTTGAGTGGAAAACTCGGGAACTAAAATCATCGTGAACACTGCGTTTAAGGCCTTAAAGAGCAATATTCCAAATTGCACTGCCTTGAGCCGTCGAAAAATGACGCGCTTCAGAGCCAAACCGAGCTATGTGCGCAGAGGAAACCGTAAAGCCACCGCGGGTGGTGGCTTAACGGTTTCCTCTGTGGTGCCTCCACCCGCGCTCGCACCCCTTTCGGTTGAACAATACTAGTAGAGAATCGAACATTTTTGAACCTGTGAAGGTTTGCAGATCCACACAAGAGTTCCACCCGCCCCGAGATTTCGATGCAAACCTAGTTGTAGATTTCTTGTCCGTAAAAAATGTAGACTTCTGCCGATATCTGCTACTTGATAGTGCTACCAGTCATTGTTCTTACAGAAACTCCATCAAAATGCGTCGATTTTCGAGAGTGTATCATTTATTCTTCCCTCGTATCCTGAGTAATCCCCTCCAACTAGGTTTGCACCGAGGTGCCGTGAAGCCTTGTGATCAGCGAGCTGTATCAAGAGTCCAAAACGTCCCAAAATCATGTTCCGCATACGCCGAAATTTCGCCCGCTCCGAGGGAGGAGTCCTCCAAAAGTTAGGAATCGTTCTACATCCTCACCGTAATTTCCTCCACTTCGAAAATTTCCTATCAGCTCAGGCTCGCCTATTTTGTCATTTTTAAAGCACTCCCAACTTTTTGCTAGCTTACTGCACGATCACGATTAGGACAAAACTTAGCGCAGGGCAGGCAAAGAACAAGTATCCAGCGGGTTTTTTGAATTCTGTTTTAATTCGCCCAAATCTTTCGCCATCGTTATGCCATAATGAGACTGTGAAGCGATCTGTGTCACAAATTTAATTACTTCTTTCTCAATAGAGATGTTGTTTCTCTATAGCGAAGAGGAAGTCAAAACTACACTTCCCCAGGATAATCAGTCGGATAGGGAGTGCAGTAAATATTTTAAGAAAATTTAGGTTGAAAAAATACTTCTTGTAAGAAGCTTGGCCGTAAAAACGAAAAAAAAACATCTTCAGAATCTCGGGAGACGTAGGTAGAGTTTGTGGTAATAATTTTAGTGTGATGAATGGACGAGCTGCGACGGTAGATCACCCCGTGCGAATCGAAACCCCATCGTCCAGTAAGGCCGCCAACCCCGCATGGCCATGCTTCAGACCAAATCGAAAACGGAAACCATGAAAGTTTTGGACATTTTTCAAAAATTTCGATCTCCAACTAGGGAGACGTAGCTTTGTCGAGGTCCTGGAATACGGTCTGCCTGGCCCTGTCGACCTCTCAACCAGTACAGTGCTGTGGGTGCCACTGAATTTCGAACAGCCTGAATAACACGCTTCCATTCTTGATGGCCTCTGCAAACGTTCTTGGCATCGATCACAATGCACAGGGTGGATTTCAGATCGTCGGTGATTTGCTTGAGCCAAGTGTGCTTAGGGGCCGTTCTTTCAGGCTTTCTCTCTGCGACTCGATTTCTCCGTATGAGTCTGTACGCCAATCTGCTGGAACCCATCCTGCACACGTGGCCGAACCATCTCAACTAAATCTGCTCCTGGATGGATGGCTGTTTCCGCATCTCTCCCGTATACCATTGTTACGGATACGATCGCGATTAGACATGCCCGAAATTTGCCGCAGGCACCATTTGAAACTCTTTCCACTCTGCGACACGTATACGACCAAAGTCGTAGTATTGGAATCTTGCCGAAATGGATCAATTCTTGTTGGTATCACTTGTCTGATTGTCGACTTTTTGACTTTTTGATGTCTGACTTTTTGATCACTCCACGAAATCCCGTTCTGCTAGTCAAAACAATCGATTCCATCCGATGCGCAATATCGCCGCAAGTGATCGATGCCGCTTTCTCTCAAGCATCGCCGCGACAATAATATGATGCCGACCTCGTACAAAGTCAGTTGTAAGAAATCTAAAACAGTGAACAAACGTTTTATTCAGAGCACCAAAACAATGAAGCAGTGCGCACTTCGGCTAACAAAAGCGTGCATAAGTGTGGAAGACGAGCCTCCGTTTACAAAACAAGCGGTGAGCAGTTAGAAATAGTTCTATACTCATGCAAACGCACTCAACGGCAATAGCCACAGTTGTCTGCGTTTGCATGAGTAACAAGTTCATTTCCAGACTTCTGGTGATACTGCAACAGCATTGTTCGTTAGTCAAGGTTTTCACAGTTGAAAAATTGCTCAGGATTAAGGCCAACGATTGATTGCTAAGTTTTACTTCCAAATTATGGTAAGGCGTTCCGATGTGATCGCCCCGTGAAAGAAGCGGCCTCCTCCATCCAGATCGGCAACTCGTGCCCCCCCCCACCCACTGGGTCGTATGAGACCAAGCGGAGTTTTAAAACCATCTTTTAAAGGCAGCGTTCAAAGGCAGCGGATAGCCCTAAGCTCCCAGTGTTGAAAGAACGGTAGAAAACGAGCCAGGAATGACAATACAACGGCTGCCAACAAGCGTTTTGGTGTACCAGAACCGCACGGTGCTTCAGATCCACACCCTCGATTATCTAACTGTTTTGCTTTGCTACGGATTAGTATGATTTGGGAATGAAACATTTGTGAGAAGCTCGTTAAAAGAAGTGAAATGTCTTATGCTACTGATTTGGCATGGGAATAAACACGAAAGAAGCGCTAAAAACAGTGAAATGATTCATCATTGATTTGGCTGTGCACTTGTTTACTAAACAACAAAAATTGAGTGCGACATTGAAAAACCAAATCACGCACTTTTTACTGAGCATTTATGTATTCGTGTGACAGCAGTTCTCTTAGTTGACGACATTCGCATAAACACACTACGTGATGTTGTTTCCACTTTTATGGGAGACACAACATAATTTTGCAGGACCTGAGACTTGTTAACCTAAACTGCAAGCGTTAGGTTGATTTCAGAAGAGGTGTGCGTGATTTGGTTTTTCGATCTCACACTCAATTTTTGTTGTTTAGTAAACAAGTGCACAGCCAAATCAATGATGAATCATTTCACTGAGTTTTTAGCGCTTCTTTCGAGTTTATTCCCACGCCAAATCAGTAGCATAAGAAATTCCACTTCTTTTAACGAGTTTCTCACAAATGTTTCATTTCCAAATCATACTAATCCGTAGCAACGCAAAACAGTTAGATAATTTCACTTTATTTTAGCGAAGGTTTCCTTTTAAAGGCATATTACACCGTCAGATATGACCTTTCCAATGTTCATGCAGTTGTGTAGTAGATCCCCTCTTGCATAACACTTGCCCACCCCTTCTAGCACCACCACAGTTCACACCCTTTTTCATGGTTTCCGAACCCAATAACGACTAGATGAACGGATGAATCACAACCGCGTTTTCGATTTTCACTCCCTTGCCGGTCCTCCCAGTTGTGTCGAACACACGATCCGTAACACTTGGCGTACTCCCAGTTGGGTCCCGCCCTCTTTCCCCGGCGCTTGGCGCGTTCCCAGTTGGGTCCCGCACACTTTCCCCGGCGCTTGGCGCACTTCCAGTTGGGTCCCTCACGCTTTGCTCGGCGCTTGGCGTACCCAAAGTTGGGTCCCGCACACGTTCTCCGGCGCTTGGCGTGCTCCCAGTTAGATCCTGCCCACCATACCCAGCGCTTGGCGCACTCCCAGTTGGGTCCCGCACGCTTTCTTCGGCGCTTGGCGTACCCAAAGTTGGGTCCCGCACACGTTCTTCGGCGCTTGGCGTGCTCCCAGTTAGATCCCGCCCACTATCCGAGGCGCTTGGAGCGCTCCCAGTTGGGTCCCGCACACTTTCTTCGGCGCTCGGCGCTTTTTATTTGGAGTCCCGCACACGTTCCCCGTTGCTTAGCACACTTTTAGTTGGGTCGCGAACACGTTCCCCGGGGCTTGGCGCACTTTTGGTTGGGTCCCGCACACGTTCTGTGGGGTTTGGCACACTTCCGATTGGGCCCCGCACGCTTTCCTCTGCGCTTGGCGTATCCAAATTTGGGTCCCGCACACGTTCTCCGGCGCTTGGCGTGCTCCCAGTTAGATCCCGCCCACTATCCCCGGCGCTTGGAGTGCTCCCAATTGGGTCCCGCATACTTTCTCCGGCGCTCGGCGCTTTTTATTTGGGGTCCCGCACACGTTTTCTGGCGCTTGGCGCACTCCTAGTTGGGTACCGTAAACGTTCCCCGGCGCTCAGCACAGTTCTAGTTGGGTCCCGCACACCTTCCCGGCGCTTGGCGCACTTCTAGATGGGTCCCGCACACGTTCTCCAGCTCTTGGCGCACTTCTAGTGTGGTTCCGAACACGTTCGTGGCGCTCGGCGCACTTCTGCTTGGGTCCCGCACACGTTCTCCGGTGCTCAGCACAGTACTATTTGGGTCCCGCATACGTTACCCAGCGCTTAGCGCACTTCTACTTGGGTCCTGCACACGTTCCCCGGCACTTGGCGCACTTCTGTTTGGGTCCCGCGCACGTTTCCCGTCGCTTGGCGCGCGTAAATTCGGGTTCCGCACACCTTCCCGGCGCTTGGCGCACTTCTAGATGGGTGCCGCACACGTTTCCCGGCACCTGGCGCACTTCTAGATGCGTCCCGCATACATTCCCCGGCGCTTGGCGCACTTATAGTTCGGTCCCACACACGTTCTTCGGCGCTTGGCGCACTTCTAGTTGGGTCCCGCACACGTTCCCCGGCGCTCAGCACAGTTCTAGTTGGGTCCCGCACACGTTCCCGAAGCTTCGCGCACTTCTAGATGCGTCCCGCAAGAAACGGTGTGCATACGGTCCCTGATGGACGTAAAGCAGACCTACCCTAACCCTTGCAATCAATTCACTCTTATCACAATACCACTTCATTTCTCTCAATTGGCCAACCATGTTTCTTATCATTCAAAAGTTTCACCGGACTCACACACACATTTTGAAATTCACAAATGTTTCCATATCTCGAGAACCACAAAGCGAATTTTTCTGAAATTTGGGCAGTGTTAAAAACCTTTACTGCTCTACATTTTGTGAAAATGCCAAGTTCGGAACTATCTTCCAAACCGAGATTCTGTAACGAGGGGTTTGCGCAGAAGCAATCCTTTTCCAAATCAGGTGCGCGCTTCGCGCGCACCACAATTATTTGCCATAGCCACGAAATTCTCACTAAAGTGTAGTAGTTTTTTCATTGTTGGCTCCAGTGAGACTCTGCGTCTCCCACTTACACCATAGAATCCTCTGGAGATAGATTACTATGGAGCTCGGCTCCACCGACCTGGCTGGCTTATGAGGGAGCAAAGTTAGAAACCCAAAATATTATTCGACGCAGAATTTTACGGAGATTTCAAAAACAACTTCACCGGAACCCTGTCTTCAACGGTTAAAGAGTTATAGGCAAAAAACCGGTGTTTTGTAAAACGAATTAGGCTGAAGGATCGAGATAATACTTCTCCAACCTGAGAACACTTGTCGACGCAGAAATCTATGGGGATTCCAAAAACTACCCTTTTCAAAGATCATTTCCTTAGATTAGAGAAGTTATGAGCGAAAAACCGATAAGTTCAGGCACAAAAAAATGTACTTTATGAACCGAATTCAGCTGGAAGAGTGAAAACGTATTTTTCGAATCTGAAAACGCTATACGATGCCAAATTTCATAAGGAATCCAAGAACAACTTTCACCAAAGGCCTATCTCTAAGCCTAAAAACGTTATGGACCAGAAACCGGCAATGACACCCATCCAATTTCAAAAATGACTTGCATGAATGTCGGATCACTTTCCTTTTTTTTTCGGGGCGTTTCCGGTTTTCCCGATGGTGAAGGTTCCTACATTCACTTCATCTGTTCAGAGGTGAGGGTTGGTAGAGTGCATGGCTCCACCCAAAGAAGCTATGCCTGTTAGGATGTTTCACTACTTCGTAGTCTGTTCAGAGTTTCAGCCGCTGCCCTCCCCCCTCCATGGAGAAGAACGGTGTGTGAATGAAGACACACCGCTCCCAATTTCTTTTTTACCCTACCCCTTATCAAATCGGTATCATCAATATTGTTCACAGTGAGAATTTCGCGGTGATGGCAAATTATAACCGTCTCTATCGTAAAGGCCCCAACAACTTTGACAGAACCTCATATTTGCGTCGAAAACAGTGTTAACGATGATTTTCTTTCTGTAGTTTCCAGCTCAAAACAATTGGGTAACATGTGTTCCCAATACGCTGAAATACGTATCAAAACGCCTTATTTCGGTTAAAGAATTTTCCAGCCTGAACTACAGTGCGTTTCGTAATCATAAGATCACCCCTGAAAACGAAGTTTCCGTACAACGGAGAGCACCGATCCCATTTTGGTCATTATTTTGAGATGCAATTGCTGAAACAATAGCGGAGTACCGGTTCGAGGTTTGATACCTCGATTTGCAGTTTCGCAACAACATTTTATCGATCGAAACACCGTTCCATAACCATGAGATCACTCGCTGTAAATCAGTTTCCGTTGTGTAAAACCACGACAACCACGACATCTACAGTTAGTCCTTCAACATCGAGGTGTTGTTGAGGCTCCCAGCAAGGTTTCTAGTGCCGAAATCAAATACAGCTCCAAGTTTCCTCAATCGCGATCTTCATCTCCACAACCAAAAAAAGCTGACGGTGATGGGCATAATTTTTCCTCGCTACATTGTTGAAGAGGTGCTCCTCAGAATCGGAGACGAGTCTGAAAGCAGGCCACTTCAGGGCAACAACTTTACGCGACTTGAACGTCTCCCGCGTTGGTCAGCTAACGTGGGTAGTAGCATTGCCTTGCTGGTAAACACTGTCTTCTCAAGCTGGAGGTGTTGTAATAGATAGCAGAAAAGTTTCTATAGAAGTAAACGAACCGAACACCTCTTAACCGAGAAATGCGACAGCAGCGAAGAACTTTCAGGTGAACGCATGCGAAGATCAGGGGAACAATATGCTCATTTGTACATGCTCCGAGGATTTGTGCTCTTCTGATTATGAAGCCATGAAGGTAGAATTTATAGTAAGGATTCCTTAAAGGCAGCAGACACGCTCGAAAAAGTTGTTGAGATAACTACGTTTCTGAAGTCGAATGGCTCCTAGTAGACTGCTCACGCCGTTGGAAGCGTCAAAAACAAGTCAAAACTACTAAATTTCAGCAATGCAAATCGAAAATTTTCTGCAACCCCGCCCCAAAATACAATCTCGTCCAGATTGATGGTACTAATACGGTCACTTTGGCTGGCTTTTGATGCTTCCAACGAGGTGAACGTTCCAGTACAGGCTGTAAAAGTATATCGGCTTCCCTATCTCAACCGTTGTGTTGCTAATATTCGCTGTTTCAACCGCGCGCCGTAAAACTCGTCCACTCTCACCTGATGACAAAATAACCATTATTCCTCTATTCGCACTCAGTTTTCGTCCGTTTTTTCGTCAGTTCCTAATACAACCAGCTCCAAACCTTCGATTTATGCCATAAAATCGATACCATTTTTGAGCTTGTCTGCTACCTTTAAAAAAAGATCAAACAAACGAATTTCGTTTTATTTTTTATTTCAAAAAAGCGAATTTTCAATAAATTCGATTGTTCAAAGCGAACGAACTTCGAATGCTTGAGTGACGGATAATCTAAGCATCCATAGTAAAATCACGCAACTACGTACTGTGCTGCAAATAAAAGTTGAATTCTACTTCTGAAGCTTAATTACCATTAACAAATAGGACCTGACGCCACCATCCGAGCGGTAAGTCACGACGGAAAATTCGCTAATCGCGTGGCGTCATGCTCTTACAGGCCGTCTGTTCCGAAGGAGTACTAATGAAAGCAACAAGATACGATCCATCCATAAACTTAAAGGCAGTATACACGCGCGTAAGCGTAATTGAGATAACTAAGGAATTAGAATGGCACAAAAAAAGCAAAGGCACGAAAGAAAACACAACGCCCACTCATTTTGAAGCGTAAAACGACCCACAATGACGCTACACGAGTCAGAAGTTGGCCCTGCCTAGTTGGCGCGAGCGAGGTACCTATTGTACCTCTTCCACCACCCACAAACGTCGCCGACGGCGGGAATGGCCCAGAACCCGTGTTTTGGAGGAGGGCGCAATGACAGTGGGTGGGCAGATACAAGGGCGGAGCTAACTTTTCACTCGTGTAGCCTCATTGTGAGTCGTTTTTGACGCTTCAGAACGAGTGGGCGTTGTGTTCTGTGCCATACCATTCTAATTCCGTAGTTATCTCAATTACGTTTACGAGCGTGTATGTTGCCTTTAATAAGGACGGCATGAACTACTGACGTTTGCGTCAAATGCGATGACGTCGGCCCTCGGGAAGACATTGGCAGTGGAGTGATACCTTAGGTACACCGAGTTTGCGCGAGTTTGCGCCATCCTTCACGGGGGAATGCAAGGTATCATCAGGATTCATGTCAACTGTACTTATTTTGTTATGGAAAACACTTTTCGTCTTTCACCTTGTCTTTGCGGCTATAGCAATAACCACATTTCGATGCGATTTGGGTTATTCCGATGAATAAGCATCCAGCGCAAATCCCGCTAAGTGTCATATTGGTGGTGACACAGGCTGCAAGGGGCATTTTCCATCTTCATCTTCATTACTATTATTATCTTATGCTGTGTTTTCCAGAAATTGTGGATGAAGAATAAAAAATACAAGGCAAATGATGCTTGGTCCAAATGCTTTGACAAGGTTATTCAGACTCAAAAAAGTGCGTTCGGATCTTTAGAACAGCACTTGCTGTTATTCTTCTCTTCAGGACCGCAAAGCATAATCAAGATTAAAATCGCACAGACTCATAGCCCAACTTTCTTTCAGGTAAGGGCCCGTCTCCCAAGCCTGCTCCTGGTGGCAAAAGCGTTAAACCAGGCAACAAGGGTAAGTTGGTCACTGCTATAGTCGGACGATGCTTTCTGACGTGAGGAAATATTTACAAATGTAGAGGATCAAGAAGTTATATACACGCAGTGAAAGAAAACTTGAACATAAATGGCTAATAGTAAGAACTATGATCCGCGTCACTCAATAAGGTATACGCACTCAGGTATACGGGCAGGAAGTCATTCGATCGATGACTGTCGTCCCTCTTTTGCCACCTAGTAGCGTCGCGATTTAAGAGTAGAATGACTTTAGTCATATGTTGTGGCGAATCGATGGTTTTCTCCCTCGGGTCCGACACCAGACGTCAGTCCCGGGAGATCCAACCTACAGACTCCCTACCGATAACATAGCTGACTGTACTAATTAACCCCAGCAAGCTGTATACTGTAATAAGGGTAATACCCACGATAACACCACATAACGCGTAATTGACACCAGTTGCCACACACATGAACTTCCCTGGACTAATCAATACAGATCCCGACTGTAATATAGATTGCGAAATATATGTCCCTCTTGCATACACAACAGAACACAAGCTAATTTAGATCAGTTTATACTACAGATAGAATGTGGAGAGATCTTAGAGGAGGAGAAGAAATAGGAACAAGGAACAAATATTACAAGAGAAGAAACGCACCACTGAAGTATTGCATCACGATCGATAATATGGGCCACGGCCGTAGACCTGTTCATCGAATGGGCTCTTCGTGAGCCAGCCGTATAGCAGGTGGAATAGTAGTGTTCTAAAGGCCAGAGGCCCCGAGACGATGCACAGCACAGGTAGGAATAAAGAGCAGCACAGAGCTGCTGGAAGATGGACCACGCTTGGTCGCGGCAGGGGCGAAGACTGATGATTCAGACCGCGCCGCCCGAGCCAGTCCGACGGCGTCTCTACCGTGCGTCGGCATTCGTCGCGGGACCGACCGCGCCCAGGCCTCCTCGAGGAGCGATAGCATCGCGCTTTCGCGACACTCCGCCCCGAAAAAGAATGTATTTCAAGGAGTCCCATATGGGCATAGGATAGCGGCGGTGAGAAGCCTGCGTAGCTGTGCGGTCGGTGCTGTCCCCAACCTATTGGGCCTAGTGCCCCTAGATACGGCTGGAACACGAACGCGGTGGCAATGAACAGCTCCCAGCCGTAAATTGAATTGAAATAGTTATATATAAAAAGGGGGTAGATTTTTAGAAAGTGGCGCTTTTCTTCTCTGCAATAGTTGTTCCCAAAGTAAAATAGTAGATCCTCCAAGATCCCTGTAATACATGCGGTCATTACCGCAAAACGCAAGTGAGTAAATACCGGAAAGATAAAATTGACTAACTACCGGATTATACGCGAGTATCACATGATGTGAGTAAGTGAATAATATACCAGTAGAAATGAGCTTACAAAGCAAAACAATACAACACAATAAAATTACATACAGATATGTACAAGTGGTAGATCACTGCATTATCAAGCAACCATCAACCATCAACCACCAGACGACCATCCACTACACCAGCAACACGCACACTCCACACACCACTGCTAGCACAACCAGGTCTGCAACATAATGCGTCTTTCTGCACTAGACAAGCTCACGGAAACGGCGGAGCGTCCGGCACAATTCATGGGTTACCTTAAACCTACCTGACCGATCGCTCGCTGACCTCAATCCGCTGCAGCCGGACTGACAGTTACTCGATCTTACTCGCGAGTCTAGAGTATGTATTAGGCACAAGAAAGACGCCCGACAAACCCAGTAAAAGCTAGCCCGCAAAAACATGTGCGATCAGACTTACCTGTAGTATCGGCTCCGACGCTGGTCGATGCTGACTGGCGATGGATCTTGACAGGACAACGTCGATGGAAAGGCTAGAAGCTGCATGGGCCTATCTGAAGCAACCGGTTACTAAAGACAGAACCCAATAAACAACTAACCTGCAATTGTCTCGACAGTGATCTGTATTAGTGTCTGCACCAACAGCTGCTAGCACGCTGCGATGTAAAAGCGGCGCACAAAGGCAAATTAGTATGGGCCTTACAAAAAGAAAGAATTTGACGAGCGCGGAGTGAGCAAAAGAGTGGCCCTGATTTGAAAATACAAAAATAAACGCGCAATAAATTTGCGCAATTGTATTAGGATGATGACTGTAGTATTGTTTCAACCTGCCTCCTCACCACGAATCGTCAAGGTTCTCCTCCCCTGAATAATTCGGGGATTCGTCCCAGCGACGATTGGGGCTGCGATCCCGCTCAGCCCTAGGAGGGGGCTGAGACGGGGCTGGAGCTGAACGCTCCTCGCGCCGGCGCGCGCTCTCGGCAGCCTGCCTACGTGTTTGAGGATACGGCTCACGAGACGTTGCGCCGCGAGGAGGAGGGCAGTATGTGGAGTCCTGCAGACGTTCGTAGAAGTCTGCAGGGATCATATCCACGTCCTGCGTGGCCCTCGGGTTACGCATACAGAACGCACGATGGTGCCCAAAGACACCACACAAGCTACAGGGGTCGCGGCGGATACACTGGCTGTGATGCCATTTGGCACAAATGGCACAAATCCCGCGAAATTCCGCCAACTTGGCCCTTTCGCTCAAGCGGTGCACCACCGTGCAGTCCGATGAGTAGTGCCCGGGGCCAGAGCAGAAAACACAGTGTGTTACCCTCGGTGGAGGAGTCAGTTGACGTCCCACCGGGATAATTCTTCTGTCCTCTGCTCGCGCTGGACCTGCATTACGAAGTGGCCTAGCGGGCTGTGCCGCTGGCTCTGCAATAGGCCGTGTAGCGACAGGTTCTGGATTACGTAGGTGTGGGTCGGGGTACACCGACACTTCTCGTACTCCAAGCCCCGATCCACCACGGCTCCCAGCCCCCGACTGGGGATTGGCCTGCGGCGGAACGGCGCTCGCGACCTTCCGCGGCGGCTGCCCTCGGCTCACGCCTGTAGGAGCGTCTTCGGGCTTCCTCTTGGATGGAGTAGGCTGTTCCACAGTTCTCCGAGACCCAGTGGCCCGACCACCCTGAGAATTGGGTGTGGACGGATGTCCAGCTTCCCGGGCCACAGCGAAAAGCGGCGCAGGAACTTGCGAGGAAGGCGAAGGCGGGACTGATGTAGTAGTAGGTGGTGGCTGTATTGCGGATTGTTGGGCTGCAGGAGGCTGCACGCCGGCCTGGGACCCCTCAGTAGGGCGAGGGATCCTAGAGACGGGACGCAGATACTCGTCTGTAGCCGTCACAAACATAGCGTTAGAGTAGTTGTCGCGCCACCAACGCAACGCCTCCATGTATGTAGTAGGGGTTGCTGCGAATTCGGGGGGCGACGCAGGCGTCGTGCGCATCCTATAATCCTCATCCTCTGACGTGACCTGGATGCCACGCTGGTACATTACTTGCACCAATTGAGACTCAAGGACGCGCTGCATACGCGTTGCGTGCGCCACGACCGCAGACGAAAACTGCAATACTTCGCGAATAAGATCGCCTGAAATATTGAAAAGCCTAAGCGTAGCCCTAAAATAATTAAGCTCCGCATTCCAATCCATCACTCTAGGCACAATGAGCTCTTGGAGCTGATCTCGCAGAACTGTCACGGACGTGATGCCATGGGTCAGCTTATTAAGAAAAGCCGTGAGCTGAGTGTACCTAAAATGTATGGGCTGTCTCCTAACGAGGAGGACGGCCAGGTTATGGAACGTGCGGGTGAGGTGCTGGGCTACGAGTTGCACCTCCTGCAATATAAGACTGCTTTAGCAGCGTCTTGGTAATCGCGGTCCTGGCTTGGGACTTCCTCACGAGGCGGGATTACCAAGGAACGAACGCTCTCACGCAAGGCGTTGTTGCGTGTAATATAATCGAAAACGGACCGTAGGCTGTGAGCTGTTAGCTCTTCCACCGTCCGTGTTTCGATAAGAAGTGTACTACTGTCTGTCACTTGTGGCAATGGAATTGCCGTGACAGCTGGATTAGGACCCATAGGGGCCGTGGCTGATGCAAGAAACTGCAGGCTCTGGCGGTAGGTCATCAGCATGTTGGCGATGCGCGTAGCGCGCTCGTCTCGACGCTGAATGGCCTCCGCCGTCGGCTAACCGCGACGGTCAATCGCGTCCCGGAGGTCCCCGTCCGTGACGGCGGCCTGGATCGGGCGCGACTGGCCGACACCGTCCTCCGACGGTGTCCACAAGGCTGAACCGACAGAAGCTGCAGCTGAATTAGGGCGAGGATTCTCTGCGGTGTCCATCGCTTCATCCCGCTGGTGAGCTGCAGTAGGTGCCAACGAGGCTTCGGGGGCATAACAAGCCGGCCCTCTGCCTCGGACCCTGCTGTGCTCCCGCGCGGTCTGATGAAGGGTTGAAATATCGCGGAGAACACTCGCTGCAATAGTTGGAGCCGAGATGGTAGGTAATGGCTGGACGTCGCGGGTTCGAGCGCGATCATGATGATCGCGCTCGGGCCGCGAATGCCCAACCTCGTCCTCCTGTGGCTTAACTGGATTATGGCTGTCGCCATGAACTGAATTAGGCGGGGTAAGGCGCAACAGATCAAACGAAGGAGAAAGTGAAGTACTGACTCCACGCTGACCGCGTGGCATACCTCTCCCTCCTCGAGAGGGTCCTCTCCCTCGATATCCGCGTTGCGTATTACGTCCGCGTTCCACGGGCTTGTCCGTGTCGTTGTTCGCCATAGTTGTTGTTGAAATCGCACAGTGTGAATACCGAAGCACTGAAAATAATGCTTTGATAAGCAAAAACGTGCGAGGCATGAACTAAGAACACGAACAGCGGTAGAGAGGGTAACTGAAATACGGGTTGACAGAAAAAGGAAGAAAAAAAAGGAAAAATGTGAAGATGTAAAGAGAAAGAGGCAAGAAAATGAGAACAGAATGGAAAACGAAAAGAGAGAAAAAGAGAGGAGGTAAGGGAAAAAAAGAAAAAAAGGGATGGAATGGAAGTAGAAGATAAGAGAAGGAAAGGAAGGAATGAGAGGAGTGGAATAGAAATAGGGATTAAGAGCGAAGGAAGGGGAAATGAGAGTAAATTGAAGGTTGATGAGGGGAAAGGATAAAAACAGGTTTGATGAAATATAATAATAGAGAAGGGTATATGTGAGATAGATTTAAATTTGAGAGATTTTGAATTTTTTTTTGAATAAATATGGGGCAGATTATGGAAGGAATAAAAAAATGATTAAGGTCAGGAAGAAAGGAATTTTATGTTTTAATGCCAAAAAGGAAGGAAGGAAGAAGAGAAGAAAATACATGGTGGGGATGAAAATTACATAATAAAGAGGGGGGTTAGATGTAAGGGAAAATGAGAATGACGAGAAAAATTGTAATAGAAGGAGAATTTTGAGAAGGAAAAGAGAGAGAAAAAATGAAGAATGATATGGTCCTATTTTGAAGCGAAAAAGAAAGAGGGGGAACAACAAGGAGAAAAGAAAAATACTGTTTTTTATTATACTAGAATAAAAGGAGAAAGTACAGAAAGGATTGAATAAAAAGAACGGGGTTAAAAATGGGGTAAAATTGCAATTTGTTTAGGAAGAAGGAGAAACGTATTGTATAATAAAAATGAACTTTTGTAAAAATTTATGAAAAGGAGAAGGGGAATAGGGTACACAAAATTGCGATTTATCAGGAAAAGATGGAATTTTTTTTTGAAAAATTGGATGAAGAAGAAAGGAATTACTATAGCGGGAATAGGAGATGGACTTAGAAAACAGGAAGGGTGGAAAGATTACTACAAAATTTTGGAATATTTAGAAATGATTGAGAAAATGTTTGGATAGGAAAGGGATGGGCGGGGCCGATTACGGTAAGGGGCGGCCCCGACCAATGGGAGGTGACCAAGGGTCGAGTGGGGTGAGAGGCGAATAGAAATTTCTAGAAGTAAAAAAAGGATAAAAAGAAAGGGAAAAGGGTAATGAGATAGGGATTTGGAACAACGAATGATAGAGAAAGGAAGAATGAGGAAGATGACGAAAAGGAAGGGAGAGAAGAATGATGAAGATTGGGGAGAGAAAAAAAAAGGGACAAATGAAATAATATGAATCTCGCAAAAGAAAAAGGGTAAAAAGGGGACTGGAATGATGCGAGAATTCAACGCTGAAGTAATGCAACATATAATGCAAAGAAACTGAAGTAAGGACCAACATGAAGTAAGTGTGATGGTAGAGGAAGTTATTAGGAGAAAAATTAGAAGGCCAAAGTGAAATGAACGAAACATAAAAGCAGTTGAGAGGAGTGAATGCGTAGGAGTGACGCGGAAATCAGAATTTCGCATTTGTGACGTCACCGATCGATGTCCCCCACGTGACTATGCGCCATCGTGGTGGGACCCATCGGTCAAACGACGCGACTCTGAAAGAGGGTTTTTGAAGGAAACGTTGATAGAAGAGACGGAATTGAAGATAATTTACCAATAGAAGCCGTCTACCACCACAGGAAGTAGAGAAATGAACCGTACTAGACGGTTGTTGGTCCTGATAACTGGAACAAGGTGATAACACAAGTTTTAACTCGATTAACACCGATGAAGACTGGATTAAGTTTGGAATGAATCCAAACTATTTTGACTTTATTGACTGGAATAGACAGGAATCCAGACAATAACACCGGTAAACACGAGTCAAAACTAGGGAACTACTACCAGAAATAACTACAGATACTACAGTTAAATGGAGAAATAGGAAATTTCGAAAGAAGGGAGTTCTAAAAGAGGAAAAACTAAGAGAGAGAGGATTATATGAATAAAATAGAGTTTACTGAAGCTACCGAAGGAAAACTGAGGAAATTTGTTGATCTATTCAACTAGAAGTGTTTAGAAAGGGAAAATTAATATATAAGAGAGATTTAACTAGGAGAATTTACTAAGGAGGAGCGATATAATGCAGGATTAATATAGAAAGAGAATTTTTGAACTACGAGGAGAAAAGGTAAAAGAAGGGGAAACTAATAGAATGCAATAGGGAAACTAACTGCTACTAAGAGATGAATATTAGTGACTGACGTCCATCCGCCGTCCTCCAGGTTGACCTTGCGATCCATCTGGAGGCGTGTTGATACCGCAGGTAATAGCCTCAGACCGAGAACCGTCATCGATGGAGGTAGCCATTGGATCAACCAGCAGATGAGACGACCTAAAATGAACTAATTGACCCGTACTTACCTGCATTAATCATGGGCTCCTGTCGTCCAGTTTGGGGTTGGATTTTCATATTGAAGGTCTGGAACTGGATCTCCGCGAAAATTGTCTTCTATCCGAGCGTCGACAACTCGGACTTGGGACGATTCGCGGTTCGACTAGCCACCGCCGTGGAGTGTTCCACGAGAAGGTGGTGGCCATGAAGAACCGGAGAAGCGAACCAAGTTAAACCTGAAATATGAAAACATACAAAAATGTGGTGCTCGGTCCACGCACCTCCCTGTAATATTCTATCCCCAGGAGGACTTTCGTCCACACCGGGGAGAACCAGAGGGTGGGGCGAACTGACTGAACACCAACTTGAAAATTGCCTAAGGGCAAGAAAGCTGAAATATGTCCAAATGGACAGAAAACTAGATTAGCCTTTTATAAAGGCGTAAAACAACTGAAACTAAGCGCTAAAGAGCGCGTAAAAAGCTAAACTACTGCGCTAGAGCGCGTAAAAATAATTAAAACAAGCGCTAAAAGGCGCTCTGGAAATTTTTTAGAGTCCTCACTTACCTGCCAACCCAAGCCTGGCCGCCGATGCGAGTCCGTGCCGCTCCGTCCTTGCTGACTGTGCCCGTTTGAACAAACTACTGATGGTATGACCTGAAATACAATGACCCACGAAGGGCCGTGATAGTGGTGCGACTAAGAGAGGAAGGGAAAAACTACGATATATACGAAAAACATTAAATATACAAGGATATAGGTAGAAAATAGGTAGAGAGGTAGGGAGAACAGTGGTAGAAGAGAGAGAGATATATGTTTACGCAAGAGGGAAATTAAGTGGTAATAGAGAAATTTTGGTATAGTAGGGATATGTATTAACGTGTCCAGAGAAGTCCTCCCAACCGGCACCTGGTGCTGTAGTACTTACGTAGAACGCACTAAGGTATACAAGTGCAACAACCTGTAATAGAACCGAGACTGCAATAGTGCGTTAAGTATAAGTAGCGCAACCAGATGGGTCAGGTTCAGGCAAAATGGAAGTGGGTCACCCGGCGACCACTGGCGATCCGAGATCGTATACCGTCCAAAAACCGGGCTCGGCAACGCACTTCACTACTCCCATCCGCCTCCATCCCCCTCTGGTGCGTTCCCCTGAGCCTTTACAGGGTGCGTTCGCCCGCTCGAGATGAATACGCTTCCACCGAACTGCTAGCCACTGTCACAGTCGGCTTCCACGTACCCCAAACGAACCGCCAGCAGGGTCTATAAGTTGTCTACGGAACAAGCAAGTTGTGCACTTTGGCTTGCCGTGGCAACCCTAGATGAATTTAGTCCCATCAAAAGTGGGGGGAAAGGGGAAAACCCACATTTTGGTCCCGCCACAAGGGGCTAAGGGTTACCCAAGGCGAAAATCAGCAGGATATTTTAGCCGTATGCACCATGTGGCGAATCGATGGTTTTCTCCCCCGGGTCCGACACCAGACGTCAGTCCCGAGAGATCCAACCTACAGACTCCCTACCGATAACATAG
Source organism: Aplectana chamaeleonis (assembly GCA_029168955.1). NCBI lineage: Eukaryota > Metazoa > Nematoda > Chromadorea > Rhabditida > Cosmocercidae > Aplectana > Aplectana chamaeleonis. The sequence goes on from JAPDOI010000740.1 coordinate 274,043, forward strand.
CTGACTGTACTAATTAACCCCAGCAAGCTGTATACTGTAATAAGGGTAATACCCGCGATAGCACCACATAACGCGTAATTGACCCCAGTTGCCACGCACATGAACTTCCCTGGACTAATCAATACAGATCCCGACTGTAATATAGATTGCGAAATATACGTCCCTCTTGCATACACAACAGAACACAAGCTAATTTAGATTAGTTTATACTACAGATAGAATGTGGAGAGATCTTAGAGGTGGAGAAGAAATAGGAACAAGGAATAAATATTACAAGAGAAGAAACGCACCACTGAATTATTGCATCATGATCGATAATATGGGCCACGGCGGTAGACCTGTGCATCGAATGTGCTCTTCGTGAGCCAGCCGTATAGCAGGTGGAATAATAGTGTTCTAAAGGCCGAAGGCCCCGAGACGATGCACAGCACAAGTAGAAATAAAGAGCAGCATAGAGCTGCTGGAAGATGGACCACGCTTGGTCGCGGCAGAGGGGCGAAGACTGATGATTCAGACCGCGCCGCCCGAGCCAGTCCGACGGCGTCTCTACCGTGCGTCGGCATTCGTCGCGGGACCGACCGCGCCCAGGCCTCCTTGAGGAGCGATAGCATCGCGCTTTCGCGACATATGTGGTTCCTGACAGTATTATAGCTATTACAGCAGTTACAAAAGTAAAAGTATATTGCTAGATATATTCTAGTTTGTGCTCTGTAATTTTGTGTAATTTTCGATCAAATAAGCCCGGTAGCCATTAATGCGATGATCGCAAACATAGCTTCGTAGGGTGGAGCCATGTAATCCACCAACCTTCACCCCTGGGCAGCTGAAGTGGGGAACCTTCACCATTGGGAAAACCGGTGACAATCGATGAAACGTCCCGTAAAAGAATGAAAGTGACCCAACAATCATGCAAGTCATTTTCAAGATTGGGTGGGTGTCACTGCCGGTTTTTCGGCCATAACTTTTTTGCCCTACAAGACACACTTTTGATGAGGGTCGTTCTCGGAACTCCCATAAAATTCTGCATCAAACAGCGTTTTCAGTTTCGAAAAATATGTTCCCCTTCTACCAGCCGATTTCAGTTTTAAGGTGCTTTTTTTGCCTGAACTTGTCGGTTTTTCGTCCATAACTGTTTTGTGCTTACAGATAGGCCTTTGGCAAAGGTTGTTTTCGGAATCTCGATGGAATTCTGCGTTGAGTAGTGTTTCCAGTTTGAAAAAATATTTTCTCGATTCTTCAGCCTAACTCATTTTACGAAACATCTGTTTTTAGCCTATAACTCTTCAACCGTTGAAGGTAGGGTTCTATCAAGATTATTTTTAAAATCCACGTAAAATTCCGCGTCGAATGACATATCAGGTTCCTGACTTTGCTTGCTCCATAAGCCAGCCAGGTCAAGCTCTATAGTTATCTCCATAGCAGAGTTCTCTTGGAGCCTACAACGGGGCTCGGCTCCACCGACCTGGCTGACTTATGGGGCGAGCAAAGTTAGGAACCCGATATACCATTCGTCCCAGAATTTTACGTGGATTTCAAAAATAACCTTCACCAAAACCCTATCTTAAATGGATAAAGAGTTATAGGCAAAAAACCGGTGTTTCGTAAAATGAATTAGACTTAAGGACCGAGAAAATATTTCCCCAAACTTGAAAGACTAGTCGACTCAGAATTCCATCGAAATTCCGGAAACAACCTTCACCTGAGGTCTATCTCGAATCAAAAAAAGTTATGAACGAAAAACCGATAGTTTCAGGCAAAAAAAAATTCACTTTATAAACTGAAATCGGCTGGTAGAAGTGGAACGTATTTTGCAAAACTGAAAAAGCTATTCGATGCAACATTTCATGGGGACTCCGAGAACAACCTTTACCAAAGGGCTATCTTTTAGGGTAAAAAAGTTAAAAGCGAAAAACTGATTGCTTTCGGTGAGAGAAACGTTACTTTATAAACTGAAAGCGGCTGAGAGACTGGGAACGTATTTTTCTCGAATTGGAAACATTATTCGACGCAAACTTCCATGGAGACTTTGGAAACAGCTCCATTCGAAGAGTCGTCTTAAAGGGCAAAAATTTTATTGGTGAAGAATGGGTAGCTTTTAAAAAATCGCTTGGAAAAATTTTCCGAAAAATTTTGGCTCCAAGACAGCTCAGAGGAAATTTTTCATGACCTAGGCAGATCATTTCATTAAGAATAGTGAATTACAAAAGGAGGTAGTCTAACTAAAAAATTGTTTTAAAATTAATGATTAAAAAGAAAAATATACTGAATGCAAAAAAGAGGATTGAGAAAACGTCAAATTTTGAAGTTGCAAGTCTTTAGGGAACCTTCACCATACCCCCTTCAGGTATCCGTAACAACCTTCACCTCTCGGACCGCTGTCTCCACCCCAACGAACCTATGATCACAAATCATAGGTATACATAGGACTTTCGCCAATTCTGGTCCGACGGAAGAACAAGGCGCGACCATTTGAAAACAAGTAGGGCGGCAACCGCGAAACCACTGTCTATTGCGGTATCGATTGCGAGCGGCGATCTACAGCGGAGGCCTCCTCCATTCCTTTGACTCATTTCGGCGCAAGGCCTATACATTCGACGCCGATCGTAGTGTCGGTTGTGATTCCTTCTTGTTGGCACGAAATACGCTGGTTTGATTTCGATTTGGAGTGGAATAGGGTGTTCAAAACTGTCTTTAGTCAAGTGGCCCTCTTTCGCTTCGCTACGTCTACGAGGTTTGGGGTGCAACGCTGAACTAGATTAGACCACTCCTGATATATCTTGCTCGCAGATGCATCACTCCAGGACCGTAGTAGGCACCCATCAGCCGAGCGAAAAGTTAGGATAGTCTTCAGAGGACTGTTGTGCTGATTTGATCTATCAGGCGATGACACGTTGGACAATCAGTGAGCAGACGGCTGTGCGAGGGCAGAACTGTTCGGATAAGGCTGCCATCAGATTTAGCCCATCGACTGAGTCTCACCCGGTCGATACGCACCGAAATAGTGACAGAAGGGTGCAGAAATTTCACCCTATGAGTCCGTCTGCATGCGTCCGCAATACACCCTGTCGATACTTGTGTTCAAGTTTTTCCGCCCCGGACTCAGTCGGTTTTTTGACCAAGTCTGACGTGAGTCTTACTGGAATTGGGTGGCGTTCTAGACACTGGCGCCGTGGCGCAGATGTAGATGATTCAGTATCCACGCAACGTCAGGGGTTCAAGTATCAAAAAGGGCCAGGTTTTTTAACAGGATGTAACACGCTCTCTTTTCACTAATGACTTCCAGCGTTTGATTTCAACGTACGGATTGGCGCAGAGGGAAGATCGCACGCTGCAGAGCGTGCGACCCAAGTTATTTATCTGTTTATCGAAATTTTGCGTCTCTTCCCAAATTTGATCTCAAGTCGTAAGTTGCTATTTGTAACTTACGACTTAGCGTAGTCCTTTGTAGCGTTTCAAAGTCCTTCTGACTTCTATCTCGCCTCCTATCCTTCAACGTGCGTGCTCGCACGTTCACACTCGGATGCCTTTTTAACAGTCAGCAGATTCAATCAGACTGACTGGCGGTCTACTTCGCATCCTGTTCTCATTGCACTGTCCATTCCACGACGATCAGTCTACTATTTCCAGCTTACGTCCACGGGAACCGCCTACCATTTTGCCACGCACCATGCTCGCTACAGACAACAGCATACCCGATTGTATTTTGGCGTAAGTGGCAAAGTGTTCTAGTCGTAACACCACTTTTCACTCAACCGTTAGGTTGCAAGTACTAAAAGTTTTCATCACGATAGCAAACCATGATGGCAAGGGTTCAATGTGGCTATGAACAACTTTTGGGGCGACGACAAGATCTTCGGGGGTAACAATAAGAGAACGCGAGCCTACATTCACAGCAGCAGTTGGGGCAATCAACGAAGCACAAGGGAACAACGTGGTGCTATGTGCTTTGGCTGAGAGACCGATCTAGCCTATCACCTCAACATGTTACTTTAGGAGAGCCCTTCTGCCTTCAGAACCCACATTAGCGTGAGAGCAGGCAGCGAAAATCCTTCAAAACGTACCACTTTGCTAATGACATTGCTCTGTCCAGAACTTTGGAAAGACTTTTAAAACTATTTTTAGCAGTTGTGCCGAAACCTGCGCCAGCTAAGACAAAGAAGAAGCAAACGAGAGAGATGTTTACGTAAGCTGTATTAATTGTTTTCATCGTTTTGAAAAGTGACTGCTTGTATTACTTTCAGGGCATCAACTTTAACAACAACTTTTCTGATAGTCTTGGCTTTTCTACTACAGGACTAGGAACCAGCAATCAGATAGTTTAGAATGAGTGAGGCACCACTGGGGGTAGTTACGACAGCAGCTATCTTTAGCAGAATAACCGAAAAGTAGCTAATTTCAGAGTCGTTCATCGGTGAGAAGAGCTTGTTTGTTTCGAATAAAAAAATTGAAAATGCCGAACCTGTACCTGTACACAGAACTTTTCAGAAGTGGCACCCAAAAAAAAGATTATTGCGCCTCTGAAAATACGAGTTTCTAGCAAATGTTCCCTGCTAGAATAATTGGAAAATCAAGTCTGACAGACATTTGGTAGCGCGAAGGACTTTTGGATTTGCAAGCTTGAGCGAAATTTTCACTTTTTGTATGCTCGAAGTGCATGCAAGACAAGCTAAATGACCTTCTTTCCCCTGGAATACTGGCTTAATTTCAAAATTCTCAGCGTTATTTTTTGGCCAAATGCGACATACCGTTTGATGGCACATGCCATTTCAGCAACATCTAATGCGTCTTTTAGCTTCGGCCAGAATCTGGAGTATATGAGAGAACTGGGGTGATAGTAAACTTGCCAAACTACGATGTTACCCAAGACTGTTAACATCGATGTTAACTAGTACGGGGTTCTTAAATTTGGCTGAAATAGTATTATCGAAGTTCAAGGCACATATAAGCCACAACACAAATCTTAAAGATCAACATCGATTTTGCTTCCCCTTAACTACTTGTGTTACCCCTCTCGAAACACTCAATCGCGAACATTAATGTTTGCCCATTGATCGGCGCACTCCACAGACCAACGGTGAGACAGTGCGCCTATTTAAGAGTGCGCTCGACGACGATGGCAGGTTAGGGTGAAAAGTTCTCGATAGGACTTTTCTCCGTAAGGGGCCGAATAGAGTCTCGCCGCGCAGAGGCGCGGCAGCATGGTGCGTGCAGCCGGTCAAGGAAGCGCGAGGGCGCGCGGCGGGTCGATTAGACTAGGTCAGCCGAATCTGGCAGCGGCCGCCGCCGGCGGCCGCCGCATGAGCCAGGCGGCGCCGCCGTACCTTTGAGCGGCGGTAAGGTGCGGGCGCGGCGACAGCACTTGGTCGAGCCCGCTTTCCATGATTCCATGATTCAACGGTCAAATATATCCTGATACTAGCCTGCAGTGCGCTCATTAGTGAAAGTGTTGTGGTGCGTCGAGAATTTTGCAGCGTGGACCGCTTGCCTTCTCAGACAGGGTGATTCCACCGCCTGGGTGATCCCATGCCTGTCTGAGGATACTGCGACCGCGCCGCAGCACGCTGCAATGAGCGAACTTGACCGCTGAACGGCAATGCGGAGTTGAAGCGTATGTTTGTGAGGTAAATTTCGTTTACCGGTACTTTACATCAAGTTCATTTCTTCAGTCATAGAATTTTGGGCCTGAAACCTAATTTTTGATGAGTTTCAAAGATTTTGACACCAATCCAAGGGCTATTTTTACTAAACTTCGAATTCCGAAAATATCCACAAACTTTTTGAACAACGTCCTTCTAAGTTTCCATTTCAGAAACTTATTTTCAGCTGAAGCAGATCTTCTATGAATACATAATTTTCGAAAAGTACAGCTAGTCTCGATAAGTAATACAGTGAGTAAAAGACATGAACAGTAGACACTAGGTTTCGAAAAGATTAATAATCTGATTACCATGTTCGAAATACGTCGAATGAATGAATAGTTCGGATAACCACTTTTGTAAAAACGTCTGATTGATGAGTTTTTTGAACAAACCTTTTTCATTGTAAAATCAGTTTTTGAGTAAATGAACTTGGAATGAACCAAATGAAGAATTTTGAATGAATTAATATGATGTCGAATTTTTGAAAACATTGAATAAATTATTAAATTTGAACTATCGAATCAAAATTCGAATATTTTTTTAAAATGTTTGATAACTTCGAATCTTTCTGATCTTTCGAATATTCGAAAATCGTATCCGGTCGAATGAACGGTATAGATTTTTCGGATTTATTTCTGAATAGTAAATTAATATTCCCCACCCATTTTTCAGTGGCAGAGTATTCGAATGGCGTGACCTAAAACTGCGCTGAATATTCGGAAAGTTGAATATTTCAGTTACTGGAAATAAAGGAGTATTCGAAGAACCTGTAAATCTGGAACCCTGGAATGAATTGAATAGATTAGAAACCTATCAGTGCAGAATCTAAAAGGATCAATCACTTTATAAAGCAAATATATAATATCCTGAATGAACAGAATACTCCGGAGGAAACAATAAAATCCCAATTCCCGAATGAACTGACTTCTCACAAAATATTACTTGAGATTCCCAAATGAATAGAATACTCCGATAGTTCCTGAATAATATCTGAATGCTTTTCATTGATCCCAAATCTGACTGAATATTAAGCAATAATTTAATTCAAAACTTAAACGTCAGGTGCATAGCCCGTACGTAGCGAGCGCAGGCAGCCGCCGCCCTGTTTTGTCGCGGCCCGTTCATAGCACGGACATCGGCGGACGAGAAATCGGTGCGACGCGGCACGCCGCGCCAAGCCCATCCTCCGCCGCCCTTTCAGCGGCGGGATCTATTCGACGGCGCGGCGAAAAGTGAGGCGGCGCGCCGCGTGAAAATCGCGTCACTAGTATGTATAATCGAGCTGCGACGAACTGACGCGGCGAAGTCGCAGAATTACGCTAAACACTGCCTGGTGTAGCTCTGAGATAGCACAAGGTCGATTGTAAAGAGTGATTTCTTCCGCAAAAGAAACATTTATAATTTTTTGTATCATAACACCGCACTCGAAAGCAGATAGAGTCTTCTGAGAATTTTTTTCTATAGAAAAATTATTTTAAGAGCAAAAAAAGAACTCACAACCCAGCTTACTCTAAACAACTTCCAGGACCTCGGAAGAAAATTCAGCGATCAATCAGAAGAATCAAATTGAGAATGTATATGAAATATCAGCAAAAAAGCATGTGATGTTAAAGAGGATCGCACGCGGCTGCCGCGCCGCCTCCTCTCCCCGGGCGGCGCGGCAGCACTCAGACGGCGGCCGCGTGCGGCGCCGCTTGATCGATACGGCTGTATTGCATCTCGCCGCGCCGCGGCGGAAATATAAACGACCCCTAACCCGACAACTCCGAGTTCCCCCGCAATCGCTACTGAGGCCGTAGTTGGGCCAAGAACTGTCCAACTACTCGTCAGTCTCCAAACCACCGGCGCACCAATCGTTTGTGCAGTGAGAACGCGATCAATAGCCTCCATTGCCTGTCGCCGACTTATCCGTGCAGCTGATTGGTTTTCCAATGGTTGTTCTTTCACTATCAAATTCTCTTGTTTTGTGTTCCATAAGTTCTCAATATCCTTGGTTTTAACGTGAAGTGAATTTAGGTAGCGCTGTGGGCGAGAAATTTGTCAGAGGGATGAATACTCAGATACTCGCGGCTTAGTGAGGCAGCACGAGGGGATTACTAACGCAGTTACTCGTCGAGGTGTAAGCCAGTTTCGCTCCCCCAACTGCTGCCCAGGGCAGCACGTTGTGTCCTCTTGCTCCGCTCACTGCCCCAACTGCTGCTCGTATAGCGGCCCCACGTGCTGCTACAGTCGCCCCAACTGCTCCAGTCGTCTCCCCAACTTCTGCTCCTGCTTTTAGCCCCAACTGCTGCTCTTCATTGCGGCCCCAACTGCTGCTCTTTGTTCTCGCCCCAACTGCTGCTCCTCATTTTTGATCTTTTCTTTTTCTTATAATCTTTCTCTCGCGGGGGATGTGTCGAGCATCGCTGCAGCGACTTATCAAAAATAAAGACCCCAGTGAGGCTCATTGATATATTTTGCGTGGGGTTTCCTTCCTTGATTCTATCCCTTGATCTTCGCCACCGATCGAGGAAATGATGCTCGCATTGCCGACTGTCTCATGCCCACCAAAGACTGCCTCGTATTTGGCACAAGTTTGCGAGGGCCGTTCAACACAGGCCTCGGTCGGTAGTGAATGTGAATGTCCCAAAAACAATCCTGAACAGAAAATTTCTCTATTCCTCAAACAAGAATCTATATTCACTCAGTTTTGTGACTGTAGAAATGTGAATTGGGCGCGATAATCTATTTTTCTTTATTTTAGAGACGAAGTATGGCTCACTTTGGTGAAAATTATAGCTACATATTCCAAGGATGAAGATTCCTTAAAAATGTCCTCAAGTCGCTGGAATTCGCACTGATTAGAGGAATCTCTAGGGCAAACGAAAATTCAAATATTAGAGAATTCATCATTTAATGATCTATTTATAAATGGTGATTTCTTCCCTATGAAAAAAACCATGAATCAACGAAAATTTTCTCTTCCTTCGAAATTAGTGTCGTGAACATTTTCAGGATGGTTTATAATTATTGAATTTATTGCAAAGTAATTTTTTAGAACTCTCAGCTTTGAATTTTTTGAGCATTGTTTTCCATGAAAAAAAGCTTTTTTTCAGAAAAGGTTCAATATTACAGTTTTTGTTGGATTTTCGGCAAGCCATCACCGCTCAGTCTTTGAAAAATACGAGTCCTCGTTCAAAACCAAAACAAAAATATTTTACTGGGAAATGCGAGCTAAGTTCGAAGTCATGAAAACGCATATCAAAGTAAGAAGAGATTTTTCAAAGTTTTCGGCTTGTACCCTCCAGATTCAAAAAAGAACGCAAATTCTTTATCGAATCTTGTAGAAAACACTGAATAAATTATTTTAAAACAGCTGAACATCTCTCAAATTTTCGGTCGGCTCCACACGACCATCATCCTATGAGAATGACGATTCATCATGTTTATTCAGTTCAATTCATCAGTCTTTAACCGAGCTGTACTATTCACATTGCTCGCAAGAACTACTTAACTCGAGTGTGCCATTTCGAACCCAACGGAAATCCTTTTTTTCTAGACGGCGTTTGATTTGATGATCAATAAAATACCAATTTTTTTGGAAGACTTGACGCAACGAAAATTTGAATTCTGCATAAGATTACCACGTTTGAAGTGGCCGCGCAGGTGAACAGGTAAATCGCTCACGCGCGGAACTGAAATGTGTACGGACAAGACCCCAGACTATGACAGTGCCAAAAACTCCGCGTGTCCGCCTCCCGCCGAGCGCATGTTGCGGCGCCCCACCCCGCTTATCCAACCCGTGAGCTCTCCTGAATACATACTTACTAAATTTCATCAGAAATGATAAAAAATCACTAAAACATGTTTGGTAATTCACAGTTTTCCTAGTTTATTACAGATTTAAATATTTAAAGGCTCTCTATTTTTTAGTCCAATGTGAACAACCTAATCTTCGGAGCCTTTCCATAGAGCTCAGAATTTATATTACCACCCACAGCGGAATACTGAGGCATGGAAAAATATAGCGGTGCCTTCCAAATAGATGATGATCTGCTTACCGATTGGGAAATCCAGTTGCGCCCTAATTTCTTCCGATGGCAAACTGTCTCATGAAAGAAGGACGTTTTCGGTGGAGCTTAGAATAGATTTGGAGCAGAGTTTTGGTGGTCAAAGTTTAGCGAGTAGAAGGAGGCTTACATCCCCCAAAATCTACATAAGTATGTCTTGTGTTCTGTGTCATTTCTGGAAGATGGCTGCAAAGGTACTCGACTTCATCCGTGGTTTGCTTTTCTTTCACACAGACTTCTGGCAAGCTTTCCCATATGCGACGGTACACCTAATACGGTTTCGACATAGATAATTCGTAATGCATCCTCTCATAAAACGCGGTGAGAACACCTGACTTCCTCCACACCCCCACCCCACCCACCAAACAAGCGGTTGTGTACCTTGAAGGCACAGAACACTCTCAGACATGAGTTTTGTGATTTTTATTTGATTTTATAGTAGACTCCTCCTATATAAGACGTACCAAGTGCGAGATCTCAATTCCTCCAAATTAGCGAGATATAGTCGACCACATTAGGCCCGACCTTCGCCGACCACTACGAGCAACACCCCCTACCAGATTTCCAAACTCTGTAGCGGCTAGATGGATGGCTGAATTCTCAACAAGTCGTCGTTCTTCAGTCCATTGGCGGACTGCCTTCTTATCCTGGCTTGCTCTCGCGCAGCGATTGCGAATGATGAGAAATACAGGCCTGAGACAACTCATTCACCAATTTTTCACACTTAAAATACAGGTATATTTAAAGAGCCATAACTCTGTTCAGAGGGGGTCTTGGACGATTGCAGAGATACCACTGTGATCATAGTGTGACCCTCCCCAAGATCAGCATAAAAACTAAAAAATAATCTTCTGGGTGTTCTGTGCCTTTGAAGGCAGCTTCCGCGCGGGAAATCAGCATTTGGCACTTTCTTCTCACTCCAATGTTTGAACCAAGTGGAGACAGCGAATCCTGAGACCTCAATATCGCGCATTCATAATGCTATAAACTCGGTAAAACTGCTCCGCGGTCTGAAAAGGCGTCATCTGACACGAGGAACAGAAGCGCCACGACAGTCTCCGACAGGCCGCGGAACTTCGAAAGTCTATATCTTCATTCCGAGAGATCCTCGAGTTCAGAGGCGACTATTTAGAGCTTCTTGTTTCAGAGAATTTTCGACAACAGAGAGGCGCTAAAAATTACACAAGACACACCGAACAGACGTGAAAAAAGGAAGCTGCACGGGACTCAAAGACGAGTTTTTCTCCAAAACTTGAGTGTTTTGGGTGGCCTCTTTGCGAAATGTCCTAACCTGGTACCTGTCCAAAATTTCAAGAAAAGAATACGGTTTTTTAATTGACAGTGGGTGGGGTCCAAGTGGACCACTGTTGAGCAATTTACCACACGGTGCTGGCCGCAACAGAGAGCAGCAGCTGAGGAGACAAATGGAGAACGAGGGCAGCACGTTCTCCTCAAGCAGGAGCTCGTCCACTTGTGCTGCCCTCGTTGTTCTCGTGGAGCTGAGTGCCGATTGTGCCCCATTACAACCCCACGATCGTTTTAGATGAAGACCGATTGTTTTGCTTAAACTCTGCGCACATTATTTAGGAGAAAAACAAAAGGTGTCAATTGCTATATAGATATCCAGATGTCTAAATGAACATGCTCAAAAGAAAGAACTCTACAAGCTAATTATGAATGTTCTCGTAGCTGCTCAAATGAACCACTTTGAGCAAAGTTACCACACTGCGCTGGCCAAAACGGAGAGCAGCAGCTGATGCGACGAATGGAGGACGAGGGCAGCACGTGCTGCTGAGGGCAGCACAAAAGCAGAACGTGCTGCTCAAGCAGCAGCTCTTCCCCTCGTGCTGCCCTCGCTATCCTCGCGGAGGTGAAAGCCTATTGTGCTCCATTACGACCCCGCGATCCTCTGAGACGAAGGTATGCACACGCAGCGTACGCATTTGTTGAAGCATCTGCGAATGTCCAAATTTCATAATTTCCGTTGCCGTGTACGTTTGAAACTTTTCGAGAGAGAGTTTTTCGAAAACTCATAGCTTTTCCAACTATTGATTTCCATTGTTCTGAGTCCGCTTTCGAGAGTGGCTGATCCCGTTCGTATTTCTGGACCCAAAGATTTTGTAGAAAGATGCGTGCTGGGATGAGAAGTGGAATCCCAAAGATTTTGTAGAAAGATGCGTGCTGGGATGAGAAGTGGGATGACCGACCCCATTGGATCAAAAGATGACTGGACAGTTCCTAATACGCTGCGCTTTGAGTGAATTCCTTTGCAAGATATTTTAGATTCGATCCTAAACGAATGATTTGCAGAGTTCCACGGTACTCCAAGGATTTTTAATGAGGAGCCCTGAGCCTTGTCGGTTTCCAGAAATTGCGATCTTGTTTCGTCGCTGTTGGTAACAAATTCGCGCAAATGCATAGACATTTCATCGAAAATATTTCTGCTGTTAGGATATTTTCTTACGGCTTCTTACACCGAATCGGCAATCAGAACCATAATATCGTGAAATTTCTTTGCACAGATCTTGTGGATTTCTTTTTTCGAGGAAATATTCGATTGACATTGCCAATATGGAGGGACTGCTCTTAGTCCCATATGAAACTCTAGTGAATCTAAGTTCGCGGATGTTCTCCGGTGACGGCGCATAGTCTGTATTTTTTAGCCAAAGAAATCGAGTGGCGTCCCTCTGAGACTCATGTAGGTGTATCATATGGAAAGCTTTTTCGACATCTCCGGCTATTATGTAGTTTCCGATACGAATGCGTAGCACAATGCGAAGCAGATTCGGTAGCAGAGTAGGTCCTTGATAAAGGACGTCATTCAATGACAACTGCCCAATTCGTTTTGAGCTTGCGTCTATTACGATTCTTACTTTCGTTGTGGCGCTTGTAGGTTTTATTATTGCCTGATGTGGGATGTAATATATGGGACAGTCTCTGACCGTGTATTTCCTGGGTACGTCTTCAACAATTTCGTTAGCAAGTTGTTCCAGAATTATGTTACAATATTTCGACCAAATTTCTGGTTTTGACTGGAGTGAATTGTATAGCTGATGAAGTCCGCTAAAGGCCAACTTGTAATTATTATCAAGATCCATTTTATTTGATTTCCATGGGAAGTTCACGAATATTCTTTCACTGCGGATTGCCACAGAATTGTAGAAGTTATCACGGATTTGTTTGTCTTCGTTTGTTTCCGAAATATCGTTCATAAATCCGATTCCATCTAATTTCCACATTATTGATGGGTCAGGCAGTTGTTCGCTGCCGGGCAAAATCGTTATCAGAGCGCGCTCATGGATAGAACATTCATCCGATTCTAGAATATTTCCTTCCGACCCGTGAGTACGTGACCAAAGGTGGTCGTGATAGCTGCAAAACCTGACGGTAATCTAATAGGGTAGTTATAGTAGTCTATTCCTATCAGAACATCAGGATAAATTTCGAAAGGTACATCGTTGAACAAGGGTGTTGTTCAGTAGCAAGCCTTTCTTGGCATAGTTTATATCTTCCATTGACAATTTTGGAATAACTAGTGTGCCCGAAATTACCTTTATTAAGAGAAGGCACATAGGAAACCTAATTTCTTGATAATCAATTGCGTATGTTATTACTTTCGCCGATTTTCGTTTCTCTTGCTTTTCTCCGAAAGTTGTGAAAACAAACAAATTGACCGCTACTGAGGGAAGATTGAGTCGAGCGGCTATTTCGGGAGAAATGAAACCTCTAGTGGCGCCAGTGTTCAAAATTGCAAACACCTTTTCGTTTCCGCCCGTTGCCGGGTTGTATAAGGCAATTTGCGTGATCATTAAGCGAGATGAGTTCTCGACATCGCACACCGATGTACGATGGGAATGTACAAATTCTTCGTCTTCCAGGATTGAGCTTCCTAAATTACCAATAGTGACCGTGCCAACCGGAACAGCGTTGCCTGTACTCATGTGAGATAGCGCTACCTGAGTTTGTGATCGAGGACGTCGCAACTGTGATTGGGGGGACGCAGCAACCGGGTCACGAATATTTTGTGACTTAGAAGCTAAACGATCTTGCCTCCTTGCGTGTTACGATGGCGATCTGCTTTCCCGTCCTGTTCTGTCATAGGTCCTTTCAAAACTTCGTGAACGCTGAGTATCGGAAATTGCGACTCTATTGTGGCTATTACTGCGAGCTCTGAATGAAGTAAATCTGCGAAGTGCAATATTGTGCTGTCCGCTACAGTTACCACAAGGAGGTGTAGTACAGCGAGAACTAATGTGATTTTGAGAGAAACACTTGAAGCATTTTCTGAGCTCTTGCGCACGCTGGCATTTTGCGTCAACAGTCCTAAATCGATTACAGCGGATTCTATGATGACCAGAACAAGCTGCTCAGGAAAATTAAGGTACGTTACGCGTTTGACCGTAAAGTAGCGTAGCTCTAGGATTAGTCGCAGAAGAAGTGGTGGCATTCAACTGCATGGTTTCATATTTCTTTACGAATTTGCGAGTAGCGTCCAAAAGTTTTTCTATTGTCCAAGTTGTGTCATCATCATATTCTTGTGACAAAAGTTTTCTCTAAATGTTAGGAAGGAATTTTTGTCGAACTTTTGCTGTATACTCTCTAGCGTCAATATAAAAGACGCTCACATCGCGATAATGTAGTAATGACTGCCATTGAATCATTCACGGTAGATCTCATTTGCGCTGCGTTCTCAGACAGTCGGGGCTTAGTACGTCGGCACAATACCGTCAGTACGCCAGGGCGAACCTGGCATACTAACGCTCGTTGTGTGCAGGAGCTGCTGGTCGCGGCAGCATATCCTGCCAACGTATGCTGGCATACTAACGCTCGTTGTGTGCAAGAGCTGCTGGTTGCGGCAGCATATCCTGCCAACGTATGCTGGCGTACTAACGCTCATAATCGACAGAATTTGGACTGCCACCCTCCTTACCGGTATAGGATATAATTATTGTCACGGCCAGCAGCAAGGAGAACATCCTCGCCGCGGTCCACAACGAGGAGGCTTCCCCCGCGTTGGGCCATGGAGATGATCCCTCCAGCGTTCAAAATTAACGACCGAAATGTGACACAAGTTCATCTCTTCAGACTGGCCTCGAACGGCCGACTGCCTCCTTAGCGAGACTGGCCGCCTTATATACCCGCCGCCGTCATACAAGAGGATACTGTAATGTTCATTCGTATCAGACAAATTAATGGAGGAGACTGTCAGCAGACACTAGGAGAGAGTGGCTGGCAATAGCACGCGTGCCACGATAAACAAAGCGTTAGTACGCCAGCACAAGCAACAGGAGCTCCTGGTCGGTGCCAGCATATCCTGCTGTTACCAGCAGCTACAGCACAGAGTGCTGCCGATCCCTCAGTGCGCGACCACCGCCTTTAACTGATTTCCCACGTCTGATAAAAATTATTCTGCATAACGTAACTGGCCTCAACTCTCTGGGCTGCCCAGCCGCGAGTGCATAGTTTTGGGAGCCAAAGGTAACTGCCAGCCTCTGACCACTGCATTACGGCTGATATCGCATCTTGAATTATGTTGCACCGGAGGCGGTATCGATTCGATGAAAGAATTTCAGATCGTCAGCGTACTGTTGGCAGACTACGTCTCTTTGTGAGAGAATAGTGGGTAACTCAGCTACAAAATGTTGAACAAAACAGGTGAGAGGACCCCACCTTGCGGAACCCTCCTTTCGCTAACCGAACTGATGAGAACGACGATCTGACCTTCACTTGAAACGTCCGAGCCGGCGTACTAACGGTATTGTGCCGACGTACTAAGCCCCGACTGTCCGAGTTTTAGGAACATTGAGGGATTTTATCTAGCTGTTCAAGTAGCAGTTTTATGTTGATCTCTTCATTTTGATACTGGTGAAGAAGTTGTTTCACAGCATCAGGGTAAGAAGACCCCTTACGTGGGATGAACTTTAGTGCACGCGCGGCTTCACGTTTGCACTTATCCAATAGTATAGTGAGTTTTTCGATATCGGTATACGGTTGTTTATGAACAAGATCAGAGAAAATTTCCCAAAAAGATTCCAATTCCGTTGGAGTACCATTAAAGCCGGGTATACGTAGTTCTTTTTGATACCAATGAGGAGGCATTGTTGGTGTACTTTGCGGAAGAATGGTTCGAAGTTGTCAAGATATGCGTGAATGGAGCATTTTGCTGTTGCGGTGCGTGATATCCTGTGTAGGAAGAATTACGTTCTATGTTGTCGAACTCCTCAGAGTACGATACGAACATCTCCTGCATAGCTAGTTCCGTTAGACGCATCTCTAGGTTTTGTATCAATTCTCGGACATTTTCAAGTAAACGTTCTGCGTCTTTTTCCTCCCAATACTTATTAAAGCCGGTTTTTATTTCCGGTCGATTCGTGTTGTTCTAGGTGAGATACAGTTTCGCCATAGTTGGTTGTGATGTTCTTCATTTTCGCTTCGATTTTCGCAATGCTTTCATTCACTATTGTACGTTGGGACCTAATGAAGACAAAGAGCTGTTTACGTGCTGAAGGAAATTGCCAAGCATCCTTGTATTTTTCGCAGTCAGAAATCAACTGATTTGAATCGTTCAGATTTCGAGTAATGCGTTGTTTTGAAGTCGTAGGGGAAAGGCCAGAGAGAATCCGTCATGACTTATTCTCGTCAGAATCTAAAATGTGAAGTGTGAGCATGAGGTTGTGGCGATAGCGGGTGCAGATGACTGAAGGCTAAGAGCTTTATATAGCCTGGACAGTGTACGCAATTTCTAAAGTGGAGTGTGAGAATGTAA
>JAPDOI010000741.1:0-185000 GCA_029168955.1 Aplectana chamaeleonis
ACCTCGGTCCCACACACTTTCTCCGGCACTCACCGCACTTCCTTTGGAGTCCCGTAAATTTCTCCGGCGTTCGGCGCACTCTTGTTTGGGTCTCACACATCTTCTACGGCGCACTCATTACCTCGGTCCCACCGCACTTTCTACAGCACTCAGCGCACTTTCTCTAGAGTCCCGTAATTTCTACGGCGTTCGGCTCACTCCTGGTGGAAATCCGTATGCTCCCACTGGGAGTGCCCCAGACACCTGAACTGGGAGTGCCCCAGGCACCCCATTCGGGCGCCCGTCGCACTTCCACCTCAGTTCCCCACACTTTGCCAGCACTCGGCGCACTTCCTTTGAGTCCCGTTAATAAGTTCTTCGGCGTCCGGCACTTCACCTCGGTCCCACACACTTTCTACGGCACTCAACGCACTTCCTTTGGGGTCCGTAGAACTTTCTCGGCGCACTCGTACCTCGGTCCACACTTTCTACAGCACTCAGCGCCACTTTCTCTAGAAGTCCCGTAAATTTCTACGGCGTTCAGCGCCGTCCCAGTGAGGTCGTAGTGCTGCCCACTGGGGTGCCCCAGAAAGTTTACCAACTGGGGTGCCCCGAACACCCCATTCGGGCGCCCGTCGCACTTCCACCTCGGTCCACACGCTTTCTACGGCACTCTACCGGCGTGTGGGACCGAGGTGGGAGTGCCACCAGTAGAAAGATGTGCGAGACCCAAGCTGAAGTGCGCCGGAACGCCGTGTTCAAAGGATTTACGGAAGGACTCCAAAGGAGAGAAGTGCGTTTGGAGTGCCGTAGAAAGTGTATTATTAAGGGACCAGAGGTGGTAGTGCGCCGGACGCCGTAGATAAGCACGGGAACCCAAAGGAAGTGCGTTGAGTGCCGTAGAAAGTGTGACCGAGGTGGAAAATGTGGGACCGAGGTATTAGTGCGCCGGACGCCGTAGAAATCGGCAAAGTTTTGCACCCGGGACACTTCAAGGAGGAGTGCGACTGAGTGCCGCTGTAGCGAAAGTCCGTGGCGTTCCAGATGAAGTGCGACGAGCACCAGGAATGGGGTGTTCAGGGCACTCCCAAGAGTTCGGGTGTCCGGGGCACTCCCGGTGGGAGCATACGGATTTCCACTGGGTGCGCCGAACAAGCCGTAGAAATTTACGGGACTCTGAAGGAAGTGCGCTGAGTGCTGTCAGAACCAAACGTGGACTGGGACCGAAATTCCCAATACGCCGTAGAAGACTATTACGCGAGACCCTTAAACAGAGGTGCGCATGGGTGCCGTAGAAGTGTGTGGGACCGCCGTAGAAATTCGACGGGACTCCAAAGTGAAGTGCGTTGAGCGCTAAGAGTGTGTGGAACCGGAGGTAAAGTGCATGGCACAAATGGGGTGTTCGGGGCCTAAAGACTCCAGTTCGGGTGTCAGGGCCTCCCAGTGGGGCATACGGATTTCACTACAAGAGTGCGCCGAACATACCGTAGAAATTTACGGGACTGTGCCTAGAAAGTGCGCTGAGTGCCGTAGAAATTAGTGTGGGGACCGAGGTGGGAGTATAGTGCGCCGGACGCCGTAGAAAAGTTTACAGGACCCCAAAGGGAAGTGCGTTGAGTGCCGTAGAAAGTGTGTGGGACCGAGGTGGTAGTGCGCCGGACGCCGTAGAAAGTTTACGGGACTTCAAAGGAAGTGCGCTGAGTGCCGTAGAAAGTGTGTGGAACCGAGGTGGAAGTGGTGACGGGCGCCCGAATGGGGTGTTCGGGGCACTCCCAGTTCAGGTGTCCGAGGCACTCAGTGGGAGCATACGGATTTCCACTGGGAGTGCGCCGAGAACGCCGTAGAAATTTACGGGACTCTAGAGAAAGTGCGCTGAGTGCTGTAGGGAAGCGTGTGGGACTGAGGTACGAGTGCGCCGGCAGAAGATGTGCGAGACCCAAACAAGAGTGCGCCGAACGCCGTAGAAATTCACGGGACTCCAAAGGAAGTGCGTTGAGTGCCGTAGAAAGTGCAGGGACCGAGGTGGAAGTGCGACGGGCGCCCGAATGGGGTGTTCAAATTTGTTTGGTGTCCGGGTACTCCCAGTGGGAGCATACGGATTTCCACTGGGAGTGCGCCGGAACGCCGTAGAAAGTTTACGGGACTCTAGAGAAAGTGCGCTGGAGTGCTGCAGAAAGCAGGACCGAGGTGGTAGTGATCGGACGCCGTAGAAAGTTTACGGACCCCAAAGGAAGTGCGTTGAGTGCCGTAGAAAGTGTGTGGGACCGAGGTGGTAGTGGCCGGACGCCGTAGAAACTGATGGGACCCCCAAAGGAAGTGCGCTGAGGCTGTAGAAAGTGTGTGGAACCGAGGTGGAGCAGATTGGCGTCTGAATGGGGTGCTCGGGGCACTTGTGCCTGGGTGTCCGGGCACTCCCCAGTGGGAGCATACGGATTTACCGAGTGTTTTGAACGCCGTAGAAATTTACGGGACTCTAGAGAAAGAGTGCTGTAGAAAGCGTAGTGGGACCGAGGTACGAGGTGCCGTAGAAGATGTAAAGGAGACCCAAACAAGAGTGCGCTGAACGCCGTAGAAATTTACGGACTCCGTGCTGAAGTGCGTTGAGTGCCGCAGCGTGTGGGACCGAGGTGGTAGTAGCGCCGGACGCCGTAGAAAGCTTTACTGGGACCCCAAAGCGAAGTGCGTTGAGTGCCGTAGAAAGTGTGTGGGACCGAGGTGAGGAGTGCGCAGTAGAAGATGTGCGAGACCCAAGCAAGAGTGCGCCGAACGCCGTAGAAATTTACGGGACTCCAAAGGAAGGTGCGTTGAGGTGCCGTAGAGTGTGTGGGACCGAGGTGGTAGTGCGCCGGACGCCGTAGAAAGTTTTACGGGACCCCAAAGGAAGTGCGCTTGAGTGCCGTAGAAAGTGTGTGGGACCGAGGTGGTAGTGCGCCGGACGCCGTAGAAAGTTTACGGGACTTCAAAGGAGGTGCGCGCTGAGTGCCGTAGAAAGTGTGTGGGACCGAGGTGCAGAAGTGCGACGGGCGCCCGAATGGGGTGTTCGGGGCACTCCCAGTTCGTGGTGGTCCGAGGCGCACTCCCAGTGGGAGCATACGGATTTCCACTGGGAGTGCGCCGAACGCCGTAGAAATTTACGCGGACTCCCAGAGAAAGTGCGCTGAGTGCTGTAGAAAGCGTGTGGGACCGAGGTACGAGTGCGCCGTAGAAGATGTGCGAGACCCAAACAAGAGTGCGCCGAACGCCGTAGAAATTCACGGGACTCCAAAGCGAAGTGCGCGTTGAGTGCCGTAGAAAGCGTGTGGGACCGAGGTGGAAGTGCGACGGAGCGCCAGATAAATGGGTGTTCGGGGCACTCCCAGTTCGGGTGTCGGGGCACCTCCCAGTGAAGCATGTGCCACGGATTTACTCAGGAGTGCGCCGAACGCCGTAGAAATTTACGGGACTCTAGAGAAAGTGCGCTGGAGCGCTGGTAGAAAGTGTGTGGGACCGAGAGGTGGTAGTGCATGCCGGACGCCGTAGAAAGTTTACGGGACCCCAAAGGAAGTGCGCGTTGAGTGCCGTGGAGAAAGTGTGTGGGACCGAGGTGGTAGTGCGCCGGACGCCGTAGAAAACTTACGGGACCCCAAAGGAAGTGCGCTGAGTGCTGTAGAAAGTGTGTGGAACCGAGGTAGCGGAAGTTGCGACGGGCGCCCGAATGGGGTGTGCTCGGGGTACCTCCCAGTTCGGTAAACTGTCCAGGAGCACTCCCAGTGGGAGCATACGGATTTCCACTCGGGAGTGAGCTGAACTGCCGTAGAAATTTTACGGCGGACTCTAGAGAAAGCAAGTGCGCTGAGTGCTGTAGAAAGCCAGTGTGGGACCTGAGGTACGAGTGCGCCGTAGAAGATGTGCGAGACCCAAACAAGAGTGCGCCCGAACGCCGTAAAAATTTACGGAAGGACTCCAAAGCGAAGTGCGTTGAGTGCCGTAGAAAGTGTGTGGGACCGGAGGTGGTAGTGCGCCGGACGCCGTAGAAAGTTTACGGGACCCCAAAGGAAGTGCGTTGAGTGCCGTAGAAAGTGTGTGGGACCGAGGTGCAGGAGGTGCGCAGTAGAAGATGTGCCGAGACCCAAGCAAGAAGAGTGCGCCGAACGCCGTGGTGACAGTTTACGGGACTCCAAAGGAAGTGCGTTGAGTGCCGTGAGGTAAAGTGTGTGGGACCGAGGTGGTAGTGCGCCGGACGCCGTAGAATGGGGTTTACGGGGGCACCCCCAGTTCGAATCGAAGTGCGTTGGAGTGCCGTAGAAAGTGTCCACTGGACCGAGGTGGCAGTGAGCCGGGACGCCGTAGAAAGTTTACGGGACCCCAAAGGAAGAGGTGCGCTGAGTGTTGTAGAAAGTGTGTGGAACCGAGGTGGAAGTGCGACGGGCGCCCGAATGGGGTGCTTTCGGGGCACTCCCAGTTCGGGTGTCCGGGGCACTCCCCAGTGGGAGCATACGGAGTTTCCACTGGGAGTGCGCCGAACGCCGTAAGAAATTTACGGGACTCTAGAGAAAGTGCGCTGAGTGCTGTAGAAGCGTGTGGGACCGAGGTACGAGTGCGCCGTAAAAAGATGTGCGAGACCCAAACAAAGAGTGCGCCGAACGCCGTAGAAAATCACGGGACTCCAAAGGAAGTGCGTTGAGTGCCGTAGAAAGTGTCGTGGGACCGAGGTGGAAGTGCGACGGGCGCCCGAATGGCCGGTGTTCGGGGCACTCCCCAGTTCGGGTGTCCGGGGGCACTCCCAGTGGGAGCATACGGATTTCCACTGGGCGCCGTAGAAATTTTCTGGCAGGCGCCGTAGAAATTTACGGGACTTCAAATGAGGTGCGCTGAGTGCCGTAGAAAGTGTGTGGGACCGAGGTGGAAGTGCGACGGGCGCCCGAATGGGGTGTTCGGGGCACTCCCAGTTCAGGTGTCCCAGGGCACTCCCAGTGGGAGCATACGGATTTCCACTGGGAGTGCGCCGAACTGCCGTAAATGAAATTTACGGGACTCTAGAGAAAGTGCGCTGAGGTGCTGTAGAAGCGTGTGGGACCGAGGTAACGAGTGCGCCGTAGAAGATGCAAGCGAGACCCAAACAAGAGTGCGCCGAACGCCGTAGAAATTCACGGGACTCCAAAGGAAGTGCGTTGAGTGCCGTAGAAAGTGTGTGGGACCGAGGTGGAAGTGCGACGGGCGCCCGAATGGGGTGTTCGGGGCACTCCCAGTTCGGGTGTCCGGGGCACTCCCAGTGGGAGCATACGGATTTCCACTGGGAGTGCGCCGAACGCCGTAGAAATTTACGGGACTCTAGAGAAAGTGCGCTGAGTGCTGTAGAAAGTGTGTGGGACCGAGGTGGTAGTGCGCCGGACGCCGTAGAAAGTTTACGGGACCCCAAAGGAAGTGCGTTGAGTGCCGTAGAAAGTGTGTGGGACCGAGGTGGTAGTGCGCCGGACGCCGTAGAAAACTTACGGGACCCCAAAGGAAGTGCGCTGAGTGCTGTAGAAAGTGTGTGGAACCGAGGTGGAAGTGCGACGGGCGCCCGAATGGGGTGCTCGGGGCACTCCCAGTTCGGGTGTCCGGGGCACTCCCAGTGGGAGCATACGGATTTCCACTGGGAGTGAGCCGAACGCCGTAGAAATTTACGGGACTCTAGAGAAAGTGCGCTGAGTGCTGTAGAAAGCGTGTGGGACCGAGGTACGAGTGCGCCGTAGAAGATGTGCGAGACCCAAACAAGAGTGCGCCGAACGCCGTAGAAATTTACGGGACTCCAAAGGAAGTGCGTTGAGTGCCGTAGAAAGTGTGTGGGACCGAGGTGGTAGTGCGCCGGACGCCGTAGAAAGTTTACGGGACCCCAAAGGAAGTGCGTTGAGTGCCGTAGAAAGTGTGTGGGACCGAGGTGGGAGTGCGCAGTAGAAGATGTGCGAGACCCAAGCAAGAGTGCGCCGAACGCCGTAGACATTTACGGGACTCCAAAGGAAGTGCGTTGAGTGCCGTAGAAAGTGTGTGGGACCGAGGTGGTAGTGCGCCGGACGCCGTAGAAAGTTTACGGGACCCCAAAGGAAGTGCGTTGAGTGCCGTAGAAAGTGTGTGGGACCGAGGTGGTAGTGCGCCGGACGCCGTAGAAAGTTTACGGGACCCCAAAGGAAGTGCGCTGAGTGCTGTAGAAAGTGTGTGGAACCGAGGTGGAAGTGCGACGGGCGCCCGAATGGGGTGCTCGGGGCACTCCCAGTTCGGGTGTCCGGGGCACTCCCAGTGGGAGCATACGGATTTCCACTGGGAGTGCGCCGAACGCCGTAGAAATTTACGGGACTCTAGAGAAAGTGCGCTGAGTGCTGTAGAAGCGTGTGGGACCGAGGTACGAGTGCGCCGTAAAAGATGTGCGAGACCCAAACAAGAGTGCGCCGAACGCCGTAGAAAATCACGGGACTCCAAAGGAAGTGCGTTGAGTGCCGTAGAAAGTGTGTGGGACCGAGGTGGAAGTGCGACGGGCGCCCGAATGGGGTGTTCGGGGCACTCCCAGTTCGGGTGTCCGGGGCACTCCCAGTGGGAGCATACGGATTTCCACTGGGCGCCGTAGAAATTTTCTGGGCGCCGTAGAAATTTACGGGACTTCAAATGAGGTGCGCTGAGTGCCGTAGAAAGTGTGTGGGACCGAGGTGGAAGTGCGACGGGCGCCCGAATGGGGTGTTCGGGGCACTCCCAGTTCGGGTGTCCAGGGCACTCCCAGTGGGAGCATACGGATTTCCACTGGGAGTGCGCCGAACGCCGTAGAAATTTACGGGACTCTAGAGAAAGTGCGCTGAGTGCTGTAGAAGCGTGTGGGACCGAGGTACGAGTGCGCCGTAGAAGATGTGCGAGACCCAAACAAGAGTGCGCCGAACGCCGTAGAAATTCACGGGACTCCAAAGGAAGTGCGTTGAGTGCCGTAGAAAGTGTGTGGGACCGAGGTGGAAGTGCGACGGGCGCCCGAATGGGGTGTTCGGGGCACTCCCAGTTCGGGTGTCCGGGGCACTCCCAGTGGGAGCATACGGATTTCCACTGGGCGCCGTAGAAATTTTCTGGGCGCCGTAGAAATTTACGGGACTTCAAAGGAGGTGCGCTGAGTGCCGTAGAAAGTGTGTGGGACCGAGGTGGAAGTGCGACGGGCGCCCGAATGGGGTGTTCGGGGCACTCCCAGTTCGGGTGTCCGGGGCACTCCCAGTGGGAGCATACGGATTTCCACTGGGAGTGCGCCGAACGCCGTAGAAATTTACGGGACTCTAGAGAAAGTGCGCTGAGTGCTGTAGAAGCGTGTGGGACCGAGGTACGAGTGCGCCGTAGAAGATGTGCGAGACCCAAACAAGAGTGCGCCGAACGCCGTAGAAATTCACGGGACTCCAAAGGAAGTGCGTTGAGTGCCGTAGAAAGTGTGTGGGACCGAGGTGGAAGTGCGACGGGCGCCCGAATGGGGTGTTCGGGGCACTCCCAGTTCGGGTGTCCGGGGCACTCCCAGTGGGAGCATACGGATTTCCACCCCAAAGGAAGTGCGTTGAGTGCCGTAGAAAGTGTGTGGGACCGAGGTGGTAGTGCGCCGGAGGCCGTAGAAAGTTTACGGGACCCCTAAGGAAGTGCGCTGAGTGCTGTAGAAAGTGTGTGGAACCGAGGTGGAAGTGCGACGGGCGCCCTAATGGGGTGTTTGGGGCACTCCCAGTTCGGGTGTTTGGAGCACTCCCAGTGGGAGCATACGGATTTCCACTGGGAGTGCGCCGAACGCCGTAGAAATTTACACGACTCTAAAGAAAGTGCGCTGAGTGCTGTAGAAAGCGTGTGGGACCGAGGTGGGAGTGCGACGGACGCCGTAGAAAGTTTACGGGACCCCAAAGGAAGTGCGCTGAGTGCTGTAGAAAGTGTGTGGAACCGAGGTGGAAGTGCGACGGGCGCCCGAATGGGGTGCTCCGGGCACTCCCAGTTCGGGTGTCCGGGGCACTCCCAGTGGGAGCATACGGATTTCCACTGGGAGTGCGCCGGACGCCGTAGAAATTTACGGGACTTCAAAGGAAGTGCGCTGAGTGCTGTAGAAAGCGTGTGGGACCGAGGTGGGAGTGCGCCGTAGAAGATGTGCGAGACCCAAACAAGAGTGCGCCGAACGTCGTAGAAATTTACGGGACTTCAAAGGAAGTGCGCTGAGTGCTGTAGAAAGTGTGTGGGACCGAGGTGGGAGTGCGCCGTAGAAGATGTGCGAGACCCAAACAAGAGTGCGCCGAACGCCGTAGAAATTTACGGGACTCCTAAGGAAGTGCATTGAGTGCTGTAGAAAGTGTGTGGGACCGAGGTGGAAGTGCGACGGGCGCCCGAATGGGGTGTTCGGGGCACTCCCAGTTCGGGTGTCCGGGGCACTCCCAGTGGGAGCATGCGGATTTACGCTGGGAGTGCGCCGAACACCGTAGAAATTTACGGGACTCTAGAGAAAGTGCGCTGAGTGCTGTAGAAAGCGTGTGGGACCGAGGTGGGAGTGCACCGTAGAAGATGTGCGAGACCCAAGCAAGAGTGCGCCGAACGCCGTAGAAATTTACGGGACTCCAAAGAAAGTGCGTTGAGTGCCGTAGAAAGTGTGTGGGACCGAGGTGGTAGTGCGCCGGACGCCGTAGAAAGTTTACGGGACCCCAAAGGAAGTGCGCTGAGTGCTGTAGAAAGTGTGTGGAACCGAGGTGGAAGTGCGACGGGCGCCCGACAGGGGTGGTCCGGGCCCTCCCAGGTCGGGTGTTCGGGCACTCCCAGTGGGAGCATACGGATTTCCACTGGGAGTGCGCAGGACGCCGTAGAAATTTACGGGACTTCAAAGGAAGTGCGCTGAGTGCTGTAGAAAGCGTGTGGGACCGAGGTGGGAGTGCGCCGTAGAAGATGTGCGAGACCCAAACAAGAGTGCGCCGAACGTCGTAGAAATTTACGGGACTTCAAAGGAAGTGCGCTGAGTGCTGTAGAAAGTGTGTGGGACCGAGGTGGGAGTGCGCCGTAGAAGATGTGCGAGACCCAAGCAAGAGTGCGCCGAACGCCGTAGAAATTTACGGGACTCCAAAGGAAGTGCGTTGAGTGCCGTAGAAAGTGTGTGGGACCGAGGTGGAAGTGCGACGGGCGCCCGAATGGGGTGTTTTGGGCACTCCCAGTTCGGGTGTCTGGGGCACTCCCAGTGGGAGCATGCGGATTTACACTGGGAGTGCGCCGAACACCGTAGAAATTTACGGGACTCTAGAGAAAGTGCGCTGAGTGCTGTAGAAAGCGTGTGGGACCGAGGTGGGAGTGCGCCGTAGAAGATGTGCGAGACCCAAGCAAGAGTGCGCCGAACGCCGTAGAAATTTACGGGACTCCAAAGGAAGTGCGTTGAGTGCCGTAGAAAGTGTGTGGGACCGAGGTGGTAGTGCGCCGGACGCCGTAGAAAGTTTACGGGACCCCAAAGGAAGTGCGTTGAGTGCCGTAGAAAGTGTGTGGGACCGAGGTGGTAGTGCGCCGGACGCCGTAGAAAGTTTACGGGACCCCAAAGGAAGTGCGCTGAGTGCTGTAGAAAGTGTGTGGAACCGAGGTGGAAGTGCGACGGGCGCCCGAATGGGGTGCTCCGGGCACTCCCAGTTCGGGTGTCCGGGGCACTCCCAGTGGGAGCATTGCGGATTTCCACTGGGAGTGCGCCGAACGCCGTAGAAATTTACGGGACTCTAGAGGAAGTGCGCTGAGTGCTGTAGAAAGCGTGTGGGACCGAGGTGGGAGTGCGCCGTAGAAGATGTGCGAGACCCAAGCAAGAGTGCGCCGAACGCCGTAGAAATTTACGGGACTCCAAAGGAAGTGCGTCGAGTGCCGTAGAAAGTGTGTGGGACCGAGGTGGAAGTGCGACGGACGCCGTAGAAAGTTTACGGGACCCCAAAGGAAGTGCGCTGAGTGCTGTAGAAAGTGTGTGGAACCGAGGTGGAAGTGCGACGGGCGCCCGAATGGGGTGCTCCGGGCACTCCCAGTTCGGGTGTCCGGGGCACTCCCAGTGGGAGCATACGGATTTCCACTGGGAGTGCGCCGGACGCCGTAGAAATTTACGGGACTTCAAAGGAAGTGCGCTGAGTGCTGTAGAAAGCGTGTGGGACCGAGGTGGGAGTGCGCCGTAGAAGATGTGCAGAGACCCAAACAAGAGTGCGCCGAACGTCGTAGAAATTTACGGGACTTCAAAGGAAGTGCGCTGAGTGCTGTAGAAAGTGTGTGGGACCGAGGTGGGAGTGCGCCGTAGAAGATGTGCGAGACCCAAACAAGAGTGCGCCGAACGCCGTAGAAATTTACGGGACTCCAAAGGAAGTGCGTTGAGTGCCGTAGAAAGTGTGTGGGACCGAGGTGGAAGTGCGACGGGCGCCCGAATGGGGTGTTCGGGGCACTCCCAGTTCGGGTGTCCGGGGCACTCCCAGTGGGAGCATGCGGATTTACACTGGGAGTGCGCCGAACGCCGTAGAAATTTGCGGGACTCTAGAGAAGGTGCGTTGAGTGCCGTAGAAAGTGTGTGGGACCGAGGTGGAAGTGCGCCGTAGAAGATGTGCGAGACCCAAGCAAGAGTGCGCCGAACGCCGTAGAAATTTACGGGACTCCAAAGGAAGTGCGTTGAGTGCCGTAGAAAGTGTGTGGGACCGAGGTGGAAGTGCGACGGGCGCCCGAATGGGGTGTTCGGGGCACTCCCAGTTCGGGTGTCCGGGGCACTCCCAGTGGGAGCATACGGATTTCCACTGGGAGTGCGCCGAACGCCGTAGAAATTTACGGGACTCTAGAGAAAGTGCGCTGAGTGCTGTAGAAGCGTGTGGGACCGAGGTACGAGTGCGCCGTAGAAGATGTGCGAGACCCAAACAAGAGTGCGCCGAACGCCGTAGAAATTCACGGGACTCCAAAGGAAGTGCGTTGAGTGCCGTAGAAAGTGTGTGGGACCGAGGTGGAAGTGCGACGGGCGCCCGAATGGGGTGTTCGGGGCACTCCCAGTTCGGGTGTCCGGGGCACTCCCAGTGGGAGCATACGGATTTCCACCCCAAAGGAAGTGCGTTGAGTGCCGTAGAAAGTGTGTGGGACCGAGGTGGTAGTGCGCCGGACGCCGTAGAAAGTTTACGGGACCCCAAAGGAAGTGCGCTGAGTGCTGTAGAAAGTGTGTGGAACCGAGGTGGAAGTGCGACGGGCGCCCGAATGGGGTGCTCCGGGCACTCCCAGTTCGGGTGTCCGGGGCACTCCCAGTGGGAGCATACGGATTTCCACTGGGAGTGCGCCGAACGCCGTAGAAATTTACGGGACTCTAGAGGAAGTGCGCTGAGTGCTGTAGAAAGCGTGTGGGACCGAGGTGGGAGTGCGCCGTAGAAGATGTGCGAGACCCAAGCAAGAGTGCGCCGAACGCCGTAGAAATTTACGGGACTCCAAAGGAAGTGCGTTGAGTGCCGTAGAAAGTGTGTGGGACCGAGGTGGAAGTGCGACGGACGCCGTAGAAAGTTTACGGGACCCCAAAGGAAGTGCGCTGAGTGCTGTAGAAAGTGTGTGGAACCGAGGTGGAAGTGCGACGGGCGCCCGAATGGGGTGCTCCGGGCACTCCCAGTTCGGGTGTCCGGGGCACTCCCAGTGGGAGCATACGGATTTCCACTGGGAGTGCGCCGGACGCCGTAGAAATTTACGGGACTTCAAAGGAAGTGCGCTGAGTGCTGTAGAAAGCGTGTGGGACCGAGGTGGGAGTGCGCCGTAGAAGATGTGCGAGACCCAAACAAGAGTGCGCCGAACGTCGTAGAAATTTACGGGACTTCAAAGGAAGTGCGCTGAGTGCTGTAGAAAGTGTGTGGGACCGAGGTGGGAGTGCGCCGTAGAAGATGTGCGAGACCCAAACAAGAGTGCGCCGAACGCCGTAGAAATTTACGGGACTCCAAAGGAAGTGCGTTGAGTGCCGTAGAAAGTGTGTGGGACCGAGGTGGAAGTGCGACGGGCGCCCGAATGGGGTGTTCGGGGCACTCCCAGTTCGGGTGTCCGGGGCACTCCCAGTGGGAGCATGCGGATTTACGCTGGGAGTGCGCCGAACACCGTAGAAATTTACGGGACTCTAGAAAGTGCGCTGAGTGCTGTAGAAAGCGTGTGGGACCGAGGTGGGAGTGCACCGTAGAAGATGTGCGAGACCCAAGCAAGAGTGCGCCGAACGCCGTAGAAATTTACGGGACTCCAAAGAAAGTGCGTTGAGTGCCGTAGAAAGTGTGTGGGACCGAGGTGGTAGTGCGCCGGACGCCGTAGAAAGTTTACGGGACCCCAAAGGAAGTGCGCTGAGTGCTGTAGAAAGTGTGTGGAACCGAGGTGGAAGTGCGACGGGCGCCCGAATGGGGTGCTCCGGGCACTCCCAGTTCGGGTGTCCGGGGCACTCCCAGTGGGAGCATACGGATTTCCACTGGGAGTGCGCAGGACGCCGTAGAAATTTACGGGACTTCAAAGGAAGTGCGCTGAGTGCTGTAGAAAGCGTGTGGGACCGAGGTGGGAGTGCGCCGTAGAAGATGTGCGAGACCCAAACAAGAGTGCGCCGAACGTCGTAGAAATTTACGGGACTTCAAAGGAAGTGCGCTGAGTGCTGTAGAAAGTGTGTGGGACCGAGGTGGGAGTGCGCCGTAGAAGATGTGCGAGACCCAAGCAAGAGTGCGCCGAACGCCGTAGAAATTTACGGGACTCCAAAGGAAGTGCGTTGAGTGCCGTAGAAAGTGTGTGGGACCGAGGTGGAAGTGCGACGGGCGCCCGAATGGGGTGTTCGGGGCACTCCCAGTTCGGGTGTCTGGGGCACTCCCAGTGGGAGCATGCGGATTTACACTGGGAGTGCGCCGAACACCGTAGAAATTTACGGGACTCTAGAGAAAGTGCGCTGAGTGCTGTAGAAAGCGTGTGGGACCGAGGTGGGAGTGCGCCGTAGAAGATGTGCGAGACCCAAGCAAGAGTGCGCCGAACGCCGTAGAAATTTACGGGACTCCAAAGGAAGTGCGTTGAGTGCCGTAGAAAGTGTGTGGGACCGAGGTGGTAGTGCGCCGGACGCCGTAGAAAGTTTACGGGACCCCAAAGGAAGTGCGTTGAGTGCCGTAGAAAGTGTGTGGGACCGAGGTGGTAGTGCGCCGGACGCCGTAGAAAGTTTACGGGACCCCAAAGGAAGTGCGCTGAGTGCTGTAGAAGTGTGTGGAACCGAGGTGGAAGTGCGACGGGCGCCCGAATGGGGTGCTCCGGGCACTCCCAGTTCGGGTGTCCGGGGCACTCCCAGTGGGAGCATACGGATTTCCACTGGGAGTGCGCCGAACGCCGTAGAAATTTACGGGACTCTAGAGGAAGTGCGCTGAGTGCTGTAGAAAGCGTGTGGGACCGAGGTGGGAGTGCGCCGTAGAAGATGTGCGAGACCCAAGCAAGAGTGCGCCGAACGCCGTAGAAATTTACGGGACTCCAAAGGAAGTGCGTCGAGTGCCGTAGAAAGTGTGTGGGACCGAGGTGGAAGTGCGACGGACGCCGTAGAAAGTTTACGGGACCCCAAAGGAAGTGCGCTGAGTGCTGTAGAAAGTGTGTGGAACCGAGGTGGAAGTGCGACGGGCGCCCGAATGGGGTGCTCCGGGCACTCCCAGTTCGGGTGTCCGGGGCACTCCCAGTGGGAGCATACGGATTTCCACTGGGAGTGCGCCGGACGCCGTAGAAATTTACGGGACTTCAAAGGAAGTGCGCTGAGTGCTGTAGAAAGCGTGTGGGACCGAGGTGGGAGTGCGCCGTAGAAGATGTGCGAGACCCAAACAAGAGTGCGCCGAACGTCGTAGAAATTTACGGGACTTCAAAGGAAGTGCGCTGAGTGCTGTAGAAAGTGTGTGGGACCGAGGTGGGAGTGCGCCGTAGAAGATGTGCGAGACCCAAACAAGAGTGCGCCGAACGCCGTAGAAATTTACGGGACTCCAAAGGAAGTGCGTTGAGTGCCGTAGAAAGTGTGTGGGACCGAGGTGGAAGTGCGACGGGCGCCCGAATGGGGTGTTCGGGGCACTCCCAGTTCGGGTGTCCGGGGCACTCCCAGTGGGAGCATGCGGATTTACACTGGGAGTGCGCCGAACACCGTAGAAATTTACGGGACTCTAGAGAAAGTGCGCTGAGTGCTGTAGAAAGTGTGTGGGACCGAGGTGGGAGTGCGCCGTAGAAGATGTGCGAGACCCAAACAAGAGTGCGCCGAACGCCGTAGAAATTTACGGGACTCCAAAGGAAGTGCGTTGAGTGCCGTAGAAAGTGTGTGGGACCGAGGTGGAAGTGCGACGGGCGCCCGAATGGGGTGTTCGGGGCACTCCCAGTTCGGGTGTCCGGGGCACTCCCAGTGGGAGCATACTGATTTCCACTGGGAGTGCGCCGAACGCCGTAGAAATTTACGGGACTCTAGAGAAAGTGCGTTGAGTGCTGTAGAAAGCATGTGGGACCGAGGTGGGAGTGCGCCGTAGAAGATGTGCGAGACCCAAGCAAGAGTGCGCCGAACGCCGTAGAAATTCACGGGACTCCAAAGGAAGTGCGTTGAGTGCCGTAGAAAGTGTGTGGGACCGAGGTGGAAGTGCGACGGGCGCCCGAATGGGGTGTTCGGGGCACTCCCAGTTCGGGTGTCCGGGGCACTCCCAGTGGGAGCATGCGGATTTACACTGGGAGTGCGCCGAACACCGTAGAAATTTACGGGACTCTAGAGAAAGTGCGCTGAGTGCTGTAGAAAGCGTGTGGGACCGAGGTGGGAGTGCACCGTAGAAGATGTGCGAGACCCAAGCAAGAGTGCGCCGAACGCCGTAGAAATTTACGGGACTCCAAAGGAAGTGCGTTGAGTGCCGTAGAAAGTGTGTGGGACCGAGGTGGTAGTGCGCCGGACGCCGTAGAAAGTTTACGGGATCCCAAAGGAAGTGCGCTGAGTGCTGTAGAAAGTGTGTGGAACCGAGGTGGAAGTGCGACGGGCGCCCGAATGGGGAGCTCCGGGCACTCCCAGTTCGGGTGTCCGGGGCACTCCCAGTGGGAGCATACGGATTTCCACTGGGAGTGCGCCAAACGCCGTAGAAATTTACGGGACTCTAGAGAAAGTGCGTTGAGTGCTGTAGAAAGCATGTGGGACCGAGGTGGGAGTGCGCCGTAGAAGATGTGCGAGACCCAAGCAAGAGTGCGCCGAACGCCGTAGAAATTCACGGGACTCCAAAGGAAGTGCGTTGAGTGCCGTAGAAAGTGTGTGGGACCGAGGTGGAAGTGCGACGGGCGCCCGAATGGGGTGTTCGGGGGACTCCCAGTTCAGGTGTCCAGGCACTCCCAGTGGGAGCATGCGGATTTACACTGGGAGTGCGCCGAACACCGTAGAAATTTACGGGACTCTAGAGAAAGTGCGCTGAGTGCTGTAGAAAGCGTGTGGGACCGAGGTGGGAGTGCACCGTAGAAGATGGGCGAGACCCAAGCAAGAGTGCGCCGAACGCCGTAGAAATTTACGGGACTCCAAAGGAAGTGCGTTGAGTGCCGTAGAAAGTGTGTGGGACCAAGGTGGTAGTGCGCCGGACGCCGTAGAAAGTTTACGGGATCCCAAAGGAAGTGCGCTGAGTGCTGTAGAAAGTGTGTGGAACCGAGGTGGAAGTGCGACGGGCGCCCGAATGGGGTGCTCCGGGCACTCCCAGTTCGGTTGTCCGGAGCACTCCCAGTGGGAGCATACTGATTTCCACTGGGAGTGCGCCGAACGCCGTAGAAATTTACGGGACTCTAGAGAAAGTGCGTTGAGTGCTGTAGAAAGCATGTGGGACCGAGGTGGGAGTGCGCCGTAGAAGATGTGCGAGACCCAAGCAAGAGTGCGCCGAACGCCGTAGAAATTTACGGGACTCCAAAGGAAGTGCGTTGAGTGCCGTAGAAAGTGTGTGGGACCGAGGTGGTAGTGCGCCGGACGCCGTAGAGAAAGTTTACGGGACCCCAAAGGAAGTGCGTTGAGTGCCGTAGAAAGTGTGTGGGACCGAGGTGGAAGTGCGACGGGCGCCCGAATGGGGTGTTCGGGGCACTCCCAGTGGGAGCATACGGATTTCCACTGGGAGTGCGCCGAACGCCGTAGAAATTTACGGGACTCTAGAGAAAGTGCGCTGAGTGCTGTAAAAAGCGTGTGGGACCGAGGTGGGAGTGCGCCGTAGAAGATGTGCGAGACCCAAGCAAGAGTGCGCCGAACGCCGTAGAAATTTACGGGACTCCAAAGGAAGTGCGTTGAGTGCCGTAGAAAGTGTGTGGGACCGAGGTGGTAGTGCGCCGGACTCCGTAGAGAAAGTTTACGGGACCCCAAAGGAAGTGCGTTGAGTGCCGTAGAAAGTGTGTGGGACCGAGGTGGAAGTGCGACGGGCGCCCGGATAGGGTGTTCAGGGGCACTCCCAGTTCAGGTGTCCGGGGCACTCCCAGTGGGAGCATGCAGTTTCCACTGGGAGTGCGCCGAACGCCGTAGAAATTTACGGGACTCTAGAGAAAGTGCGCTGAGTGCTGTAAAAAGCGTGTGGGACCGAGGTACGAGTGCGCCGTAGAAGATGTGCGAGACCCAAACAAGAGTGCGCCGAACGCCGTAGAAATTTACGGGACTCCAAAGGAAGTGCGTTGAGTGCCGTAGAAAGTGTGTGGGACCGAGGTGGAAGTGCGACGGGAGCCCGAATGGGGTGTTCGGGGCACTCCCAGTTCGGGTGTCCGGGCACTCCCAGTGGGAGCATACGGATTTCCACTGGGAGTGCGCCGAACGCCGTAGAAACTTACGGGACTCTAGAGAAAGTGCGCTGAGTGCTGTAGAAAGCGTGTGGGACCGAGGTGGGAGTGCGCCGTAGAAGATGTGCGAGACCCAAGCAAGAGTGCGCCGAACGCCGTAGAAATTTACGGGACTCTAGAGAAAGTGCGCTGAGTGCTGTAGAAAGCGTGTGGGACCGAGGTGGGAGTGCGCCGTAGAAGATGTGCGAGACCCAAGCAAGAGTGCGCCGAACGCCGTAGAAATTTACGGGACTCCAAAGGAAGTGCGTTGAGTGCCGTAGAAAGTGTGTGGGACCGAGGTGGAAGTGCGACGGGCGCCCGAATGGGGTGTTCGGGGCACTCCCAGTTCGGGTGTCCGGGGCACTCCCAGTGGGAGCATACGGATTTCCACTGGGAGTGCGCCGAACGCCGTAGAAATTACCCACACACTTTCTACGGCACTCAACGCACTTCCTTTGGAGTCCCGTAAATTTCTACGGCGTTCGGCGCACTCTTGCTTGGGTCTCGCACATCTTCTACGGCGCACTTCACCTCGGTCCCCACGCTTCTACGGCACTCACCGCACTTCCTTTGGAGTCCCGTAAATTTCTACGGCGTTCGGCGCACTCTTGCTTGGGTCTCGCACATCTTCTACGGCGCACTCCCACCTCGGTCCCACACGCTTTCTACAGCACTCAGCGCACTTTCTCTAGAGTCCCGTAAATTTCTACGGCGTTCGGCGCACTCCCAGTGGAAATCCGTATGCTCCCACTGGGAGTGCCCCGGACACCCGAACTGGGAGTGCCCCGAACACCCCATTCGGGCGCCCGTCGCACTTCCACCTCGGTCCCACACACTTTCTACGGCACTCAACGCACTTCCTTTGGAGTCCCGTAAATTTCTACGGCGTTCGGCGCACTCTTGCTTGGGTCTCGCACATCTTCTACGGCGCACTCCCACCTCGGTCCCACACGCTTTCTACAGCACTCAGCGCACTTTCTCTAGAGTCCCGTAAATTTCTACGGCGTTCGGCGCACTCTTGTTTGGGTCTCACACATCTTCTACGGCGCACTCCCACCTCGGTCCCACACGCTTTCTACAGCACTCAGCGCACTTTATTTAGAGTCCCGTAAATTTCTACGGCGTTCGGCGCACTCCCAGTGGAAATCCGCATGCTCCCACTGGGAGTGCCCCGGACACCCGAACTGGGAGTGCCCCGAGCACCCCATTCGGGCGCCCGTCGCACTTTCACCTCGGTTCCACACACTTTCTACGGCACTCAACGCACTTCCTTTGGAGTCCCGTAAATTTCTACGGCGTTCGGCGCACTCTTGTTTGGGTCTCGCACATCTTCTATGGCGCACTCCCACCTCGGTCCCACACGCTTTCTACAGCACTCAGCGCACTTTCTCTAGAGTCCCGTAAATTTCTACGGCGTTCGGCGCACTCCCAGTGGAATCCGCATGCTCCCACTGAGTGCCCCGGACACCCGAACTAGGAGTGCCCCGAACACCCCATTCGGGCGCCCGTCGCACTCCCACCTCGGTCCCACACACTTTCTACGGCACTCAACGCACTTCCTTTGGAGTCCCGTAAATTTCTACGGCGTTCGGCGCACTCTTGTTTGGGTCTCGCACATCTTCTACGGCGCACTCCCACCTCGGTCCCACACACTTTCTACAGCACTCAGCGCACTTCCTTTGAAGTCCCGTAAATTTCTACGGCGTTCGGCGCACTCTTGTTTGGGTCTCGCACATCTTCTACGGCGCACTCCCACCTCGGTCCCACACGCTTTCAACAGCACTCAGCGGACTTTCTTTAGAGTCCCGTAAATTTGTGCGGCGTTCGGCGCACTCCCACTGGAATTCCGTATGCTCC
Source organism: Aplectana chamaeleonis (assembly GCA_029168955.1). Taxonomy (NCBI): domain Eukaryota; kingdom Metazoa; phylum Nematoda; class Chromadorea; order Rhabditida; family Cosmocercidae; genus Aplectana; species Aplectana chamaeleonis. The sequence goes on from JAPDOI010000741.1 coordinate 18,565, forward strand.
CACTGGGAGTGCCCCTACACCTGAACTGGGAGTGCCCCGAACACCCCATTCGGGCGCCCGTCGCACTCCCACCTCGGTCACACACACTTTCTACAGCACTCAGCGCACTTCCTTAGGGGTCCCGTAAACTTTCTACGGCCTCCGGCGCACTCTTGTTTGGGTCTCACACATCTTCTACGGCGCACTCCCACCTCGGTCCCACACGCTTTCTACAGCACTCAGCGCACTTCCTTTAGAGTCCCGTAAATTTCTACGGCGTTCGGCGCACTCTTGTTTGGGTCTCGCACATCTTCTACGGCGCACTCCCACCTCGGTCCCACACGCTTTCTACAGCACTCAGCGCACTTTCTTTAGAGTCCCGTAAATTTCTACGGCGTTCGGCGCACTCCCAGTGGAAATCCGTATGCTCCCACTGGGAGTGCCCCGGACACCCGAACTGGGAGTGCCCCGAACACCCCATTCGGGCGCCCGTCGCACTTCCACCTCGGTCCCACACACTTTCTACAGCACTCAGCGCACTTCCTTTGGAGTCCCGTAAATTTCTACGGCGTTCGGCGCACTCTTGCTTGGGTCTCGCACATCTTCTACGGCGCACTTCCACCTCGGTCCCACACGCTTTCTACAGCACTCAGCGCACTTTCTTTAGAGTCCCGTAAATTTCTACGGCGTTCGGCGCACTCCCAGTGGAAATCCGTATGCTCCCACTGGGAGTGCCCCGGACACCCGAACTGGGAGTGCCCCGAACACCCCATTCGGGCGTCCGTCGCACTCCCACCTCGGTCCCACACACTTTCTACAGCACTCAGCGCACTTCCTTTGGGGTCCCGTAAACTTTCTACGGCGTCCGGCACACTACCACCTCGGTCCCACACACTTTCTACGGCACTCAGCGCACTTCCTTTGAAGTCCCGTAAATTTCTACGGCGTTCGGCGCACTCTTGTTTGGGTCTCGCACATCTTCTACGGCGCCCACCTCGGTCCCACACACTTTCTACAGCACTCAGCGCACTTTCTTTGAAGTCCCGTAAATTTCTACGGCGTTCGGCGCACTCCCAGTGGAAATGCTCCCCTGCTGGGAGTGCCCGAGCACCCCATTCGGGCGCCCGTCGCACTTCCACCTCGGTCCCACACACTTTCTACGGCACTCAGCGCACCTCCTTTGAAGTCCCGTAAATTTCTACGGCGTTCGGCGCCTTCTTGTTTGGGTCTCGCACATCTTCTACGGCGCACTCGTACCTCGGTCCCACACGCTTTCTACAGCACTCAGCGCACTTTATTTAGAGTCCCGTAAATTTCTACGGCGTTCGGCGCACTCCCAGTGGAAATCCGCATGCTCCCACTGGGAGTGCCCCGGACACCCGAACTGGGAGTGCCCCGAACACCCCATTCGGGCGCCCGTCGCACTCCCACCTCGGTCCCACACGCTTTCTACAGCACTCAGCGCAATTCCTTTGGAGTCCCGTAAATTTCTACGGCGTTTTGCGCACTCCCACTTGGGTCTCGCACACCTTCTACGGCGCCCACCTCGGTCCCACACACTTTCTACAGCACTCAGCGCACTTCCTTTGGGGTCCCGTAAACTTTCTACGGCGTTTTGCGCACTTCACCTCGGTCGCACCCACTTTCTACGGCCCTCACCGCACTTCCTTTGGAGTCCCGTAAATTTCTACGGCGTTCGGCGCACTCTTGTTTGGGTCTCGCACATCTTCTACGGCGCACTCCCACCTCGGTCCCACACGCTTTCTACAGCACTCAGCGCACTTTCTCTAGAGTCCCGTAAATTTCTACGGCGTTCGGCGCACTCCCAGTGGAAATCCGTATGCTCCCACTGGGAGTGCCCCGGACACCCGAACTGGGAGTGCCCCGAGCACCCCATTCGGGCGCCCGTCGCACTTCCACCTCGGTTCCACACACTTTCTACAGCACTCAGCGCACTTCCTTTGGGGTCCCGTAAACTTTCTACGGCGTCCGGCGCACTACCACCTCGGTCCCACACACTTTCTACGGCACTCAACGCACTTCCTTTGGAGTCCCGTAAATTTCTACGGCGTTCGGCGCACTCTTGCTTGGGTCTCGCACATCTTCTACGGCGCACTCCCACCTCGGTCCCACACGCTTTCTACAGCACTCAGCGCACTTTCTCTAGAGTCCCGTAAATTTCTACGGCGTTCGGCGCACTCCCAGTGGAAATCCGTATGCTCCCACTGGGAGTGCCCCGGACACCCGAACTGGGAGTGCCCCGAACACCCCATTCGGGCGCCCGTCGCACTTCCACCTCGGTCCCACACACTTTCTACAGCACTCAGCGCACTTCCTTTGGGGTCCCGTAAACATTCTACGGCGCCCGTCGCACTCTTGTTTGGGTCTCGCACATCTTCTACGGCGCACTCCCACCTCGGTCCCACACACTTTCTACGGCACTCAACGCACTTCCTTTGGGGTCCCGTAAACTTTCTACGGCGTTCGGCGCACTCTTGTTTGGGTCTCGCACATCTTCTACGGCGCCCGTCGCACTCCCACCTCGGTCCCACACACTTTCTACGGCACTCAACGCACTTCCTTTGGAGTCCCGTAAATTTCTACGGCGTTCGGCGCACTCTTGCTTGGGTCTCGCACATCTTCTACGGCGCACTCCCACCTCGGTCCCACACGCTTTCTACAGCACTCAGCGCACTTTCTCTAGAGTCCCGTAAATTTCTACGGCGTTCGGCGCACTCCCAGTGTAAATCCGCATGCTCCCACTGGGAGTGCCCCGGACACCCGAACTGGGAGTGCCCCGAACACCCCATTCGGGCGCCCGTCGCACTTCCACCTCGGTCCCACACACTTTCTACGGCACTCAACGCACTTCCTTTGGAGTCCCGTAAATTTCTACGGCGTTCGGCGCACTCTTGCTTGGGTCTCGCACATCTTCTACGGCGCACTCCCACCTCGGTCCCACACACTTTCTACAGCACTCAGCGCACTTCCTTTGAAGTCCCGTAAATTTCTACGGCGTTCGGCGCACTCTTGTTTGGGTCTCGCACATCTTCTACGGCGCACTCCCACCTCGGTCCCACACGCTTTCTACAGCACTCAGCGCACTTCCTTTGAAGTCCCGTAAATTTCTACGGCGTCCTGCGCACTCCCAGTGGAAATCCGTATGCTCCCACTGGGAGTGCCCCGGACACCCGAACTGGGAGTGCCCGGAGCACCCCATTCGGGCGCCCGTCGCACTTACACCTCGGTTCCACACACTTTCTACAGCACTCAGCGCACTTCCTTTGAAGTCCCGTAAATTTCTACGGCGTTCGGCGCACTCTTGTTTGGGTCTCGCACATCTTCTACGGCGCACTCCCACCTCGGTCCCACACACTTTCTACGGCACTCAACGCACTTCCTTTGGAGTCCCGTAAATTTCTACGGCGTTCGGCGCACTCTTGCTTGGGTCTCGCACATCTTCTACGGCGCACTCCCACCTCGGTCCCACACACTTTCTACAGCACTCAGCGCACTTTCTCTAGAGTCCCGTAAATTTCTACGGCGTTCGGCGCACTCCCAGCGTAAATCCGCATGCTCCCACTGGGAGTGCCCCGGACACCCGAACTGGGAGTGCCCCGAACACCCCATTCGGGCGCCCGTCGCACTTCCACCTCGGTCCCACACACTTTCTACAGCACTCAGCGCACTTCCTTTGAAGTCCCGTAAATTTCTACGGCGTTCGGCGCACTCTTGCTTGGGTCTCGCACATCTTCTACGGCGCACTCCCACCTCGGTCCCACACACTTTCTACAGCACTCAGCGCACTTCCTTTGAAGTCCCGTAAATTTCTACGACGTTCGGCGCACTCTTGTTTGGGTCTCGCACATCTTCTACGGCGCACTCCCACCTCGGTCCCACACGCTTTCTACAGCACTCAGCGCACTTTCTCTAGAGTCCCGTAAATTTCTACGGCGTTCGGCGCACTCCCAGTGGAAATCCGTATGCTCCCACTGGGAGTGCCCCGGACACCCGAACTGGGAGTGCCCCGAGCACCCCATTCGGGCGCCCGTCGCACTTCCACCTCGGTTCCACACACTTTCTACAGCACTCAGCGCACTTCCTTTGGGGTCCCGTAAACTTTCTACGGCGTTCGGCGCACTTCCACCTCGGTCCCACACACTTTCTACGGCACTCAACGCACTTCCTTTGGAGTCCCGTAAATTTCTACGGCGTTCGGCGCACTCTTGCTTGGGTCTCGCACATCTTCTACGGCGCACTCCCACCTCGGTCCCACACGCTTTCTACAGCACTCAGCGCACTTTCTCTAGAGTCCCGTAAATTTCTACGGCGTTCGGCGCACTCCCAGTGGAAATCCGTATGCTCCCACTGGGAGTGCCCCGGACACCCGAACTGGGAGTGCCCGGAGCACCCCATTCGGGCGCCCGTCGCACTTCCACCTCGGTTCCACACACTTTCTACAGCACTCAGCGCACTTCCTTTGGGGTCCCGTAAACTTTCTACGGCGTCCGGCGCACTACCACCTCGGTCCCACACACTTTCTACGGCACTCAACGCACTTCCTTTGGGGTCCCGTAAACTTTCTACGGCGTCCGGCGCACTACCACCTCGGTCCCACACACTTTCTACGGCACTCAACGCACTTCCTTTGGAGTCCCGTAAATTTCTACGGCGTTCGGCGCACTCTTGCTTGGGTCTCGCACATCTTCTACGGCGCACTCCCACCTCGGTCCCACACGCTTTCTACAGCACTCAGCGCACTTTCTCTAGAGTCCCGTAAATTTCTACGGCGTTCGGCGCACTCCCAGTGTAAATCCGCATGCTCCCACTGGGAGTGCCCCGGACACCCGAACTGGGAGTGCCCGAACACCCCATTCGGGCGCCCGTCGCACTTCCACCTCGGTCCCACACACTTTCTACGGCACTCAACGCACTTCCTTTGGAGTCCCGTAAATTTCTACGGCGTTCGGCGCACTCTTGCTTGGGTCTCGCACATCTTCTACGGCGCACTCCCACCTCGGTCCCACACACTTTCTACAGCACTCAGCGCACTTCCTTTGAAGTCCCGTAAATTTCTACGACGTTCGGCGCACTCTTGTTTGGGTCTCGCACATCTTCTACGGCGCACTCCCACCTCGGTCCCACACGCTTTCTACAGCACTCAGCGCACTTCCTTTGAAGTCCCGTAAATTTCTACGGCGTTCGGCGCACTCCCAGTGGAAATCCGCATGCTCCCACTGGGAGTCCCCCGGACACCCGACCTGGGAACGCTCCGAACACCCCATTCGGGCGCCCGTCGCACTTCCACCTCGGTCCCACACACTTTCTACAGCACTCAGCGCACTTCCTTTGGGGTCCCGTAAACTTTCTACGGCGTCCGGCGCACTACCACCTCGGTCCCACACACTTTCTACGGCACTCAACGCACTTCCTTTGGAGTCCCGTAAATTTCTACGGCGTTCGGCGCACTCTTGCTTGGGTCTCGCACATCTTCTACGGCGCACTCCCACCTCGGTCCCACACGCTTTCTACAGCACTCAGCGCACTTCCTTTGAAGTCCCGTAAATTTCTACGGCGTTCGGCGCACTCCCAGTGGAAATCCGTATGCTCCCACTGGGAGTGCCCCGGACACCCGAACTGGGAGTGCCCCGAACACCCCATTCGGGCGCCCGTCGCACTTCCACCTCGGTCCCACACACTTTCTACAGCACTCAGCGCATTTCCTTTGGGGTCCCGTAAACTTTCTACGGCCTCCGGCGCACTCTTGTTTGGGTCTCGCACATCTTCTACGGCGCACTCGTACCTCGGTCCCACACGCTTTCTACAGCACTCAACGCACTTCCTTTGGAGTCCCGTAAATTTCTACGGCGTTCGGCGCACTCTTGCTTGGGTCTCGCACATCTTCTACGGCGCACTCCCACCTCGGTCCCACACGCTTTCTACAGCACTCAGCGCACTTTCTCTAGAGTCCCGTAAATTTCTACGGCGTTCGGCGCACTCCCAGTGGAAATCCGTATGCTCCCACTGGGAGTGCCCCGGACACCCGAACTGGGAGTGCCCCGAACACCCCATTCGGGCGCCCGTCGCACTTCCACCTCGGTCCCACACACTTTCTACAGCACTCAGCGCACTTCCTTTGGGGTCCCGTAAACTTTCTACGGCGTCCGGCGCACTACCACCTCGGTCCCCCACACTTTCTACGGCACTCAACGCACTTCCTTTGGGGTCCCGTAAACTTTCTACGGCGTCCGGCGCACTACCACCTCGGTCCCACACACTTTCTACGGCACTCAACGCACTTTCTCTAGAGTCCCGTAAATTTCTACGGCGTTCGGCGCACTCTTGCGTGGGGCTCGCACAGCTTCTCCGGCGCACTACCACCTCGGTCCCACACACTTTCTACGGCACTCAACGCACTTTCTCTAGAGTCCCGTAAATTTCTACGGCGTTCGGCGCACTCCCAGTGTAAATCCGCATGCTCCCACTGGGAGTGCCCCGGACACCCGAACTGGGAGTGCCCCGAACACCCCATTCGGGCGCCCGTCGCACTTCCACCTCGGTCCCACACACTTTCTACGGCACTCAACGCACTTCCTTTGGAGTCCCGTAAATTTCTACGGCGTTCGGCGCACTCTTGTTTGGGTCTCGCACATCTTCTACGGCGCACTCCCACCTCGGTCCCACACACTTTCTACAGCACTCAGCGCACTTCCTTTGAAGTCCCGTAAATTTCTACGGCGTTCGGCGCACTCTTGTTTGGGTCTCGCACATCTTCTACGGCGCACTCCCACCTCGGTCCCACACGCTTTCTACAGCACTCAGCGCACTTCCTTTGAAGTCCCGTAAATTTCTACGGCGTTCGGCGCACTCCCAGTGGAAATCCGTATGCTCCCACTGGGAGTGCCCCGGACACCCGAACTGGGAGTGCCCCGAACACCCCATTCGGGCGCCCGTCGCACTTCCACCTCGGTTCCACACACTTTCTACAGCACTCAGCGCACTTCCTTTGGGGTCCCGTAAACTTTCTACGGCGTTCGGCGCACTCTTGCTTGGGTCTCGCACATCTTCTACGGCGCACTCCCACCTCGGTCCCACACACTTTCTACGGCACTCAACGCACTTCCTTTGGAGTCCCGTAAATTTCTACGGCGTTCGGCGCACTCTTGTTTGGGTCTCGCACATCTTCTACGGCGCACTCCCACCTCGGTCCCACACGCTTTCTACAGCACTCAGCGCACTTTCTCTAGAGTCCCGTAAATTTCTACGGCGTTCGGCGCACTCCCAGTGGAAATCCGTATGCTCCCACTGGGAGTGCCCCGGACACCCGAACTGGGAGTGCCCCGAACACCCCATTCGGGCGCCCGTCGCACTTCCACCTCGGTTCCACACACTTTCTACAGCACTCAGCGCACTTCCTTTGGGGTCCCGTAAACTTTCTACGGCGTCCGGCGCACTACCACCTCGGTCCCACACACTTTCCACGGCACTCAACGCACTTCCTTTGGGGTCCCGTAATTTTTCTACGGCGTCCGCCGCACTACCACCTCGGTTCCGCACACTTTCTACGGCACTCAACGCACTTCCTTTGGAGTCCCGTAAATTTCTACGGCGTTCGACGCACTCTTGCTTGGGTCTCGCACATCTACGGCGCACTCCCACCTCGGTCCCACACGCTTTCTACAGCACTCAGCGCACTTTCTTTAGAGTCCCGTAAATTTTCTACGGCGTTCGGCGCACTCCCAGTGGAAATCCGTATGCTCCCACTGGTAGTGCCCCGAACACCCCATTCGGGCGCCCGTCGCACTTCCACCTCGGTCCCACACACTTTCTACGGCACTCAACGCACTTCTTTTGGAGTCCCGTAAATTTCTACGGCGTTCGGCGCACTCTTGCTTGGGTCTCGCACATCTTCTACGGCGCACTCCCACCTCGGTCCCACACGCTTTCTACAGCACTCAGCGCACTTTCTTTAGAGTCCCGTAAATTTCTACGGCGTTCGGCGCACTCCCAGTGGAATTCCGTATGCTCCCACTGGGAGTGCCCCGGACACCAGAACTAGGAGTGCCCCGAACACCCCATTCGGGCGCCCGTCGCACTACCACCTCGGTCCCACACACTTTCTACGGCACTCAACGCACTTCCTTTGGAGTCCCGTAAATTTCTACGGCGTTCGGCGCACTCTTGCTTGGGTCTCGCACATCTTCTACGGCGCACTCCCACCTCGGTCCCACACGCTTTCTACAGCACTCAGCGCACTTCCTTTGAAGTCCCGTAAATTTCTACGGCGTTCGGCGCACTCTTGTTTGGGTCTCGCACATCTTCTACGGCGCACTCCCACCTCGGTCCCACACGCTTTCTACAGCACTCAGCGCACTTCCTTTGGGGTCCCGTAAATTTCTACGGCGTTCGGCGCACTCCCAGTGGAAATCCGTATGCTCCCACTGGGAATGCTCCGGACACCCGAACTGGGAGTGCCCCGAACACCCCATTCGGGCGCCCGTCGCACTTCCACCTCGGTTCCACACACTTTCTACAGCACTCAGCGCACTTCCTTAGGGGTCCCGTAAACTTTCTACGGCCTCCGGCGCGCTACCACTTCGGTCCCACACACTTTCTACGGCACTCAACGCACTTCCTTTGGAGTCCCGTAAATTTCTACGGCGTTCGGCGCACTCTTGTTTGGGTCTCACACATCTTCTACGGCGCACTCCCACCTCGGTCCCACACGCTTTCTACAGCACTCAGCGCACTTTCTCTAGAGTCCCGTAAATTTCTACGGCGTTCGGCGCACTCCCAGTGGAAATCCGTATGCTCCCACTGGGAGTGCCCCGGACACCCGAACTGGGAGTGCCCCGAACACCCCATTCGGGCGCCCGTCGCACTTCCACCTCGGTCCCACACACTTTCTACAGCACTCAGCGCACTTCCTTTGGGGTCCCGTAAACTTTCTACGGCGTCCGTCGCACTACCACCTCGGTCCCACACACTTTCTACGGCACTCAACGCACTTCCTTTGGGGTCCCGTAAACTTTCTACGGCGTCCGTCGCACTCCCACCTCGGCCCACCACACTCTCTACGGCCCTCATCGCACTTCTTTTGGAGCCCCGTAAATTTCTACGGCGTTTGGCGCACTCTTGTTTGGGTCTCACACATCTTCTACGGCGCACTTCCACCTCGGTCCCACACACTTTCTACGGCACTCAACGCACTTTCTCTAGAGTCCCGCAAATTTCTACGGCGTTCGGCGCACTCCCAGTGTAAATCCGCATGCTCCCACTGGGAGTGCCCCGGACATCCGAACTGGTAGTGCCCCGAACACCCCATTCGGGCGCCCGTCGCACTTCCACCTCGGTCCCACACACTTTCTACAGCACTCAGCGCACTTCCTTTGGGGTCCCGTAAATTTCTACGGCGTTCGGCGCACTCTTGTTTGGGTCTCGCACATCTTCTACGGCGCACTCCCACCTCGGTCCCACACACTTTCTACAGCACTCAGCGCACTTCCTTTGAAGTCCCGTAAATTTCTACGGCGTTCGGCGCACTCTTGTTTGGGTCTCGCACATCTTCTACGGCGCACTCCCACCTCGGTCCCACACGCTTTCTACAGCACTCAGCGCACTTCCTTTGAAGTCCCGTAAATTTCTACGGCGTCCGCGCACTCCCAGTGGAAATCCGTATGCTCCACTGGGAGTGCCCCGGACACCCGAACTGGGAGTGCCCGGAGCACCCCATTCGGGCGCCCGTCGCCCTTCCACCTCGGTCCCACACACTTTCTACAGCACTCAGCGCACTTCCTTTGGGGTCCCGTAAACTTTCTACGGCGTCCGGCGCACTACCACCTCGGTCCCACACACTTTCTACGGCACTCAACGCACTTCCTTTGGAGTCCCGTAAATTTCTACGGCGTTCGGCGCACTCTTGCTTGGGTCTCGCACATCTTCTACGGCGCACTCCCACCTCGGTCCCACACGCTTTCTACAGCACTCAACGCACTTCCTTTGGAGTCCCGTAAATTTCTACGGCGTTCGGCGCACTCCCAGTGGAAATCCGTATGCTCCCACTGGGAGTGCCCCGGACACCCGAACTGAGAGTGCCCGGAGCACCCCATTCGGGCGCCCGTCGCACTTCCACCTCGGTTCCACACACTTTCTACAGCACTCAGCGCACTTCCTTTGGGGTCCCGTAAACTTTCTACGGCGCCCGTCGCACTCCCACCTCGGTCCCACACACTTTCTACAGCACTCAGCGCACTTCCTTTGGGGTCCCGTAAACTTTCTACGGCGCCCGTCGCACTCCCACCTCGGTCCCACACACTTTCTACAGCACTCAATGCACTTCCTTTGGAGTCCCGTAAATTTCTACGGCGTTCGGCGCACTCTTGTTTGGGTCTCGCACATCTTCTACGGCGCACTCCCACCTCGGTCCCACACGCTTTCTACAGCACTCAGCGCACTTTCTTCAGAGTCCCGTAAATTTCTACGGCGTTCGGCGCACTCCCAGTGGAATTCCGTATGCTCCCACTGGGAGTGCCCCGAACACCCCATTCGGGCGCCCATCGCACTCCCACCTCGGTCCCACACACTTTCTACAGCACTCAGCGCACTTCCTTTGGAGTCCCGTAAATTTCTACGGCGTTCGGCGCACTCTTGTTTGGGTCTCGCACATCTTCTACGGCGCACTCCCACCTCGGTCCCACACGCTTTCTACAGCACTCAGCGCACTTTCTTCAGAGTCCCGTAAATTTCTACGGCGTTCGGCGCACTCCCAGTGGAATTCCGTATGCTCCCACTGGGAGTGCTCCGGAAACCCGAAGTGGGAGTGCCCCAAACACCCCATTCGGGCGCCCGTCGCACTTCCACCTCGGTCCCACACACTTTCTACGGCACTCAGCGCACTTCCTTTGGAGTCCCGTAAATTTCTACGGCGTTCGGCGCACTCTTGTTTGGGTCTCGCACATCTTCTACGGCGCACTCCCACCTCGGTCCCACACGCTTTCTACAGCACTCAGCGCACTTTCTTTAGAGTCCCGTAAATTTCTACGGCGTTCGGCGCACTCTTGTTTGGGTCTCGCACATCTTCTACGGCGCACTCCCACCTCGGTCCCACACGCTTTCTACAGCACTCAGCGCACTTCCTTTGGAGTCCCGTAAATTTCTACGGCGTTCGGCGCACTCCCAGTGGAAATCCGTATGCTCCCACTGGGAGTGCCCCGGACACCCGAACTGGGAGTGCTCCGAACACCCCATTCGGGCGCCCGTCGCACTTCCACCTCGGTCCCACACACTTTCTACAGCACTCAGCGCACTTCCTTTGGAGTCCCGTAAATTTCTACGACGTTCGGCGCACTCTTGTTTGGGTCTCGCACATCTTCTACGGCGCACTCCCACCTCGGTCCCACACGCTTTCTACAGCACTCAGCGCACCTCCTTTGAAGTCCCGTAAATTTCTACGACGTTCGGCGCACTCCCAGTGGAAATCCGTATGCTCCCACTGGGAGTGCCCCCGGACACCCGAACTGGGAGTGCCCGAGCACCCCATTCGGGCGCCCGTCGCACTTTCACCTCGGTTCCACACACTTTCTACAGCACTCAGCGCACTTCCTTTGGAGTCCCGTAAATTTCTACGGCGTTCGGCGCACTCTTGTTTGGGTCTCACACATCTTCTACGGCGCACTCCCACCTCGGTCCCACACGCTTTCTACAGCACTCAGCGCAATTCCTTTGGAGTCCCGTAAATTTCTACGGCGTTCGGCGCACTTTTGTTTGGGTCTCGCACATCTTCTATGGCGCACTCCCACCTCGGTCCCACACGCTTTCTACAGCACTCAGCGCACTTTCTCTAGAGTCCCGTAAATTTCTACGGCGTTCGGCGCACTCCCAGTGGAAATCCGTATGCTCCACTGGGAGTGCCCCCCGAACTGGAGTGCCCGAACCCCCCATTCGGGCGCCCGTCGCACTCCCACCTCGGTCCCACACACTTTCTACGGCACTCAGCGCACTTCCTTTGGAGTCCCGTAAATTTCTACGGCGTTCGGCGCACTCTTGTTTGGGTCTCACACATCTTCTACGGCGCACTCCCACCTCGGTCCCACACGCTTTCTACAGCACTCAGCGCACTTTCTTTAGAGTCCCGTAAATTTCTACGGCGTTCGGCGCGACTCCAGTGGAATTCCGTATGCTCCCACTGGGAGTGCCCCGAACACCCCATTCGGGCGCCCGTCGCACTCCCACCTCGGTCCCACACACTTTCTACAGCACTCAGCGCACTTCCTTTGGAGTCCCGTAAATTTCTACGGCGTTTGGCGCACTCTTGTTTGGGTCTCACACATCTTCTACGGCGCACTCCCACCTCGGTCCCACACGCTTTCTACAGCACTCAGCGCAATTCCTTTGGAGTCCCGTAAATTTCTACGGCGTTCGGCGCACTCCCAGTGGAAATCCGTATGCTCCCACTGGGAGTGCCCCGAACACCGAAGTGGGAGTGCCCCGAACACCCCATTCGGGCGCCCGTCGCACTCCCACCTCGGTCCCACACACTTTCTACAGCACTCAGCGCACTTCCTTTGGAGTCCCGTAAATTTCTACGGCGTTCGGCGCACTCTTGTTTGGGTCTCGCACATCTTCTACGGCGCACTCCCACCTCGGTCCCACACGCTTTCTACAGCACTCAGCGCACTTCCTTTGAAGTCCCGTAAATTTCTACGGCGTTCGGCGCACTCCCAGTGGAATTCCGTATGCTCCCACTGGGAGTGCCCCACACCCGAACTGGGAGTGCCCCGACCACCCCATAGGGGCGCCCGTCGCACTCCCACCTCGGTCCCACACACTTTCTACGGCACTCAACGCACTTCCTTTGGAGTCCCGTAAATTTCTACGGCGTTCGGCGCACTCTTGTTTGGGTCTCGCACATCTTCTACGGCGCACTCCCACCTCGGTCCCACACGCTTTCTACAGCACTCAGCGCACTTTCTTTAGAGTCCCGTAAATTTCTACGGCGTTCGGCGCACTCCCAGTGGAAATCCGTATGCTCCCACTGGGAGTGCCCCGGACACCCGAACTGGGAGTGCCCCGAGCACCTCATTCGGGCGCCCGTCGCACTCCCACCTCGGTCCCACACGCTTTCTACAGCACTCAGCGCACTTCCTTTGAAGTCCCGTAAATTTATACGGCGTCCGGCACACTACCACCTCGGTCCCACACACTTTCTACGGCACTCAGCGCACCTCCTTTGAAGTCCCGTAAATTTCTACGGCGTCCGGCACACTACCACCTCGGTCCCACACACTTTCTACGGCACTCAGCGCACCTCCTTTGAAGTCCCGTAAATTTCTACGGCGTTCGGCGCACTCTTGTTTGGGTCTCGCACATCTTCTACGGCGCACTCGTACCTCGGTCCCACACGCTTTCTACAGCACTCAGCGCACTTCCTTTGGAGTCCCGTAAATTTCTACGGCGTTCGGCGCACTCCCAGTGTAAATCCGCATGCTCCCACTGGGAGTGCCCCGGACACCCGAACTGGGAGTGCCCCGAACACCCCATTCGGGCGCCCGTCGCACTTCCACCTCGGTCCCACACACTTTCTACAGCACTCAGCGCACTTCCTTTGAAGTCCCGTAAATTTCTACGGCGTTCGGCGCACTCTTGTTTGGGTCTCGCACATCTTCTACGGCGCACTCCCACCTCGGTCCCACACACTTTCTACAGCACTCAGCGCACTTCCTTTGAAGTCCCGTAAATTTCTACGGCGTTCGGCGCACTCTTGTTTGGGTCTCGCACATCTTCTACGGCGCACTCCCACCTCGGTCCCACACACTTTCTACAGCACTCAGCGCACTTCCTTTGAAGTCCCGTAAATTTCTACGGCGTCCGGCACACTACCACCTCGGTCCCACACACTTTCTACGGCACTCAACGCACTTCCTTTGGAGTCCCGTAAATTTCTACGGCGTTCGGCGCACTCTTGTTTGGGTCTCACACATCTTCTACGGCGCACTCCCACCTCGGTCCCACACGCTTTCTACAGCACTCAGCGCAATTCCTTTGGAGTCCCGTAAATTTCTACGGCGTTCGGCGCACTCTTGTTTGGGTCTCGCACATCTTCTACGGCGCACTCCCACCTCGGTCCCACACGCTTTCTACAGCACTCAGCGCAATTCCTTTGGAGTCCCGTAAATTTCTACGGCGTTCGGCGCACTCCCAGTGGAAATCCGTATGCTCCCACTGGGAGTGCTCCGGACACCCGAACTGGGAGTGCCCCAAACACCCCATTCGGGCGCCCGTCGCACTTCCACCTCGATTCCACACACTTTCTACAGCACTCAGCGCACTTTCTTTAGAGTCCCGTAAATTTCTACGGCGTTCGGCGCACTCTTGTTTGGGTCTCACACATCTTCGGCGCACTCCCACCTCGGTCCCACACACTTTCTACAGCACTCAGCGCATTTCCTTTGGGGTCCCGTAAACTTTCTACGGCCTCCGGCGCACTCCCAGTGGAAATCCGTATGCTCCCACTGGGAGTGCCCCGGACACCCGAACTGGGAGTGCCCCGAACACCCCATACGGGCGCCCGTCGCACTCCCACCTCGGTCCCACACACTTTCTACGGCACTCAACGCACTTCCTTTGGAGTCCCGTAAATTTCTACGGCGTTCGGCGCACTCTTGTTTGGGTCTCGCACATCTTCTACGGCGCACTCCCACCTCGGTCCCACACACTTTCTACAGCACTCAGCGCACTTCCTTTGAAGTCCCGTAAATTTCTACGGCGTTCGGCGCACTCTTGTTTGGGTCTCGCACATCTTCTACGGCGCACTCCCACCTCGGTCCCACACACTTTCTACGGCACTCAACGCACTTCCTTTGGAGTCCCGTAAATTTCTACGGCGTTCGGCGCACTCTTGTTTGAGTCTCGCACATCTTCTACGGCGCACTCCCACCTCGGTCCCACACACTTTCTACAGCACTCAATGCACTTCCTTTGGAGTCCCGTAAATTTCTACGGCGTTCGGCGCACTCCCAGTGGAAATCCGTATGCTCCCAGTGGGAGTGCCCCGGACACCCGAACTGGGAGTGCCCCGAACACCCCATTCGGGCGCCCGTCGCACTTCCACCTCGGTTCCACACACTTTCTACAGCACTCAGCGCACTTCCTTTGGAGTCCCGTAAATTTCTACGGCGTTCGGCGCACTCTTGTTTGGGTCTCGCACATCTTCTACGGCGCCCACCTCGGTCCCACACACTTTCTACAGCACTCAGCGCACTTCCTTTGGAGTCCCGTAAATTTCTACGGCGTTCGGCGCACTCTTGTTTGGGTCTCGCACATCTTCTACGGCGCACTCCCACCTCGGTCCCACACGCTTTCTACAGCACTCAGCGCAATTCCTTTGGAGTCCCGTAAATTTCTACGGCGTTTTGCGCACTCCCAGTGGAATTCCGTATGCTCCCACTGGGAGTGCCCCGAACACCCCATTCGGGCGTCCGTCGCACTCCCACCTCGGTCCCACACACTTTCTACAGCACTCAGCGCACTTCCTTTGGAGTCCCGTAAATTTCTACGGCGTTCGGCGCACTCTTGTTTGGGTCTCGCACATCTTCTACGGCGCACTCCCACCTCGGTCCCACACACTTTCTACAGCACTCAGCGCACTTCCTTTGAAGTCCCGTAAATTTCTACGGCGTTCGGCGCACTCTTGTTTGGGTCTCGCACATCTTCTACGGCGCACTCCCACCTCGGTCCCACACACTTTCTACGGCACTCAACGCACTTCCTTTGGAGTCCCGTAAATTTCTACGGCGTTCGGCGCACTCCCAGTGGAAATCCGTATGCTCCCACTGGGAGTGCCCCGGACACCCGAACTGGGAGTGCCCCGAACACCCCATTCGGGCGCCCGTCGCACTTCCACCTCGGTCCCACACACTTTCTACAGCACTCAGCGCACTTCCTTTGGAGTCCCGTAAATTTCTACGGCGTTCGGCGCACTCTTGTTTGGGTCTCGCACATCTTCTACGGCGCACTCCCACCTCGGTCCCACACACTTTCTACAGCACTCAATGCACTTCCTTTGGAGTCCCGTAAATTTCTACGGCGTTCGGCGCACTCCCAGTGGAATTCCGTATGCTCCCACTGGGAGTGCCCCGAACACCCCATTCGGGCGCCCGTCGCACTCCCACCTCGGTCCCACACACTTTCTACAGCACTCAGCGCACTTCCTTTGGAGTCCCGTAAATTTCTACGGCGTTCGGCGCACTCTTGTTTGGGTCTCGCACATCTTCTACGGCGCACTCCCACCTCGGTCCCACACGCTTTCTACAGCACTCAGCGCACTTCCTTTGAAGTCCCGTAAATTTCTACGGCGTTCGGCGCACTCTTGTTTGGGTCTCGCACATCTTCTACGGCGCACTCCCACCTCGGTCCCACACACTTTCTACAGCACTCAGCGCACTTCCTTTGGAGTCCCGTAAATTTCTACGGCGTTCGGCGCACTCTTGTTTGGGTCTCGCACATCTTCTACGGCGCACTCCCACCTCGGTCCCACACACTTTCTACAGCACTCAGCGCACTTCCTTTGAAGTCCCGTAAATTTCTACGGCGTTCGGCGCACTCTTGTTTGGGTCTCGCACATCTTCTACGGCGCACTCCCACCTCGGTCCCACACGCTTTCTACAGCACTCAGCGCAATTCCTTTGGAGTCCCGTAAATTTCTACGGCGTCCGTCGCACTCCCACCTCGGTCCCACACACTTTCTACAGCACTCAGCGCACTTCCTTTGAAGTCCCGTAAATTTCTACGACGTTCGGCGCACTCTTGTTTGGGTCTCGCACATCTTCTACGGCGCACTCCCACCTCGGTCCCACACACTTTCTACAGCACTCAATGCACTTCCTTAGGAGTCCCGTAAATTTCTACGGCGTTCGGCGCACTCTTGCTTGGGTCTCGCACATCTTCTACGGCGCACTCCCACCTCGGTCCCACACACTTTCTACAGCACTCAATGCACTTTCTTAGGAGTCCCGTAAATTTCTACGGCGTTCGGCGCACTCCCAGTGGTCCGCACATGCTCCCACTGGCGTGCCCCGGACACCTGAACTGGGAGTCCCCGAACACCCCATTCGGGCGCCCGTCGCACTCCCGCCCCGGTCCCATACACTTTCTTCGGAACTCAGCGCACTTCCATTGGAGTCCCGTAAATTTCTACGGCGTTCGGCGCACTCTTGTTTGGGTCTCGCACATCTTCTACGGCGCACTCCCACCTCGGTCCCACACGCTTTCTACAGCACTCAGCGCAATTCCTTTGGAGTCCCGTAAATTTCTACGGCGTTTTGCGCACTCCCAGTGGAAATTCCGTATGCTCCCACTTCACTGGGAGTCCCCCGACCACCCCATTCGGGCGCCCGTCGCACTCCCACCTCGGTCCCACACACTTTCTACAGCACTCAGCGCACTTCCTTTGGAGTCCCGTAAATTTCTACGGCGTCCGTCGCACTCTCATTTGGGTCTCGCACACTTTCTACGGCGTCCGGGCACTCCCATTTCGGTCCCACACGCTTTCTACAGCACTCAGCGCACTTCCTTTGGAGTCCCGTAAATTTCTACGGCGTTCGGCGCACTCTCATTTGGGTCCCGCACACTTCTACGGCGTCCGGCGCACTCTCATTTCGGTCCCACACACTTTCTTCAGAACTCAGCGCACTTCCTTTGGAGTCCCGTAAATTTCTACGGCGTTCGGCGCACTCTTGTTTGGGTCTCGCACATCTTCTACGGCGCCCACCTCGGTCCCACACACTTTCTACAGCACTCAGCGCACTTCCTTTGGGGTCCCGTAAACTTTCTACGGCCTCCGGCGCACTCTTGTTTGGGTCTCGCACATCTTCTACGGCGCCCACCTCGGTCCCACACGCTTTCTACAGCACTCAGCGCAATTCCTTTGGAGTCCCGTAAATTTCTACGGCGTTCGGCGCACTCTTGTTTGGGTCTCGCACATCTTCTACGGCGCCCACCTCGGTCCTACACGCTTTCTACAGCACTCAGCGCAATTCCTTTGGAGTCCCGTAAATTTCTACGGCGTTTTGCGCACTCCCAGTGGAATTCCGTATGCTCCCACTGGGAGTGCCCCGAACACCACTGGGAGCGCCCCGAACACCCCATTCGGGCGCCCGTCGCACTCCCACCTCGGTCCCACACACTTTCTACAGCACTCAGCGCACTTCCTTTGGGGTCCCGTAAATTTCTACGGCGTTCGGCGCACTCTTGTTTGGGTCTCGCACATCTTCTTCGGCGCACTCCCACCTCGGTCCCACACACTTTCTACAGCACTCAGCGCACTTCCTTGGGTCCCGTAAATTTCTACGGCGTTCGGCGCACTCTTGTTTGGGTCCCGCACATCTTCTACGGCGTCCGGCGCACTCCCACCTCGGTCCCACACACTTTCTACAGCACTCAGCGCACTTCCTTTGGAGTCCCGTAAATTTCTACGGCGTTCGGCGCACTCTTGTTTGGGTCTCGCACATCTTCTACGGCGCACTCCCACCTCGGTCCCACACGCTTTCTACAGCACTCAGCGCAATTCCTTTCGAGGCCCGTAAATTTCTACGGCATTCGACGCACTCCCAGTGGAAGTCCGTATGCTCCCACTGGAGTGCCCGGACACCCGAACTGGGAGTGCCCCGAACACCCCATTCGGGCGCCCATCGCACTCCCACCTCGGTCCCACACACTTTCTACAGCACTCAATGCACTTCCTTTGGAGTCCCGTAAATTTCTACGGCGTTCGGCGCACTCTTGTTTGGGTCTCGCACATCTTCTACGGCGCACTCCCACCTCGGTCCCACACACTTTCTACAGCACTCAATGCACTTCCTTAGGAGTCCCGTAAATTTCTACGGCGTTCGGCGCACTCTTGTTTGGGTCTCGCACATCTTCTACGGCGCACTCCCACCTCGGTCCCACACACTTTCTACAGCACTCAATGCACTTCCTTAGGAGTCCCGTAAATTTCTACGGCGTTCGGCGCACTCTCATTTGGGTCCCGCACACTTTCTACGGCGTCCGGGCACTCCCACTTCGGTCCCACACACTTTCTACAGCACTCAGCGCACTTCCTTTGGAGTCCCGTAAATTTCTACGGCGTTCGGCGCACTCTCATTTGGGTCCC
Source organism: Aplectana chamaeleonis (assembly GCA_029168955.1). Taxonomy (NCBI): domain Eukaryota; kingdom Metazoa; phylum Nematoda; class Chromadorea; order Rhabditida; family Cosmocercidae; genus Aplectana; species Aplectana chamaeleonis. The sequence continues at coordinate 37,694 of JAPDOI010000741.1, forward strand.
GCACACTTTCTACGGCGTCCGGCGCACTCCCACCTCGGTCCCACACGCTTTCTACAGCACTCAGCGCACTTCCTTTGAAGTCCCGTAAATTTCTACGGCGTCCGGCACACTACCACCTCGGTCCCACACACTTTCTACGGCACTCAACGCACTTTCTCTAGAGTCCCGTAAATTTCTACGGCGTTCGGCGCACTCCCAGTGGGTCTCGCACATGCTTCTACGGCGCCCACCGGACACCCGACACTCAGCGCACTTCCTTTGGAGTCCCGTAACACCCCTTTCTACGGCGCCCGTCGCACTCTCCACCTCGGTCCCACACACTTTCTACAGCACTCAGCGCACTTCCTTTGAAGTCCCGTAAATTTCTACGGCGTTCGGCGCACTCTTGTTTGGGTCTCGCACATCTTCTACGGCGCACTCCCACCTCGGTCCCACACACTTTCTACAGCACTCAATGCACTTCCTTAGGAGTCCCGTAAATTTCTACGGCGTTCGGCGCACTCTTGTTTGGGTCTCGCACATCTTCTACGGCGCACTCCCACCTCGGTCCCACACACTTTCTACAGCACTCAATGCACTTCCTTAGGAGTCCCGTAAATTTCTACGGCGTTCGGCGCACTCTTGTTTGGGTCCCGCACACTTTCTACGGCGTCCGGCGCACTCTCATTTCGGTCCCACACACTTTCTACAGCACTCAGCGCACTTCCTTTGGGGTCCCGTAAATTTCTACGGCGTTCGGCGCACTCCCAGTGGAATTCCGTATGCTCCCACTGGGAGTGCCCCGAACACCCCATTCGGGCGCCCGTCGCACTCCCACCTCGGTCCCACACACTTTCTACAGCACTCAGCGCACTTTCTTTAGAGTCCCGTAAATTTCTACGGCGTTCGGCGCACTCTCATTTGGGTCTCCACACACTTTCTACGGCGTCCGGCGCACTCCCATTTGGGTCCCACACACTTTCTACGGCACTCAACGCACTTCCTTTGGAGTCCCGTAAATTTCTACGGCGTTCGGCGCACTCTTGCTTGGGTCTCGCACATCTTCTACGGCGCACTCCCACCTCGGTCCCACACACTTTCTACAGCACTCAGCGCACTTCCTTTGGAGTCCCGTAAATTTCTACGGCGTTCGGCGCACTCCCAGTGGAAATCCCGTATGCTCCCACGGGAGTGCCCCGGACACCCACTGGAGTGCCCACGAACACCCCATTCGGGCGCCCGTCGCACTTCCACCTCGGTCCCACACACTTTCTACGGCACTCAGCGCACTTCCTTTGGAGTCCCGTAAATTTCTACGGCGTTCGGCGCACTCTCATTTGGGTCCCGCACACTTTCTACGGCGTCCGGCGCACTCTCATTTCGGTCCCCCCCACTTTCTACAGCACTCAGCGCACTTCCTTTGAAGTCCCGTAAATTTCTACGACGTTCGGCGCACTCTTGTTTGGGTCTCGCACATCTTCTACGGCGCACTCCCACCTCGGTCCCACACACTTTCTACAGCACTCAATGCACTTCCTTAGGAGTCCCGTAAATTTCTACGGCGTTCGGCGCACTCTTGCTTGGGTCTCGCACATCTTCTACGGCGCACTCCCACCTCGGTCCCACACGCTTTCTACAGCACTCAGCGCAATTCCTTTGGAGTCCCGTAAATTTCTACGGCATTCGACGCACTCTTGTTTGGGTCTCACACATCTTCTACGGCGCACTCCCACCTCGGTCCCACACGCTTTCTACAGCACTCAGCGCAATTCCTTTGGAGTCCCGTAAATTTCTACGGCGTCCGTCGCACTCCCACCTCGGTCCCACACACTTTCTACGGCACTCAGCGCACTTCCTTTGGAGTCCCGTAAATTTCTACGGCGTTCGGCGCACTCTTGTTTGGGTCTCACACATCTTCTACGGCGCACTCCCACCTCGGTCCCACACACTTTCTACAGCACTCAATGCACTTCCTTAGGAGTCCCGTAAATTTCTACGGCATTCGACGCACTCTTGTTTGGGTCTCGCACATCTTCTACGGCGCCCGTCGCACTCCCACCTCGGTCCCACACACTTTCTACAGCACTCAGCGCACTTCCTTTGAAGTCCCGTAAATTTCTACGGCGTTCGGCGCACTCTTGTTTGGGTCTCGCACATCTTCTACGGCGCACTCCCACCTCGGTCCCACACACTTTCTACAGCACTCAATGCACTTCCTTAGGAGTCCCGTAAATTTCTACGGCGTTCGGCGCACTCTTGTTTGGGTCTCGCACATCTTCTACGGCGCACTCCCACCTCGGTCCCACACACTTTCTACGGCACTCAACGCACTTCCTTTGGAGTCCCGTAAATTTCTACGGCGTTTTGCGCACTCCCAGTGGAAATCCGTATGCTCCCTACGGCGAGTCCGGCACCACTGGGAGTGCTCCGAACACCCCATTCGGGCGCCCGTCGCACTTCCACCTCGGTCCCACACACTTTCTACAGCACTCAGCGCACTTCCTTTGGAGTCCCGTAAATTTCTACGGCATTCGACGCACTCTTGTTTGGGTCTCACACATCTTCTACGGCGCACTCCCACCTCGGTCCCACACGCTTTCTACAGCACTCAGCGCACTTCCTTTGAAGTCCCGTAAATTTCTACGACGTTCGGCGCACTCTTGTTTGGGTCTCGCACACTTTCTACGGCGTCCGGCGCACTCTCACTTCGGTCCCACACACTTTCTACAGCACTCAGCGCACTTCCTTTGGAGTCCCGTAAATTTCTACGGCGTTCGGCGCACTCTCATTTGGGTCCCGCACACTTTCTACGGCGCCCGTCGCACTCCCACCTCGGTCCCACACACTTTCTACAGCACTCAGCGCACTTGCTTTGAAGTCCCGTAAATTTCTACGGCGTTCGGCGCACTCTTGTTTGGGTCTCGCACATCTTTTACGGCGCACTCCCACCTCGGTCCCACACGCTTTCTACAGCACTCAGCGCACTTCCTTTGGAGTCCCGTAAATTTCTACGGCGTTATGCGCACTCCCACTTGGGTCTCGCACACCTTCTACGGCGTCCGGCGCACTCCCATTTCGGTCCCACACACTTTCTACAGCACTCAGCGCACTTCCTTTGGAGTCCCGTAAATTTCTACGGCGTTCGGCGCACTCTCATTTGGGTCTCGCACACTTTCTACGGCGCCCGTCGCACTCCCACCTCGGTCCCACACGCTTTCTACAGCACTCAGCGCAATTCCTTTGGAGTCCCGTAAATTTCTACGGCGTTTTGCGCACTCCCACTTGGGTCTCGCACACCTTCTACGGCGCCCACCTCGGTCCCACACACTTTCTACAGCACTCAGCGCACTTCCTTTGAAGTCCCGTAAATTTCTACGGCGTTTTGCGCACTCCCAGTGGAATTCCGTATGCTCCCACTGGGAGTCCGGACACTCTGGGAGTGCCCGAACACCCCATTCGGGCGCCCGTCGCACTCCACCTCGGTCCCACACACTTTCTACAGCACTCAGCGCACTTCCTTTGGAGTCCCGTAAATTTCTACGGCGTTCGGCGCACTCTTGTTTGGGTCCCGCACACTTTCTACGGCGTCCGGCGCACTCTCATTTGGGTCCCACACACTTTCTACAGCACTCAGCGCACTTCCTTTGGGGTCCCGTAAACTTTCTACGGCGCCCGTCGCACTCCCACCTCGGTCCCACACACTTTCTACGGCACTCAGCGCACTTCCTTTGGAGTCCCGTAAATTTCTACGGCGTTCGGCGCACTCTTGTTTGGGTCTCGCACATCTTCTACGGCGCACTCCCACCTCGGTCCCACACGCTTTCTACAGCACTCAGCGCAATTCCTTTGGAGTCCCGTAAATTTCTACGGCGTTTTGCGCACTCCCAGTGGAATTCCGTATGCTCCCACTGGGAGTGCCCCACACTTTCTACGGCGCCCGTCGCACTCCCACCTCGGTCCCACACACTTTCTACAGCACTCAGCGCACTTCCTTTGGAGTCCCGTAAATTTCTACGGCGTTCGGCGCACTCTTGTTTGGGTCTCGCACATCTTCTACGGCGCGCTCCTACCTCGGTCCCACACGCTTTCTACAGCACTCAGCGCACTTTCTTTAGAGTCCCGTAAATTTCTACGGCGTTCGGCGCACTCTTGTTTGGGTCTCGCACATCTTCTACGGCGCCCACCTCGGTCCCACACACTTTCTACAGCACTCAGCGCACTTCCTTTGGGGTCCCGTAAACTTTCTACGGCGCCCGTCGCACTCCCACCTCGGTCCCACACACTTTCTACGGCACTCAGCGCACTTCCTTTGGAGTCCCGTAAATTTCTACGGCGTTCGGCGCACTCTTGTTTGGGTCTCGCACATCTTCTACGGCGCCCACCTCGGTCCCACACACTTTCTACAGCACTCAGCGCACTTCCTTTGGGGTCCCGTAAACTTTCTACGGCGCCCGTCGCACTCCCACCTCGGTCCCACACGCTTTCTACAGCACTCAGCGCAATTCCTTTGGAGTCCCGTAAATTTCTACGGCGTTCGGCGCACTCTTGTTTGGGTCTCGCACATCTTCTACGGCGCCCACCTCGGTCCCACACACTTTCTACAGCACTCAGCGCACTTTCTTTAGAGTCCCGTAAATTTCTACGGCGTTCGGCGCACTCCCAGTGGAATTCCGTATGCTCCCACTGGGAGTGCCCCGAACACCCCATTCGGGCGCCCGTCGCACTCCCACCTCGGTCCCACACACTTTCTACAGCACTCAGCGCACTTCCTTTGGAGTCCCGTAAATTTCTACGGCGTTCGGCGCACTCTTGTTTGGGTCTCGCACATCTTCTACGGCGCACTCCCACCTCGGTCCCACACGCTTTCTACAGCACTCAGCGCACTTCCTTTGGAGTCCCGTAAATTTCTACGGCGTTCGGCGCACTCTTGTTTGGGTCTCGCACATCTTCTACGGCGCCCACCTCGGTCCCACACACTTTCTACAGCACTCAGCGCACTTCCTTTGGGGTCCCGTAAATTTCTACGGCGTTTTGCGCACTCCCACTTGGGTCCCGTATGCTCCCACGGCGTCCGGCGCACTCCATTTGGAGTGCCCCGAACACCCCATTCGGGCGTCCGGCGCACTTCACCTCGGTCCCACACACTTTCTACGGCACTCAGCGCACTTCCTTTGGAGTCCCGTAAATTTCTACGGCGTTCGGCGCACTCTTGTTTGGGTCTCGCACATCTTTTACGGCGCACTCCCACCTCGGTCCCACACACTTTCTACAGCACTCAGCGCACTTCCTTTGAAGTCCCGTAAATTTCTACGGCGTTTTGCGCACTCCCAGTGGAATTCCGTATGCTCCCACTGGGAGTGCCCCGAACACCCCATTCGGGCGTCCGTCGCACTCCCACCTCGGTCCCACACACTTTCTACAGCACTCAGCGCACTTCCTTTGGAGTCCCGTAAATTTCTACGGCGTTCGGCGCACTCTTGTTTGGGTCTCGCACATCTTCTACGGCGCCCACCTCGGTCCCACACACTTTCTACAGCACTCAGCGCACTTCCTTTGGGGTCCCGTAAACTTTCTACGGCGTCCGACACACTACCACCTCGGTCCCACACACTTTCTACGGCACTCAGCGCACTTCCTTTAGAGTCCCGTAAATTTCTACGGCGTTCGGCGCACTCTTGTTTGGGTCTCGCACATCTTTTACGGCGCACTCCCACCTCGGTCCCACACGCTTTCTACAGCACTCAGCGCACTTCCTTTGGAGTCCCGTAAATTTCTACGGCGTTATGCGCACTCCCACTTGGGTCTCGCACACCTTCTACGGCGCCCACCTCGGTCCCACACACTTTCTACAGCACTCAGCGCACTTCCTTTGAAGTCCCGTAAATTTCTACGGCGTTCGGCGCACTCTTGTTTGGGTCTCGCACATCTTCTACGGCGCACTCCCACCTCGGTCCCACACACTTTCTACAGCACTCAATGCACTTCCTTAGGAGTCCCGTAAATTTCTACGGCGTTCGGCGCACTCTTGTTTGGGTCTCGCACATCTTCTACGGCGTCCGGCGCACTCCCACCTCGGTCCCACACACTTTCTACAGCACTCAGCGCACTTCCTTTGAAGTCCCGTAAATTTCTACGACGTTCGGCGCACTCTTGTTTGGGTCTCGCACATCTTCTACGGCGCACTCCCACCTCGGTCCCACACACTTTCTACAGCACTCAATGCACTTCCTTAGGAGTCCCGTAAATTTCTACGGCGTTCGGCGCACTCTCATTTGGGTCCCCACACACTTTCTACGGCGTCCGGCGCACTCTCATTTGGGTCCCACACACTTTCTACAGCACTCAGCGCACTTCCTTTGGAGTCCCGTACAATTTCTACGGCGTTCGGCGCACTCTTGTTTGGGTCTCGCACATCTTCTACGGCGCACTCCCACCTCGGTCCCACACGCTTTCTACAGCACTCAGCGCACTTTCATTTGGGTCCCGTACAATTTCTACGGCGTTCGGCGCACTCTTGTTTGGGTCTCGCACATCTTCTACGGCGCACTCCCACCTCGGTCCCACACACTTTCTACGGCGTCCGGCGCACTTCCTTTGGGGTCCCGTAAACTTTCTACGGCGCCCGTCGCACTCCCACCTCGGTCCCACACACTTTCTACGGCACTCAGCGCACTTCATTTGGAGTCCCGTAAATTTCTACGGCGTTCGGCGCACTCTTGTTTGGGTCTCGCACATCTTCTACGGCGCCCACCTCGGTCCCACACACTTTCTACAGCACTCAGCGCACTTCCTTTGGAGTCCCGTAAATTTCTACGGCGTTATGCGCACTCCCACTTGGGTCTCGCACACCTTCTACGGCGCCCACCTCGGTCCCACACACTTTCTACAGCACTCAGCGCACTTCCTTTGGGGTCCCGTAAATTTCTACGGCGTTCGGCGCACTCTTGTTTGGGTCTCGCACATCTTCTACGGCGCCCACCTCGGTCCCACACACTTTCTACAGCACTCAGCGCACTTCCTTTGGGTCCCGTACAATTTCTACGGCGTTCGGCGCACTCTCATTTGGGTCCCGCACACTTTCTACGGCGTCCGGCGCACTCCCATTTGGGTCCCACACACTTTCTACAGCACTCAGCGCACTTCCTTTGGAGTCCCGTAAATTTCTACGGCGTTCGGCGCACTCTCTTGTTTGGGTCTCGCACATCTTCTACGGCGTCCCCACTCTCGGTCCCACACACTTTCTACGGCACTCAGCGCAATTCCTTTAGAGTCCCGTAAATTTCTACGGCGTCCGTCGCACTCCCACCTCGGTCCCACACACTTTCTTCGGAACTCAGCGCACTTCCATTGGAGTCCCGTAAATTTCTACGGCGTTCGGCGCACTCTTGTTTGGGTCTCGCACATCTTCTACGGCGCACTCCCACCTCGGTCCCACACACTTTCTACAGCACTCAATGCACTTCCTTAGGAGTCCCGTAAATTTCTACGGCGTTCGGCGCACTCTTGCTTGGGTCTCGCACATCTTCTACGGCGCACTCCCACCTCGGTCCCACACACTTTCTACAGCACTCAATGCACTTCCTTTGGGTCCCGTACAATTTCTACGGCGTTCGGCGCACTCTCATTTGGGTCCGCACACTTTCTACGGCGTCCGGCGCACTCTCATTTGGGTCCCACACACTTTCTACAGCACTCAGCGCACTTCCTTTGGAGTCCCGTACAATTTCTACGGCGTTCGGCGCACTCTCATTTGGGTCCCGCACACTTTCTACGGCGTCCGGCGCACTCTCATTTGGGTCCCACACACTTTCTACAGCACTCAGCGCACTTCCTTTGGGTCCCGTAAATTTCTACGGCGTTCGGCGCACTCTCATTTGGGTCTCGCACATCTTCTACGGCGTCCGGCGCACTCTCGGTCCCACACACACTTTCTACAGCACTCAGCGCAATTCCTTTGGAGTCCCGTAAATTTCTACGGCGTCCGTCGCACTCCCACCTCGGTCCCACACACTTTCTACGGCACTCAGCGCACTTCCTTTGGAGTCCCGTAAATTTCTACGGCGTTTTGCGCACTCCCACTTGGGTCTCGCACACCTTCTACTGCGCCCACCTCGGTCTCACACACTTTCTACAGCACTCAGCGCATTTCCTTTGGGGTCCCGTAAACTTTCTACGGCGTTCGGCGCACTCTTGTTTGGGTCTCGCACATCTTCTACGGCGTCCGGCGCACTCTCGGTCCCACACACTTTCTACGGCGTCCGGCGCACTTCCTTTGGGGTCCCGTAAACTTTCTACGGCGTCCGTCGCACTCCCACCTCGGCCCCACACACTTTCTACGGCACTCAGCCCACTTCCTTTGGAGTCCCGTAAATTTCTACGGCGTCCGGCGCACTCTTGTTTGGGTCTCGCACATCTTCTACGGCGCGCTCCTACCTCGGTCCCACACACTTTCTACAGCACTCAGCGCACTTCCTTTGGGTCCCGTACAATTTCTACGGCGTTCGGCGCACTCTCATTTGGGTCTCGCACACTTTCTACGGCGTCCGGCGCACTCCCACTTGGGTCCCACACACTTTCTACAGCACTCAGCGCACTTCCTTTGGAGTCCCGTACAATTTCTACGGCGTTCGGCGCACTCTTGTTTGGGTCTCGCACATCTTCTACGGCGTCCCACCTCGGTCCCACACACACTTTCTACAGCACTCAGCGCACTTCCTTTGGGGTCCCGTAAATTTCTACGGCGTCCGGCGCACTCCCACTTGGGTCCCACACACTTTCTACGGCGTCCGGCGCACTCCCATTTGGGTCCCACACACTTTCTACAGCACTCAGCGCACTTCCTTTGGAGTCCCGTACAATTTCTACGGCGTTCGGCGCACTCTTGTTTGGGTCTCGCACATCTTCTACGGCGCACTCCCACCTCGGTCCCACACACTTTCTACAGCACTCAGCGCACTTCCTTTGGGTCCCGTAAATTTCTACGGCGTTCGGCGCACTCTCATTTGGGTCTCGCACACTTTCTACGGCGTCCGGGCACTCCCATTTGGGTCCCGCACACTTTCTACAGCACTCAGCGCACTTCCTTTGGGTCCCGTAAATTTCTACGGCGTTCGGCGCACTCCCAGTGGAATTCCGTATGCTCCCACTGGGAGTGCCCATCGGGCGTCCGTCGCACTCCCACCTCGGTCCCACACACTTTCTACAGCACTCAATGCACTTCCTTTGGGGTCCCGTAAATTTCTACGGCGTTCGCCGCACTCTTGGTTGGGTCTCGCACATCTTCTACGGCGCACTCCCACCTCGGTCCCACACCCTTTCTACAGCACTCAGCGCACTTCCTTTGGGTCCCGTACAAGTTCTACGGGGTTCGGCGCACTCTTGTTTGGGTCTCGCACATCTTTTACGGCGCACTCCCACCTCGGTCCCACACGCTTTCTACAGCACTCAGCGCACTTCCTTTGGAGTCCCGTAAATTTCTACGGCGTTTTGCGCACTCCCAGTGGAATTCCGTATGCTCCCACTGGGAGTGCCCCGAACACCCCATTCGGGCGTCCGTCGCACTCCCACCTCGGTCCCACACACTTTCTACAGCACTCAGCGCACTTCCTTTGGAGTCCCGTAAATTTCTACGGCGTTCGGCGCACTCTTGTTTGGGTCTCGCACATCTTCTACGGCGTCCGGCGCACTCCCATTTGGGTCCCACACGCTTTCTACAGCACTCAGCGCACTTTCTTTAGAGTCCCGTAAATTTCTACGGCGTTCGGCGCACTCTTGTTTGGGTCTCGCACATCTTCTACGGCGTCCGGCGCACTCTCATTTGGGTCCCCCACACTTTCTACAGCACTCAGCGCACTTCCTTTGGAGTCCCGTAAATTTCTACGGCGTTATGCGCACTCCCACTTGGGTCTCGCACACCTTCTACGGCGCCCACCTCGGTCCCACACACTTTCTACAGCACTCAGCGCACTTCCTTTGGAGTCCCGTAAATTTCTACGGCGTTTTGCGCACTCTTGTTTGGGTCTCGCACATCTTCTACGGCGCCCACCTCGGTCCCACACACTTTCTACAGCACTCAGCGCACTTCCTTTGAAGTCCCGTAAATTTCTACGGCGTTCGGCGCACTCTTGTTTGGGTCTCGCACATCTTCTACGGCGCCCACCTCGGTCCCACACACTTTCTACAGCACTCAGCGCACTTTCTTTAGAGTCCCGTAAATTTCTACGGCGTTCGGCGCACTCTTGTTTGGGTCTGGCTCCTCTTCTACGGCGTCCGGCGCACTCCCATTTGGGTCCCACACACTTTCTACAGCACTCAGCGCACTTCCTTTGGGGTCCCGTAAACTTTCTACGGCGCCCGTCGCACTCCCACCTCGGTCCCACACACTTTCTACGGCACTCAGCGCACTTCCTTTGGAGTCCCGTAAATTTCTACGGCGTTCGGCGCACTCTTGTTTGGGTCTCGCACATCTTCTACGGCGCCCACCTCGGTCCCACACACTTTCTACAGCACTCAGCGCACTTCCTTTGAAGTCCCGTAAATTTCTACGGCGTTTTGCGCACTCCCAGTGGAATTCCGTATGCTCCCACTGGGAGTGCCCCGAACACCCCATTCGGGCGTCCGTCGCACTCCCACCTCGGTCCCACACACTTTCTACAGCACTCAGCGCACTTCCTTTGGAGTCCCGTAAATTTCTACGGCGTTCGGCGCACTCTTGTTTGGGTCTCGCACATCTTCTACGGCGCGCTCCTACCTCGGTCCCACACGCTTTCTACAGCACTCAGCGCACTTTCTTTAGAGTCCCGTAAATTTCTACGGCGTTCGGCGCACTCTTGTTTGGGTCTCGCACATCTTCTACGGCGCCCACCTCGGTCCCACACACTTTCTACAGCACTCAGCGCCATTCCTTTGGAGTCCCGTACATTTCTACGGCGTTCGGCGCACTCTCGTTTGGGTCTCGCACATCTTCTACGGCGCCCACCTCGGTCCCACACACTTTCTACAGCACTCAGCGCACTTCCTTTGGAGTCCCGTAAATTTCTACGGCGTTCGGCGCACTCTTGTTTGGGTCTCGCACATCTTCTACGGCGCACTCCCACCTCGGTCCCACACGCTTTCTACAGCACTCAGCGCACTTCCTTTGGAGTCCCGTAAATTTCTACGGCGTTCGGCGCACTCTCATTTGGGTCCGCACACTTTCTACGGCGTCCGGCGCACTCCCACTTGGGTCCCACACACTTTCTACAGCACTCAGCGCACTTCCTTTGGGTCCCGTAAATTTCTACGGCGTTCGGCGCACTCTTGTTTGGGTCTCGCACATCTTCTACGGCGCACTCCCACCTCGGTCCCACACACTTTCTACAGCACTCAGCGCACTTCCTTTGGGTCCCGTAAATTTCTACGGCGTTCGGCGCTCTCTCGTTTGGGTCTCGCACATCTTCTACGGCGCACTCCCACCTCGGTCCCACACGCTTTCTACAGCACTCAGCGCAATTCCTTTGGAGTCCCGTAAATTTCTACGGCGTTTTGCGCACTCCCACTTGGGTCTCGCACACCTTCTACGGCGCCCACCTCGGTCCCACACACTTTCTACAGCACTCAGCGCACTTCCTTTGGGGTCCCGTAAACTTTCTACGGCGTCCGTCGCACTCTCATTTGGGTCCCGCACACTTTCTACGGCGTCCGGCGCACTCCCACTTGGGTCCCACACACTTTCTACAGCACTCAGCGCACTTCCTTTGGGTCCCGTACAATTTCTACGGCGTTCGGCGCACTCTTGTTTGGGTCTCGCACATCTTCTACGGCGTCCGGCGCACTCCCACCTCGGTCCCACACACTTTCTACAGCACTCAGCGCACTTCCTTTGGGTCCCGTACAATTTCTACGGCGTTCGGCGCACTCTCATTTGGGTCTCGCACACTTTCTACGGCGTCCGGGCACTCCCATTTGGGTCCCGCACACTTTCTACAGCACTCAGCGCACTTCCTTTGGGTCCCGTACAATTTCTACGGCGTTCGGCGCACTCCCAGTGGAATTCCGTATGCTCCCACTGGGAGTGAGTGCCCCGAACACCCCATTCGGGCGCCCGTCGCACTCCCACCTCGGTCCCACACACTTTCTACAGCACTCAGCGCACTTCCTTTGGAGTCCCGTACAATTTCTACGGCGTTCGGCGCACTCTTGTTTGGGTCTCGCACACTTTCTACGGCGTCCGGCGCACTCTCATTTGGGTCCCACACACTTTCTACAGCACTCAGCGCACTTCCTTTGGGTCCCGTACAATTTCTACGGCGTTCGGCGCACTCTCATTTGGGTCTCGCACACTTTCTACGGCGTCCGGCGCACTCAGGTCCCACACACTTTCTACAGCACTCAGCGCACTTCCTTTGGGTCCCGTACAGTTTCTACGGCGTTCGGCGCACTCCCACTTGGGTCCCGCACACTTTCTACGGGGTCAGGCGCACTTTCATATGGGTCCCGCACACTTTCTACAGCACTCAGCGCACTTCCTTTGGGTCCCGTACAATTTCTACGGCGTTCGGCGCACTCCCAGTGGAATTCCGTATGCTCCCACTGGGAGTGCCCCGAACACCGCATTCGGGCGTCCGTCGCACTCCCACCTCGGTCCCACACACTTTCTACGGCACTCAGCGCACTTCCTTTGGGTCCCGTACAATTTCTACGGCGTTCGGCGCACTCTTGTTTGGGTCCCACACACTTTCTACGGCGTCCGGCGCACTCTCATTTGGGTCCCACACACTTTCTACAGCACTCAGCGCACTTCCTTTGGGTCCCGTAAATTTCTACGGCGTTCGGCGCACTCTTGTTTGGGTCTCGCACATCTTCTACGGCGCACTCCCACCTCGGTCCCACACACTTTCTACAGCACTCAGCGCACTTCCTTTGGAGTCCCGTACAATTTCTACGGCGTTCGGCGCACTCTTGTTTGGGTCTCGCACATCTTCTACGGCGCCCGGCGCACTCTCATTTGGGTCCCACACACTTTCTACAGCACTCAGCGCACTTCCTTTGGAGTCCCGTACAATTTCTACGGCGTTCGGCGCACTCTTGTTTGGGTCTCGCACACTTTCTACGGCGTCCGGGCACTCCCATTTGGGTCCCACACACTTTCTACAGCACTCAGCGCACTTCCTTTGGGGTCCCGTAAACTTTCTACGGCGTCCGTCGCACTCCCACCTCGGTCCCACACACTTTCTACGGCACTCAGCGCACTTCCTTTGGGTCCCGTACAATTTCTACGGCGTTCGGCGCACTCTTGTTTGGGTCTCGCACACTTTCTACGGCGTCCGCACTCCCACCTCGGTCCCACACACTTTCTACAGCACTCAGCGCACTTCCTTTGGGTCCCGTACAATTTCTACGGCGTCCGGCGCACTCCCAGTGGAATTCCGTATGCTCCCACTGGGAGTGCTCCCGAACACTTTCTCGGGCGTCCGTCGCACTCCCACCTCGGTCCCACACACTTTCTACGGCACTCAGCGCACTTCCTTTGGGTCCCGTACAATTTCTACGGCGTTCGGCGCACTCTCATTTGGGTCTCGCACACTTTCTACGGCGTCCCACTCCACTCGGTCCCACACACTTTCTACAGCACTCAGCGCACTTCCTTTGGGTCCCGTACAATTTCTACGGCGTCCGGCGCACTCCCAGTGGAATTCCGTATGCTCCCACTGGGGTGCCCCGAACACCCATTCGGGCGTCCGTCGCACTCCCACCTCGGTCCCACACACTTTCTACGGCACTCAGCGCACTTCCTTTGGAGTCCCGTACAATTTCTACGGCGTTCGGCGCACTCTCATGTTTGGGTCCCGCACATCTTTCTACGGCGTCCCACCTCGGTCCCACACACTTTCTACAACACTCAGCGCACTTCCATTGGGGTCCCGTAAACTTTCTACGGCGTCCGTCGCACTCCCACCTCGGTCCCACACACTTTCTACGGCACTCAGCGCACTTCCTTTGGAGTCCCGTAAATTTCTACGGCGTTCGGCGCACTCTTGTTTGGGTCTCACACACTTTCTACGGCGTCCGGCGCACTCTCGGTCCCACACACACTTTCTACAGCACTCAGCGCACTTCCTTTGGGTCCCGTAAATTTCTACGGCGTTCGGCGCACTCTTGTTTGGGTCCCACACACTTTCTACGGCGTCCGGCGCACTCTCATTTGGGTCCCACACACTTTCTACGGCACTCAGCGCACTTCCTTTGGGTCCCGTACAATTTCTACGGCGTTCGGCGCACTCTTGTTTGGGTCTCGCACATCTTCTACGGCGTCCGTCGCACTCCCACCTCGGTCCCACACACTTTCTACAGCACTCAGCGCACTTCCTTTGGGTCCCGTACAATTTCTACGGCGTTCGGCGCACTCTTGTTTGGGTCTCGCACATCTTCTACGGCGCACTCCCACCTCGGTCCCACACACTTTCTACGGCACTCAGCGCACTTCCTTTGGGTCCCGTACAATTTCTACGGCGTTCGGCGCACTCTTGTTTGGGTCTCGCACACTTTCTACGGCGTCCGGCGCACTCTCATTTGGGTCCCACACACTTTCTACAGCACTCAGCGCACTTCCTTTGGGGTCCCGTAAACTTTCTACGGCGTCCGTCGCACTCCCACCTCGGTCCCACACACTTTCTACGGCACTCAGCGCACTTCCTTTGGAGTCCCGTACAATTTCTACGGCGTTCGGCGCACTCTCATTTGGGTCTCGCACACTTTCTACGGCGTCCGGGCACTCCCACTTTGGGTCCCACACACTTTCTACAGCACTCAGCGCACTTCCTTTGGGGTCCCGTAAACTTTCTACGGCGTCCGTCGCACTCCCACCTCGGTCCCACACACTTTCTACGGCACTCAGCGCACTTCCTTTGGAGTCCCGTACAATTTCTACGGCGTTCGGCGCACTCTTGTTTGGGTCCCGCACACTTTCTACGGCGTCCGGCGCACTCTCATTTGGGTCCCACACACTTTCTACAGCACTCAGCGCACTTCCTTTGGAGTCCCGTACAATTTCTACGGCGTTCGGCGCACTCTTGTTTGGGTCTCGCACATCTTCTACGGCGTCCGGCACTCCCACCTTTGGGTCCCACACACACTTTCTACAGCACTCAGCGCACTTCCTTTGGGGTCCCGTAAACTTTCTACGGCGTCCGTCGCACTCCCACCTCGGTCCCACACACTTTCTACGGCACTCAGCGCACTTCCTTTGGAGTCCCGTACAATTTCTACGGCGTTCGGCGCACTCTTGTTTGGGTCTCGCACATCTTCTACGGCGCACTCCCACCTCGGTCCCACACACTTTCTACAGCACTCAGCGCACTTCCTTTGGGTCCCGTACAATTTCTACGGCGTCCGGCGCACTCTCATTTGGGTCCGCACATCTTCTACGGCGTCCGGCGCACCTCGGTCCCACACACTTTCTACAGCACTCAGCGCACTTCCTTTGGGTCCCGTACAATTTCTACGGCGTTCGGCGCACTCTCATTTGGGTCCCGCACACTTTCTACGGCGTCCGGCGCACTCTCATTTGGGTCCCGCACACTTTCTACGGCACTCAGCGCACTTCCTTTGGGGTCCCGTACAATTTCTACGGCGTTCGGCGCACTCTCATTTGGGTCCCGCACACTTTCTACGGCGTCCGGCGCACTCTCACTTGGGTCCCACACACTTTCTACAGCACTCAGCGCACTTCCTTTGGAGTCCCGTAAATTTCTACGGCGTTCGGCGCACTCTTGTTTGGGTCTCGCACATCTTCTACGGCGCCCACCTCGGTCCCACACACTTTCTACGGCACTCAGCGCACTTCATTTGGAGTCCCGTAAATTTCTACGGCGTTCGGCGCACTCTTGTTTGGGTCTCGCACATCTTCTATGGCGTCCGTCGCACTCCCACCTCGGTCCCACACACTTTCTACAGCACTCAGCGCACTTCCTTTGGGTCCCGTACAATTTCTACGGCGTTCGGCGCACTCTCTTGTTTGGGTCTCGCACATCTTCTACGGCGGCGCACTCCCACCTCGGTCCCACACACTTTCTACAGCACTCAGCGCACTTCCTTTGGAGTCCCGTAAATTTCTACGGCGTTCGGCGCACTCTTGTTTGGGTCTCGCACATCTTCTACGGCGTCCGGCCACTCTCGGTCCCACACACTTTCTACGGCACTCAGCGCACTTCCTTTGGGGTCCCGTAAACTTTCTACGGCGTCCGTCGCACTCCCACCTCGGTCCCACACACTTTCTACAGCACTCAGCGCACCTCCTTTGAAGTCCCGTAAATTTCTACGGCGTTCGGCGCACTCTTGTTTGGGTCTCGCACATCTTCTACGGCGTCCGGCGCACTCCCACCTCGGTCCCACACACTTTCTACAGCACTCAGCGCACTCTCCTTTGGGTCCCGTACAATTTCTACGGCGTTCGGCGCACTCTCATTTGGGTCCCGCACACTTTCTACGGCGTCCGGCGCACTCCCACCTTTGGGTCCCACACACTTTCTACAGCACTCAGCGCACTTCCTTTGGGTCCCGTACAATTTCTACGGCGTTTTGCGCACTCCCAGTGGAATTCCGTATGCTCCACTGGGAGTGCCCCGAACACCCCATTCGGGCGTCCGTCGCACTCCCACCTCGGTCCCACACACTTTCTACGGCACTCAGCGCACTTCCTTTGGGTCCCGTACAATTTCTACGGCGTTCGGCGCACTCTTGTTTGGGTCTCGCACATCTTCTACGGCGTCCGGCCACCTCGGTCCCACACACTTTCTACAGCACTCAGCGCACTTCCTTTGGGGTCCCGTACAATTTCTACGGCGTTCGGCGCACTCTTGTTTGGGTCTCGCACATCTTCTACGGCGCACTCCCACCTCGGTCCCACACACTTTCTACGGCACTCAGCGCACTTCCTTTGGGTCCCGTACAATTTCTACGGCGTTCGGCGCACTCTTCATTTGGGTCTCGCACACTTTCTACGGCGTCCGGCGCACTCTCATTTGGGTCCCACACACTTTCTACAGCACTCAGCGCACTTCCTTTGGGGTCCCGTACAATTTCTACGGCGTCCGGCGCACTCTCATTTGGGTCCCGCACACTTTCTACGGCGTCCGGCGCACTCCCACTTTGGGTCCCACACACTTTCTACAGCACTCAGCGCACTTCCTTTGGGTCCCGTACAATTTCTACGGCGTTCGGCGCACTCTTGTTTGGGTCTCGCACATCTTCTACGGCGCACTCCCACCTCGGTCCCACACACTTTCTACAGCACTCAGCGCACTTCCTTTGGGTCCCGTACAATTTCTACGGCGTTCGGCGCACTCTTGTTTGGGTCTCGCACACCTTCTACGGCGTCCGGCGCACTCCCACCTCGGTCCCACACACTTTCTACGGCACTCAGCGCACTTCCTTTGGGTCCCGTACAATTTCTACGGCGTTCGGCGCACTCTTGTTTGGGTCTCGCACATCTTTTACGGCGCACTCCCACCTCGGTCCCACACGCTTTCTACAGCACTCAGCGCACTTCCTTTGGTGTCCCCTAAACTTTCTACGGCGTCCGCCGCACTCCCACCTCGGTCCCACACACTTTCTACAGCACTCAGCGCACTTCCTTTGGAGTCCCGTAAATTTCTACGGCGTTCGGCGCACTCTTGTTTGGGTCTCGCACATCTTCTACGGCGTCCGGCGCACTCCCACCTCGGTCCCACACACTTTCTACGGCACTCAGCGCACTCTCATTTGGGTCCCGTACAATTTCTACGGCGTTCGGCGCACTCTCATTTGGGTCTCGCACACTTTCTACGGCGTCCGGCGCACTCCCATTTGGGTCCCGCACACTTTCTACGGCACTCAGCGCACTTCCTTTGGGGTCCCGTAAACTTTCTACGGCGTCCGGCGCACTCCCACCTCGGTCCCACACACTTTCTACGGCACTCAGCGCACTCTCCTTTGGAGTCCCGTACAATTTCTACGGCGTTCGGCGCACTCTTGTTTGGGTCTCGCACACTTTCTACGGCGTCCGGCGCACTCTCGGTCCCACACACTTTCTACAGCACTCAGCGCATTTCCTTTGGGGTCCCGTAAACTTTCTACGGCCTCCGGCGCACTCCCAGTGGAAATCCGTATGCTCCCACTGGGAGTGCCCCGAACACCCCATACGGGCGCCCGTCGCACTCCCACCTCGGTCCCACACACTTTCTACGGCACTCAACGCACTTCCTTCGGAGTCCCGTAAATTTCTACGGCGTTCGGCGCACTCTTGTTTGGGTCTCGCACATCTTCTACGGCGTCCGTCGCACTCCCACTTTGGGTCCCACACACTTTCTACAGCACTCAGCGCACTTCCTTTGGGTCCCGTACAATTTCTACGGCGTTCGGCGCACTCTCATTTGGGTCTCGCACACTTTCTACGGCGTCCGGCGCACTCATTTGGGTCCCACACTTTCTACGGCACTCAGCGCACTTCCTTTGGGTCCCGTACAATTTCTACGGCGTCCGGCGCACTCTCATTTGGGTCCCGCACACTTTCTACGGCGTCCGGCGCACTCTCATTTG
This sequence comes from Aplectana chamaeleonis, assembly GCA_029168955.1. NCBI lineage: Eukaryota > Metazoa > Nematoda > Chromadorea > Rhabditida > Cosmocercidae > Aplectana > Aplectana chamaeleonis. The sequence goes on from JAPDOI010000741.1 coordinate 56,228, forward strand.
GGTCCCACACACTTTCTACGGCACTCAGCGCACTTCCTTTGGGTCCCGTACAATTTCTACGGCGTTCGGCGCACTCTTGTTTGGGTCTCGCACATCTTCTACGGCGTCCGGCGCACTCCCATTTGGGTCCCACACACTTTCTACAGCACTCAGCGCACTTCCTTTGGGGTCCCGTAAACTTTCTACGGCGTCCGGCGCACTCTCACCTCGGTCCCACACACTTTCTACGGCACTCAGCGCACTTCCTTTGGGTCCCGTACAATTTCTACGGCGTTCGGCGCACTCTTGTTTGGGTCTCGCACATCTTCTACGGCGTCCGGCGCACCTCGGTCCCACACACTTTCTACAGCACTCAGCGCACTTCCTTTGGGGTCCCGTAAACTTTCTACGGCGTCCGTCGCACTCCCACCTCGGTCCCACACACTTTCTACGGCACTCAGCGCACTTCCTTTGGGTCCCGTACAATTTCTACGGCGTTCGGCGCACTCTTGTTTGGGTCTCGCACACTTTCTACGGCGTCCGGCGCACTCCTCATTTGGGTCCCACACACTTTCTACGGCACTCAGCGCACTTCCTTTGGGGTCCCGTAAACTTTCTACGGCGTCCGTCGCACTCCCACCTCGGTCCCACACACTTTCTACGGCACTCAGCGCACTTCCTTTGGGTCCCGTACAATTTCTACGGCGTTCGGCGCACTCTTGTTTGGGTCTCGCACATCTTCTACGGCGTCCGGCCACCTCGGTCCCACACACTTTCTACAGCACTCAGCGCACTTCCTTTGGGGTCCCGTAAACTTTCTACGGCGTCCGTCGCACTCCCACCTCGGTCCCACACACTTTCTACGGCACTCAGCGCACTCTCCTTTGGGTCCCGTACAATTTCTACGGCGTTCGGCGCACTCTTGTTTGGGTCTCGCACATCTTCTACGGCGTCCGGCGCACTCTCATTTGGGTCCCGCACACTTTCTACAGCACTCAGCGCACTTCCTTTGGGGTCCCGTAAACTTTCTACGGCGTCCGTCGCACTCCCACCTCGGTCCCACACACTTTCTACGGCACTCAGCGCACTTCCTTTGGGTCCCGTACAATTTCTACGGCGTTCGGCGCACTCTTGTTTGGGTCCCGCACACTTTCTACGGCGTCCGGCGCACTCTCACTTGGGTCCCGCACACTTTCTACAGCACTCAGCGCACTTCCTTTGGGTCCCGTACAATTTCTACGGCGTTCGGCGCACTCTTGTTTGGGTCTCGCACATCTTCTACGGCGTCCGGCGCACTCCCATTTGGGTCCCACACACTTTCTACGGCACTCAGCGCACTTCCTTTGGGTCCCGTACAATTTCTACGGCGTCCGGCGCACTCTCCATTTGGGTCCCGCACACTTTCTACGGCGTCCGGCGCACTCTCATTTGGGTCCCGCACACTTTCTACGGCACTCAGCGCACTTCCTTTGGGTCCCGTACAATTTCTACGGCGTCCGGCGCACTCTCATTTGGGTCTCGCACATCTTCTACGGCGTCCGGCGCACTCCCACCTCGGTCCCACACACTTTCTACGGCACTCAGCGCACTTCCTTTGGGTCCCGTACAATTTCTACGGCGTTCGGCGCACTCTCATTTGGGTCCCGTAAACTTTCTACGGCGCCCGTCGCACTCCCACCTCGGTCCCACACACTTTCTACAGCACTCAGCGCACTTCCTTTGAAGTCCCGTAAATTTCTACGGCGTTTTGCGCACTCCCAGTGGAATTCCGTATGCTCCCACTGGGAGTGCCCCGAACACCCCATTCGGGCGTCCGTCGCACTCCCACCTCGGTCCCACACACTTTCTACAGCACTCAGCGCACTTCCTTTGGGTCCCGTACAATTTCTACGGCGTTCGGCGCACTCTTGTTTGGGTCTCGCACATCTTCTACGGCGTCCGGCGCACTCTCATTTGGGTCCCACACACTTTCTACGGCACTCAGCGCACTTCCTTTGGGGTCCCGTAAACTTTCTACGGCGTCCGTCGCACTCCCACCTCGGTCCCACACACTTTCTACGGCACTCAGCGCACTTCCTTTGGGTCCCGTACAATTTCTACGGCGTTCGGCGCACTCTTGTTTGGGTCCCGCACACTTTCTACGGCGTCCGGCGCACTCTCTCGGTCCCACACACTTTCTACAGCACTCAGCGCACTCTCCTTTGGGGTCCCGTAAACTTTCTACGGCGTCCGGCGCACTCTCATTTGGGTCCCACACTTTCTACGGCGTCCGGCGCACTCCCACCTCGGTCCCACACACTTTCTACGGCACTCAGCGCACTTCCTTTGGGTCCCGTACAATTTCTACGGCGTTCGGCGCACTCTTGTTTGGGTCTCGCACACTTTCTACGGCGTCCGGCGCACTCTCATTTGGGTCCCACACGCTTTCTACGGCACTCAGCGCACTTCCTTTGGGTCCCGTATAATTTCTACGGCGTTCGGCGCACTCTTGTTTGGGTCTCGCACACTTTCTACGGCGTCCGGCGCACTCTCATTTGGGTCCCACACACTTTCTACGGCGTCCGGCGCACTCCCATTTGGGTCCCGCACACTTTCTACGGCGTCCGTCGCACTCCCACCTCGGTCCCACACACTTTCTACGGCACTCAGCGCACTCTCCTTTGGAGTCCCGTACAATTTCTACGGCGTTCGGCGCACTCTTGTTTGGGTCTCGCACATCTTCTACGGCGTCCGGCGCACTCTCATTTGGGTCCCGCACACTTTCTACAGCACTCAGCGCACTTCCTTTGGAGTCCCGTACAATTTCTACGGCGTCCGGCGCACTCCCATTTGGGTCCCACACTTTCTACGGCGTCCGGCGCACTCTCACTTGGGTCCCACACACTTTCTACAGCACTCAGCGCACTTCCTTTGGGTCCCGTACAATTTCTACGGCGTTCGGCGCACTCTTGTTTGGGTCCGCACACTTTCTACGGCGTCCGGCGCACTCCCATTTGGGTCCCACACACTTTCTACGGCACTCAGCGCACTTCCTTTGGGTCCCGTACAATTTCTACGGCGTTCGGCGCACTCTTGTTTGGGTCTCGCACATCTTCTACGGCGTCCGGGCACTCCCATTTGGGTCCCACACACTTTCTACGGCGTCCGGCGCACTCTCATTTGGGTCCCACACTTTCTACGGCGTCCGGCGCACTCCACCTCGGTCCCACACACTTTCTACGGCACTCAGCGCACTTCCTTTGGGTCCCGTACAATTTCTACGGCGTTCGGCGCACTCTTGTTTGGGTCTCGCACACTTTCTACGGCGCACTCCCACCTCGGTCCCACACACTTTCTACAGCACTCAGCGCACTTCCTTTGGGTCCCGTACAATTTCTACGGCGTTATGCGCACTCTCATTTGGGTCCGCACACTTTCTACGGCGTCCGGCGCACTCCTCATTTGGGTCCCACACACTTTCTACGGCACTCAGCGCACTTCCTTTGGGGTCCCGTACAATTTCTACGGCGTTCGGCGCACTCTCATTTGGGTCCCGCACACTTTCTACGGCGTCCGGCGCACTCTCATTTGGGTCCCACACACTTTCTACGGCACTCAGCGCACTTCCTTTGGGTCCCGTACAATTTCTACGGCGTTCGGCGCACTCTCATTTGGGTCTCGCACACTTTCTACGGCGTCCGTCGCACTCTCACCTCGGTCCCACACACTTTCTACAGCACTCAGCGCACTTCCTTTGGGTCCCGTACAATTTCTACGGCGTTCGGCGCACTCTCATTTGGGTCTCGCACACTTTCTACGGCGTCCGGCACCTCGGTCCCGCACACTTTCTACGGCGTCCGGCGCACTTCATTTGGGTCCCACACTTTCTACGGCGTCCGGGCACTCTCTTTGGGTCCCACACACTTTCTACGGCGTCCGGCGCACTCCCACCTCGGTCCCACACACTTTCTACGGCACTCAGCGCACTTCCTTTGGAGTCCCGTACAATTTCTACGGCGTTCGGCGCACTCTTGTTTGGGTCCCACACACTTTCTACGGCGTCCGGCGCACTCTCATTTGGGTCCCACACACTTTCTACGGCACTCAGCGCACTTTCTTTGAGTCCCGTACAATTTCTACGGCGTTCGGCGCACTCTCATTTGGGTCCCGCACACCCCATTCTACGGCGCCCGGCGCACTCCCACCTCGGTCCCACACACTTTCTACAGCACTCAGCGCACTTCCTTTGGGGTCCCGTAAACTTTCTACGGCGTCCGGCGCACTCATTTGGGTCCCGCACACTTTCTACGGCGTCCGGGCACTCCCACCTTGGGTCCCGCACACTTTCTACGGCACTCAGCGCACTCTCCTTTGGGTCCCGTACAATTTCTACGGCGTTCGGCGCACTCTTGTTTGGGTCTCGCACATCTTCTACGGCGTCGGCGCACTCTCACCTCGGTCCCACACACTTTCTACGGCACTCAGCGCACTTCCTTTGGAGTCCCGTACAATTTCTACGGCGTTCGGCGCACTCTTGTTTGGGTCTCGCACATCTTCTACGGCGCACTCCCACCTCGGTCCCACACGCTTTCTACGGCACTCAGCGCACTCCTTTGGAGTCCCGTAAATTTCTACGGCGTCCGGCGCACACTCACTGGGTCTCGTCTACGGCGTCCCGCACTTTGGGTCCCACACTTTCTACGGCGTCCGTCGCACTCCCACCTCGGTCCCACACACTTTCTACGGCACTCAGCGCACTTCCTTTGGAGTCCCGTACAATTTCTACGGCGTTCGGCGCACTCTTGTTTGGGTCTCGCACATCTTCTACGGCGCGCCACCTCGGTCCCACACTCTACAGCACTCCGCACTTCTTCTTCTACGGCGTCCGCACTCCCGTCCCGCACACTTTCTACGGCGTCCGTCGCACTCCCACCTCGGTCCCACACACTTTCTACAGCACTCAGCGCACTTCCTTTGGAGTCCCGTAAATTTCTACGGCGTTCGGCGCACTCTTGTTTGGGTCTCGCACATCTTCTACGGCGCCCACCTCGGTCCCACACACTTTCTACAGCACTCAGCGCACTTCCTTTGGGGTCCCGTAAACTTTCTACGGCGTCCGGCGCACTCTTGTTTGGGTCTCGCACACTTTCTACGGCGTCCGGGCACTCCCACTTCGGTCCCACACACTTTCTACAGCACTCAGCGCACTTCCTTTGGGTCCCGTAAATTTCTACGGCGTTCGGCGCACTCTTGTTTGGGTCTCGCACATCTTCTACGGCGCACTCCCACCTCGGTCCCACACGCTTTCTACAGCACTCAGCGCACTTTCTTTAGAGTCCCGTAAATTTCTACGGAGTTCGGCGCACTCCCAGTAGAATTCCGTATGCTCCCACTGGGAGTGCCCCGGACACCCGAACTGGGAGTGCCCCGAACACCCCATTCGGGCGCCCGTCGCACCCCCACCTCTGTCCCACACACTTTATATTACTTCGTAATATCAATAAAAAGTGAACAATTCTATCAAAAAGGGGTCTTCCAAGCGAAAGAGGTTTGGTTGGCGTCAGAAACGTTCCAACAAAAAGGGAACAATAGGCAAGTAGGATGAGGAGAGTCTACAAAAATTGAACAATATTTTCTGAGACTAATTTTCTTGGCCGAAACTTCTTAACAGCGAAAACAAACCGTTGCGATGTTTCACACGGAAGCACTCTGTGGTTCCAAATAGTCTCCGATTATGCGAGTAACGATAAAAATGTATAATTATGTGCACCTACTAGTTATCATTAGAAGAGAAAATGATTCCAACTTTACCTACACAGACGGCTAGCTCCAGCTGCTACGAGAAGCGAACTCAAAGTGCAGCATGAAATAAGAGTATTTTCTTATAATCTCGTCAAGAATAGAAGTCCATTCTTGGAAACCATTGAACTCTTCCTCGTGAAATGCCACAACGGTTTGTTTCCGCTATTAAGAAGTTTCGGCCAAGAAAATCAGTCTCAGAAAATATTGTTCAATTTTTGTAGACTCTCCTCATCCTACTTGCCTATTGTTCCCTTTTTGTTGGAACGTTTCTGACGCCAACCAAACCTCTTTCGCTTGGAAGACCCCTTTTTGATAGAATTACCTTAGAGGTCGTAGTTACCAGGCTAATGTTGGGTCCAGGTTTTCCTCCAGCCGATTGGTCAAGAGCGGAGTCCCTAAAGGTGGTGTTTTGTCGCCCATTTTATTCACCGTTTTCACAGCCGAACTTCCCAGGCTATTGGAAAGCGCTGGTGTCACTTGTAAGCAGTTGGCTGATGATGTAAAAATTTAAAATGTGGTTGGGTCATCTGGGGACGTGCAGAGAATGCAGGCTGCTCTTCACAGAATACAGGAATGAGCTGTAGCTTGGAGTTTGCCACTATCTCCCGATAAAACACTTCACATGAGAGTGGGCAATTCTAGTCTACCAGCCAACTACATCCTTGATGGGCATGCACTTTCTACTGTTGCGGAAGTGAAGAATTTAGGTTTCCGGTATAACAAGGAACTTGATTTCTCAGCTCATTATCAGGATATCCACAGCAAAGCTTTATTACGCACCTTCCATATTTTTAAAGGCTTATCGACCTGTTATGAAAACGTGTTGTCGCGTGCGTATAAAGTTTATGTTAGACCTATAATGGAATCAGGAACTGCAGTATTCTGCCCTCATAAAAAGAGAGATATCCAAATTTTGGAAAGGGTACAAAATAACTTTACTCGCAAAGTTTATTTGAGACGAAATGGTTTCTCTTATGCTGGAGTGCCTGGTTCCATAAGGACGAATCGAGAATTGTCCCTACACTTTTTTGAATCCCGGCGTAAACGAAACGATGTATGCGTGGTCTCTAAGATTTTGAGTGTGACTATGAAAACAGACAAATTGAAGTTCTATAGATTCATTGCTTCCAGAACACGGCGAAACTCGGAAAAAATCTTGTGAAGTTTCGAAAACTAATCACAGATTAAACAGCTTCACCTGTAGAGCTGGTTCTGCTTTTGCTTCTTTGAATCTAGACATTCTTCCTATACCCTACTCTTTCCTATCACTTAAACGAAAAGCCTCGAACATTCTGCTCACATGGTAACTCCATCACTTTGCTTATTCTGGTGCTTGTATGGGTATATGCTTTAATGTTTATCACGTCTGCGTTATGTAACGTAACAATAAATAAATAAATGAATGATGAGAAATCTCTGGGATATTTGAGTGCAGGCAGCAAGTCTAGCTGAGGTGGCAGTTAGCCGTTTGAGGTCGATCCGAGAAGGTGACCCTGTGTCACTTTACGGACGTTATTTTTGATTGCTTAGAAGATCATCCCATGGTCCATCGTGAGGGAAGCCTCGTTGTGGACCGTGGCGAAGATGATGCCCTTGTTGCGGACCGCGGCGAGGATGGCCTCCTCGCTGCTGGCCGTTACAAGGATCATACATGCCCAACACCGACAAAGAAAGTAGCAGTCCAAATTTTTTCTCCGTTTGCAGAACAGGCTGTTGATAATGAGCGTAGGAACGCCAGCATACTTTGGCAGGAGATGCTGCAGTTGCCAGCAGTTCCTGCTCACAAGGAGCGTTAGAACCCCATGTTTGCCCTGGAGTACTAATGCTATTGTGCCGACGTACTAAGCCCCGAGTGTTTGACAGGGGAAGTATACAAAGCGTAGGTCGGATCTGCCAACACGACTAGTATCGTTAGTATCTCTTGTGGCTCAATAGTTAAACTGCGCAGTATCCCGTCCCGAGCTGCAAGTTCCAAGAAGTTACCAGCTTTGAAAGCTCGGCTTTTTGTGCTTTCTGAACTTTGCAAAAAGCGCATTAGTCTTAGGAAAATTTGGGAAACGGGACTCATAAATGAGTTCAGCGCTCAAAACTACCCTTCTGAGCAGTTTGGGTGAAGGCACATTTTCCATACTGACAGAGTTTTGGACTTGTACGGGTTTTCGGTTGGGCGTTTATTCATTCCGATTAAAGCGTTTTAGGAAAATGTTCCAGATTTGACTTGATATTATCCTAGGGGGGGGGGGTTTGGGGCGTGATCACGAATCTGTAGTTTATTAGTCGATTTTCCAGTTTTCGGCTGATTTCGTTCGAAGCCTCCCAACCGAGGAAAACTTTCGAGAGAAAAACGTCACTTTCGAGATTTCCGGGTTTCCATGATAGATATGTCTCAAAATCATTCTCTGAGGGTTAATTGGAATGCTAAACAAGAATTTGGAGTCCGTTTATCGATTTTCTGCGAATTACGGTAGATTACGGTGGGTATACGGTAGCTTGGTCAAAATCTCAGATTTTACTCAAAATTTGTATACGGGAGCTATTCGGGGTGAAGAAAACGAATTTTACGTCCGTTTGTCGATTTTCAAAATACTAAGGTGGGTTTTCACCCCTAAATGACATGTAACCTACCGTAACCTACAATAAACCTCAAAATTTTGACAAATGGACTCCAGATTCGTGTTCACCAACCTAGATCACCCCTGCATACAAGTTAAATCCGAGTAAATTTTTTGAAACTACAAAAAAATGCCTGATGCCTTTTCGCGAGGCCTAAAAAAATGCTCATACCTTTTTTGAACCTGCAGCTCGGGGCGGGATACTGCGCATTCTCACTATTCAGCTAGAAGAGATACTAACGATACTAGTCGTTTTGGCAGATCCACGCTTTGTATACTTCCCTTGTGAGTAAGAAGCCAGCGGCAGATCGTCGGTTGCTACCGGCATCAAATTTCCAACCCCTTCCGTCCCTCCTTCCCTTATGTCGCAACTCACTGCCCTCCCTTTCCATTTGTAAAGTTCCCAAGAGATTAGTCTCGCATTAACATCTCTGTCATGATAAGGACAAACGCACCGGCATCATAGGCCAGGTTTCCCTAGCTGACCAACACAATGCCCTTATTCTCAATAAATGAAATATGTTCGCGGATGGTTATCTTTTGAGAAGCAGATCTTTGAAAGCTATAGTCTCAGGCTTCTCCCAAACTAGACAAAAAAATTCCGAACACCTTTTCGAATCTACAAAAATCGAGTATGACGTAGTTATCAGAAGTTTCGCTCATTCGAGTTTGGAAAAGAGGAAGGAAGAATCTTCTAGATACTCGAAGTATCAAAGGTCTATTTTCAAGTACCGATTGCTAAAACATTCCATCGAATAGTAGCGTGGGATAGCAATTTCCAGACTTTTGTTGATTTTGTGAGTTTCATTCATCGAATGCTGAAGTTTCCATTATCGACTACTTGAGCACTCCATAGAATAGATTAAATACGAATTTCGAATTTTTCCAATAAAATTCCACTGCCCTCATTCAAATATCCTCCTGAATGCTTTCAATGTGCTGGCGGAGAAGAGAATAGATACCGCAACATTTGCCGTAAAATTAAATGCATCGGCACATTTGGTTGCGGGCAAGACGATTGAATTGACGGCAACTGAAAATATCCGCACCTTCACATTTTCGTTCTTTTATGGATTTTTTGAAGAGAATTAAAGAGCAAACCGTTGTTTCCTGATGAATCGTTCATTTATTCTTAATTGCATGAGCATTTGTCATGTGAAATACAAAACCAAAAATGATTCATATTATGAACACAGAAGAGCAAAAATCATACTTTAGAAACGATTATAATCATATCGTCATTCCCTCGACAGGCTTCTAAAAATTCGAACACTAAGGTGCATTTTCGAGGTCCACGGGTTCGATTTCGCCAGCGACCTGAATTATTGCAAGGTTGGAAAACTATGGATAGTTGACTATTCTGGAAGAGCGCTGTTCACTGTGATAGGTCTTGGAAAACCCGTATATGAAAAAGCATTTTTACGCTACTAACAAGGTACGATAACTCCCTAGCCTGAGTTTTTCACTACCCTGAGGGCGCACAGGTGCAGTTCAGAGTAAGAGAATCACATCAGTATTATGGCAGTCCGTATATGAGAGCGTACCCAATCATGTTCCCGGTGCAAGCTCAACTGGGCGAAATATGCTCTAAACCTCGATTTTAAAGGTAGTGTCTACAATGAAACATTACCTTCGAGTTTTCGCAGGAAATCGAATATACCTGGATCCAGTACAACAATAATGGCGAAAGGTTGACTAAAACCGAGCCATAGATAGCCTCATACGGCCCTCAAACGTGTGCTATGCCCTACCCGCCCATTTCCTTTTTGTTGGCAGAGGGAGTGGGCGGGGCGTTATCACACAACCAGAAGTGAGGGACGTATACGAGAGAAATCTAAAAAAGGGAAGAAAAAATCTATGGCTCGTTTTTTAGCCAATCTTTCGCCACTAGTATTGCAATGGACCGCGGTACATTCGATTTCTGGTGGAAAATCAAACAGCGTTTTTACCTTGAACACTGCCTCTGATAAAACACCCACGAAAACTTTCCGAAATTCTCGATAGGACCACTAGACTTTCACCAACGTGCCCTGAAGTTGGTTCGTTACAGAAATAGAGTACAACTTCGATTATCCCGCTCGAAACGGCTCCCGCAAACTAACTTTTGGGTGTTCATTCAATTGTATAACCCCTAAGTACCTACGTTACCCACACAGAGAACAAATACTCGTGCTGTGAGGAAATTCCACCACGACTGACCTGCTGGTCACAAATGCCATGTCCTCTTCTCTTCTTTGCACTAGTGTTGACACCTGCTCTACCTCTCTTCATTGAACAGTCAAACTCGTCATTGAAGTAGCGCTTGTTCGGCTGTAAAACAAATCTTGAGGCTTAAGATAGTTCACTTATCCATATAGTGAGGAACTCGACCCCAACCGCTGACTTCAAAGGTTATGTGCTTTCGTTGGTAGCTGAAGTGGTTAGAACAGTTTAGGTCTATCCGACTAAGACTGTCCGCCAACGTGGTCGGCGTGCGTGTCATGCGGCCGTGTCAGCCCCTACACGAGCAGGATGCAGCTGACTGGATTCACTATTCGTCTGGTATTACTGCTGATCGCAGACAATATCATTCGGCCGGAGTCTAAATTTAACCGGCCGAAACATGCCCAAGTCTAGCGGAAAATTGGAACCGGTCTTCATGGTCGCTTTCACTTGCATGGCATATTTTTTCATCACAAATTTAGACCAATTTTTCGACCTTTGCAGTCCAAAAAACGATAATAGAAAGGAGGGGTCAAGTACGTTTTTGCACTCCAGTGGATTGCTAGGGGTGACAAACATAAATACGTACCCTCTAAAAAACGTCGAAATTCACATCACTCGAGGCGCGAGCGGCGCGTGCGACACCTCATCCTCCTTCTGCCCTACGCTCTCTCATTGTCTCCAACGTCCGCTCCACACCAGCACGCGTAGCGACCATGTGAATTTCGCCGTCTCATAGCTTATATAAAGCTGTATTCCAGTTCCTCGAAATATTAAGGCTGATTTCTGTTGTTTCATCAAAACAAAAGTATACACACTTAGCTACCAAAATCTAGCCCTCATGTCGAACTGCATGCAGCAGAGAAATAATTGAGGTCAGCCAGTAGAACACGAAACTATTCGTTTTTATAGGTGCATGAACAGTGCAAACCCTCCCCTGTCTATGCAGACTCCATAAAGCGTCGTTTATACTTCTGCCTACAAGCAGAGCAGCGCAATGTATTCTTATAATATTGATCAGGCGGCGCCACAAGTTCAATATTATGAGATCACACTGCGCAGCGCCGCTCAGCGGAAGTGGCATAAACGACATCTAACGGTCTTCGATAGCTGCGAACACAGCCACGACCATGTATAAAATTTTTCTATGTGAAGTCTGTCCGAATGAGACTATCCGCCAACGCGGTCGGCGCGCGCGTCGAGCGAAGGTTGGGGAGGCATTCTACGGACGAGCCCTCCCTGGGCTGCAGACAGCCGGCTGGGATATTATCCACCATTCGTCTGATATTCCTGCTAACCGATTTACAGGATCATGAAAGGCCGTCGCTACGGCCGCTGGACACTCACGCCGACGACGTGGACGGACAGTCTGGGTGGTGGTCGTAATGTTTTCCAACACCAAGAGATACAGGGAAATGTGTTACTGGAGGGAACACGGAGTTCCCACCTCTCTTACGGTAGGAAATTATTACGACCACCACTCGGACAGCCTCATTCGGACAGACGGAATCGTCCCAACGCTTCCACGCATCTTCTGAAAATTTTGGAATGACTCTTTTCTGGCAAGGTCTGAACGACGGTTTGGTAGCCTATAAATTGTTTTTGCACCTTGATTAGCTACACGCTAAAGACTGGGTTCGCGATAAAAACGACTTCAGAGCTCGGTTTATGAGAATGTGAACGAAAGTAAAATTAAATGAAAAACCCCGGAAATTTGCGGGGAAAACGCTCAAAAACAAGGCATAACGGCTAATTATCGGTGTCGGCCGGCCCCCTAATTAATGAGATTTTTATTAATGCTTGCTTGCTTATCAGCCTTTTATTTTGCGGGTAAAGTAGTCAGTGGTCTCCAGAAATGCTCAGAAACCAGGCTTTCACACAAATCTCGATAATTGGGGGCCGGGGGACACCGAGAAATAACTTGTTCCTGAGAGTTTTTCTCCAATTTCTCAATTATTTTCACTTTTGTTATAGCCAGATCTACCTTGTCATGAGGATAGCATAGCAACCGTTTTTATCGCGAACCCTGCCTTTAAAGGCAGGGTCCGGGCAGAATTTCGGTTCTGAGATTTTCCGCTGAATCTGTACTCATGGTACAGGTAGTCCGAAGGGACATGCGAAAACTGCGTTAAAACCGGTCTTCTTCAAGTTATTTCAGCCACTTCCGTGAGCCGATGATCCAAAAGTGTGGCCATCGTCCATATTTTAGCGGTTGTCCACGCATTCTTCAAAAGTGCTGTGTAATTGTCGGTCATTCCAGCCATGATTATCTTGCTGTGAATACCGAAATCCCTGACTTTCAGGCTGTTTTCTCCTGAAATACGGACTTAGAGTTTCTGAAAATTTTGAACGGTGTCCAGCTAGACCAGCCCAATCTATCTACTCCCGAATTTCGGTGGTGTCTAAATCCGACCGGACATTGCCTTTAAGGTACTCTCTGGAGAACAAATGCGCTTAGAACAAATGGAAAAAACCGAGAGCTCATGAATGCGTTTGAAAAACTCGTCACCGAGATAGGGGTTGGAGTCCAGCTTTTTTTTTGAGGGACACAGCTTTTCGCACGGATGATCTCCATCAAAAGATTTTGACATAATTGATTTCAATATCTACTAAAAAGAGGGTTTTGGATGGATACTCCTGACCAGATGAATTCACATTAGGTCCGAATATGCCAAAAACTTAGAAAAAGGTAAATCACCTTCCTGTTCCTGATGACCCTCGGAGGAGTGCTTTCGGGAGTATCCGGGACATCGGGCTTCAGACTGGCAGGTGCGACTGGGAGAGTGCCCTGAATTGAATATTTCGGAAAAGCTCAATTTACAGATCCAGGCAGAAGGCTGGGAAGTCAGCTTGTCGCGTTTCCACTCAGAATTAAATATCGGAGCTCCCCACATTCTTTCTTAAGAAAGTTAACTACAGGCGGACTAGCTCAAAAAAGAAATCCATAGGATACTCCCTCAATGCTCTTGCACCTGGGTCAATTAATTTTTAAGTACGCTTTCAAATGCGGTCAGCCGAACCATCGACGCAGGTTTCGTACCCTAGACTGAACCCCTGTGCGTTCACAAGGCATCAGAAAATTAGCCATTGAGCAAGCATTTTGGTGTTTCATTTGTTACGCTGTTGTTTCCCTTTTTAGTCATGAGACAATCAAGGGTATAAAACGAATAAATGTATGATTTGGGCACCTACCTCCCCCCCCTCCCCCAGCGTCGTCGACACTTTCTGGTATGCAGTGTGGACACGCGGCATAGGGCTGTGGCGTTCAAAGTCGGAGCGAAATTTCTCCGCCGATTGTGGGGTGATCGATAATATAGACTGCTCTACCAGAAGCCTAGTGCAGAATGTCGGACGCCAAAAAAAAACTGTGAACGGGGCTTCAGTCGTATGGCGACACCGTGTGAGTCGAAAGACCTTGAGCAACGGTTTACATACTAGTAGAATCTTTAAGCTATCTCCCTAAACCCCTTCGGATTAAAATTGATTGGTCCGGGATTGATAAAATAAGTATAATAGTAATAGTGAAGCAAATAGAAACTGACATCATCCCCCTCTGTAATGTCAGCGTTAAAATGTTCCGTTGTCTGCTCCTCATCCTTGCCCATTGACACTCGCTCAGCAACGGTTCCGGATATCTAGAAAATTCTACATGATATTGCATACAGTTCGACGCAGAATTGTTCGTCGGTTGATGCATTTGACGAATGAACACGTAGGGATGTATACTGCGCAGGCATACAAATGGAGACGCAGACAGCGGAAGAATACACTAAACCGTATAAAACTTTGCCATCAACTCTACACTCCTTCTGATCAGTGTATGCTCTTGATCAACCCTCTCACGCGTCCCTTTGGGAGCCATTACACTAAAGAGACTACGGCCCTACGGTTAATCTGCGCATCCGACCGCGCGCTCCACGGTCAATCGGTTCAGTGGGTTTTGGAATCAAGATTTTCGTTTTGAATGTAACCCTATAGGAGAGCCTTAAAGGCACAGTCCAACCTCAGAGGTAACTTTTGATATTTTGGTCCGGTCGCCGTCTATAGTAACCCTGCAAAGCGTGAAATCTCAATTCGCTCAAATAAGCGAGAAAAGGTTAGGAAAAAGTCGGCCACGCCCCCTTGAAAAAAAAATGGGCAACGCCCACTGACAGTTTTCCGACCTCCATAAGAAAGAGACGCGCGAATGATTTAATTCAAAATCTATGTTCTTCCTTTTGCTTTCGGTCTGGCTTTATATTATGACCTGCTTCAGAATGATGGCTGCCAACAACGATAGAATACAGGCTCGAGACAACTCGTCCACGAACTTCTACCAGTTCAAATTTAAAATTTTTGAGGAGCCGTAACTCGGTTCGCAGTGAGTTCTGAGCGATTCTGGAGACAACATTGTGAAATTTTCTCCATGATAGACAGAAAAACGAAAAATCGATTCTGAGCTTGGACTGTGGCTTTAAGATGCCTCGTGCTTGATACCAGCAGTATGAGCTCTTTTTAAGGGTCTTTCCGCAATCTACAACGAAAAGATACCTTCTTTTTTTTTGAAGAAAAGACAAAATATCGAGTTCATGGCGTGGGTATGCAGTGTGGACACGCGGCATAGCGCTGCGGTGTTCAAAGTCGTAGCGAAATTTCCCGGTAGATTTTGGGGTGATCGATATTATCAATTGCTCTACCACAGGCCGGGGGCAGAATGTTGAACACCAAAAAACTGTGAACGGGGCTCAAGTCGTATGGCGACACCGTGTGAGTAGAAAGACCTTAAAGGCACAGTACACCCTTACATATTAACTTCAAGATGTTCATGTGATTGTGTAGTAGACAGCTCCTATATAACACGTGCCAAGTGCGAGATTTCAATTCCTCCGAATAAGCGAGATATAATCGACCACCACAAGCCCGACATCCTTCGCTCACCACCACGGGCCACACCCCCTTCCTGATTTTCGAACTCAATGGCGGCTAGATGGATGGATGAATTTCAACCGCGTCGTTGTTCTTCACTCCCTTGCCGGTCTGTCCCCTCATCCTGGTTCTCTCTCCATCAGCGACTGCGAATGAAGAGAAACACAGGCCTGGGACAACTCGCCCACTAAATTTTGCCTTCGAAATATAGCATTTTTGGGAAGCCAGAACTCCGCTTGTAGGGGAACTTGAGCGATTTCAGGGATACCTTTATGATCAGATTTTCTCCAATACAAGCATAAAACCTGAAAAACAATTTCCTGGGTGTCCTGTGCCCTTAAGCGACGTTTCGCATAGTATCAGAATCTTTAGGCTATCTCGCGAAACGCCCCTCCGGTTGAACCTAATTGATGCGGGGAGAAAAATTAAGTACATCAGAATCTCTGAAGCAGATACAAACTGACATATTTCTCCGGATTTTCTGCTGGAGTCACATCCTCCACAAATCCGGCTGACTGCCCCTCAGTCTGCCCCGCATCCAATTCCACATAGATTCGCTCATCAACAGAGTCGGTGACCTAAAAATTTCTCTGTGATATTCGCTACTGTTCAGAGAAGAATTGTTCGTCGGTTTGGTGCACTTGACGACTGAACACGTAGGGATGTATACTGAGCAGGCATACGAATGGAGACACAGACAGCGGAACAATACACCGAACCGTAGAACACTTCTGTGTCCACCCTACACTCCTTGTGATCAGTGCATGCTCTTGAACAATCCCCTCACGCGTCACTTTGGGAGTCGTTAACACTAAAGAGACTACGGCCCTACGGCTAATCTACGCAGTCGACCGCGCGCTCCATAGCCAATCGATTCATTGGGTTTTGAAATCAAAATTTTCGTTAGGAATGAAACCATACAATAGAGCTTTAAGGTATCTAATGTCTGACACCAGCAGTAAGGGCCTACCAGCAATATACAAGGATAATTATTTTTTCCTTAAAGAAAAAAAGATAAATTATCGAGTTAATGGCGTGGTCAAGCAGATCGCGGCCCCCTAGGTATTAACGATTTTTGGAAGCGGGAGGGAGGAGAGAGCATGCATAATGCGTGGGGGAGCATATCGAGAACCACAGCCCAACAGAGTTCCCATCACTACAAAAAGCATTGATCAGAAAAAAACCACTTTGATCTCCTGCCCTCCACTCTTCGTTCTCTTATATTCGGCCACACGATCTATGAAATCCATAGCATCCAGCGTTACAGCCCTCGCGCGAGCTCCATAAATAGCATTACGCATTACGGGGTCCGGCACCTGAAAGGCTTCGCTTAGGCCGGAATCATAATTCCAGCGACGAGCGACGCGACGCAGTATTTACCATCAATATCGACAGAAAAATCGATAAGTTTGATATGAGCTGTCGCTGCTCGCGGGAAGTATGAGCCTGGCTTTACGGGAGTAATTTCCTTGACCTCACTTGCAAGAGAAAATTCATTCAATATTCTCTCACAAGGGAACTACTATAAGTCATACCAACCATTACAAATGAAATGTACTTTTCTAGAACCATTCTCGGACGTAAATTCCGAATAAGCCTATCGCAGCTGCCTATACTCACTCTGAAAGAAGTTATGAGCGTTTTTAAAGCTTCGCGACAAGATAAGAACACCTACGATCCATGGAATTTTTGAGGTGTTTTTAAAAAATTTTCCAGATTCCGCTAAAAACACGTATACCCTAGCTCCCTCATTTCGAGCCGGTCGAAGTGGGGCTTATCGGACTTATCATGTCAAAATCTCCTTATCACTGCTAAATTTTGCCATGACCGAACGCTCCGCTGCTTTCTTCACTCGGACTCCTGCGAGCAAGCTAGGCTTCGTGTAGGGGTAATCTGAGGTGCTGAACACGAATCTGTGGTTCGCTTGTCGAAATCTCAAGGTTTAGTGTAGGTTACGCTAGGTAACATGTCATTGAGGGGACAAAATCTACCTTCTTAATTCGGAAATCGACAAAGGGACATCGATTCCGTATTCAGCACCTCAAATAACCCCCACATAGTTTTGAGACAAATCTGAGACTTTGACTAGACTACCGTATACCTACCGTAATCTACCGTAAGCTGTCAAAAATCGATAAACTGATATCAGATTCGTGTTGAGCACTCCAAATAACCCCCAAAAACGATTTGAGCCACATCTGTCGTCACATTCCGAAAATCGTCAGAAGTCTATTTTGCGGTCAAATTTTTCTGCCGGTGGAAAGCTTGCGACAAATTCAGTCGAAAACTGTGGAAAAACGGAAAATAGACCGCAGATTGGTGATCAGCACCCCAAATAACCCCCCAGGGCAAATTTTAGGTCAAATCTGGAATATTTTTCTTTAACGCTCACTGTACCGCGTGAGTGATATAATTGAACGCTGAACCGAAAATCCGTAAGTCCAAAACGCTATCAGTCTCCAGAAGGTTCGGAAAATGTTCTTTCACCCAAACATTGCCTAGGGAGGTGTTTTGGGCGCTGAACTCGATTATAGGGTCGGTTTCCGGGATTTCGTAAAATCAATGCGCTTTTTGGGGGGAGCATTAAGTACGAAAATCAGAGAAAAAACGCCTATAACTTTTTCAGAGTGAGTCTAGGCAGCTGCGAAAGACATATTCAAACTCTAAGTGATTCTACGAAGTACATTTCGATCGGAATGGCTAGTTTGGCTGACAGTAGCTTCCTTGTCAGAAGCAAGTGCATATTTTCTACAAAGCACTCTTATTTTCAGATCATAATTAATGCGTCTCTGGAGCGGCTTCAGAAACCTCCATCCAATCCGAAAACTTCGCCCTTTTCTCTGAAAATTCTGTAGAAAAGTAAATACGAACTAACCTCGTCTTCATCCGGCATTAGAAGATACATTTTGTCGGACGTCTCGGAAATTCTAGTCTCTTCACTGCCCTAAAGACTTTCATTACAGAGAATCCCCAGCTGGTTCTAATAATTTAAGGTTGAAGAAAAGTTCGCGCCATGCCGTACATATGCCCATCCATGGCTTTTAACGAATGGGAAAATTTGGAGACAGTTTCCAACTTGTCAAAATTTATGGAAAAACGTGAGGTCTCCAATCCATAGTAAAAGGCCGGACCTGTACATTACCTCAAGATTGGAAAGTAGCACTCGTCATCCCATTGCAGAAGCCGGGTAAATCACCATAAACGGCAAAAGGTTACAGGCCAATCAGTCTTCTCCCACCTATTGCCAAAGTCGCGGAAAAATTAGCTGTGGAGGAGCTTGCCGAACATAATAGCAAACAAAAGCATCAACATGGTTTCCGTAAACTACATTCCCCCACTACGGCCCTACTGGAAATTGTGGGCTATGTTTTGGACGGCTTCAATGCCTACAAACCTCTGCGAACCATAGGTGTTGCCCTCGACCTAACGAAGGCTTTCGACACTGCAAACTTGGGCATATTGTCGGAGAGCCTGTTAAGGTCTACCATTCCTCCCTGGCAAAAGCGGTGGATAACCGCATTCACCAGAGGACGTCGGGCAAATGTGCAATTTCAAGGACACATCTCCATTAGCATCCCCATAGCCGCCGGTGTCCCTCAAGAAGGAGTTTTATCGTCTGCACTTTTCAGTTTATACCTTGAAGATCTGCCCGTTCCCCCTCAAGACATCAAGGTCGTTGCATATGCGGATGATATCACTATTCTGAGGGCCGGGATCGCGACATGAATGTAGCTGCCAGTAAAATCAATGACTACTTGATCGAGTTGAAAGGTTTCCTCGATAGCAAAATGCTCACGGTCTCTGCCGCTAAATCATCCTTCACCGTCTTTTCCACTGATCCTGTGGAGCACAGAGCTCATCCCATGGTGAAATGGGAAAAAACTCGTTGCCGGCCGCTTGATTCCCTAAGCTACTCAGACTCGTGTTGGATCCTTCCTTGAAGTTCCATAAGAACACTGAGCAGAAGCAAGCTAGAGCGGAAAAAAGACTCAACGTCCTACGGGCTCTCGACGGAATGTCCTGGGGGTGCAGTAAAGAAACGATCCTGGCCACGTACAAGGCCATCGTACAGCCCGCCCTGGAGTATGCTGCACCAGTCTGGCAGCATATCGTGTCGGACACATCCTGGTCCAAGCTGCAGCGCATCCAAAATGGAGCACTGTGAACAGCAACAGGCTGTTCTAAAAGCTCTCCAGTAGAGCATCCACACGCCGAAGTTCGCATCCTGCCAGTTAAGGACCATTGCCAACTCCACGCACAACAGCTGTACATAAACTTTCTGAAGCAGCCCAATCATCCGTCGCGAAGAGTATTAGACCCCGTGAGAGAGAGAGGTATAAGAAAGCCGTTTGCTAATGCTCCCAAGAAGATCAATATACAGAGATGGACGAACGCACAACAAGTACGCCTCAGTCTCTCACGTGCTCAGCATACCCAATTCGTCAAGGATCACTTATGCAAGACCGCCGTAAACTCCATTCTCGGAATCGTGCCGTCTGAGGTCAGCGAAACCGAGATGGAACTCGGTAGGCGTGCCAGGTGCATCCTTAACTAGTTGCGCTGCGGGCACTCCCCCATGCTTATGTCTTATTTACATAAGATCGATAGCAGCAGACCTGACGGGTGCCCGGATTGTGGTAATAAAGGGCACACTACTGCGCACCTTTTAAACTGCCCGATGAGACCTACATCGTTAACGACAATAGATCTTTGGACGAATCCAACGCATGTGGCTCAGTTCCTCAATCTATGACAGGACCATCTCGTGGCTGCAGAACAAGAGAAGGCCGGAGAACGGCACGCCTCTCTACCCTTTACCTGATACAGTGCCAAGTCTACATTACCTCTCAAAACTTTCGAGCAGAGAAATCTGCTTGTCAGAAGACATCAGAGGAACCATTTTATCTTCCGGATTACACCGTGCTAACTAATTGGGGCTGGGATGCCCAACCTCTGCACCATTTTTGACACTCATGCAACGACGTCAAGCACACTTCAAGTTTGCTAATCCTCAATGACAGAAGCACCTGTTGTGAAAATCAGACAGCTTTGCGTAAGCGAAACTATGGAATGATGCCACAGAAGTATCAGAACAGCCTAGCAAGGGCACACGTCATCAGGACGGATTCACAATGATAGAATCGCGGCGTCACGACGCCAATCCTAGAGCTTCTTTCACTTGTCGGACTTCTTTGTCCGGCACGTTATAGCATGGGCAGCAGCTTTTGAAGTCGGAGCGAAATTTCCCCTCTGATCGTAGGGTGATCGATATTATCAATTGTTCTACAACAGGGCTGATACGCGACGTCGAAAGTCAGAAAAACTGTGAACGGGGCTTATGTCGTATTGCGACCAGGGATGAGCGGAATAAAAATATGAAATTTCGAAAATCGGTTTTCGGGTTTCGGAACAAAAAAATTCTCTTGGGATTCGGAAATCGAGCGCGAAACGCCTGAAAATGAGCCGAAATGCGGTTTTCGGAATGCGGAAAAATTCAGAAATTACTGATGCTTTCTTCCGCAGCGTTTTCCGCGGGTTTCGGAACGCAAAACGCGGAAGTCCGTTCATCCCTGGCTGCGACGATGTGTGAGCCAAAAGGCCTTACGCGACGTCCTACATAGTAAAATCTTTGAGCTGTCTAGTTAACCGCCCTTTGGGTTAAACTTATTTGATCCGGCGTAAAAATCTATAGAATAACGAATACAAACTGACCATCTCCTCTGAGAATTCAGTAGATACAGTCTCAACGTCTCCAGTTGTTTCGCTTTCGATACGTTGCACTTCGAACTGCTCGAAAATGTCCGAAACCTTGAAATTTCTCTATGATACTGCATACCGCTCAGCGCACAATCGTTCGTCGGTTCGATGCTTTGACGAGTAAACACGTACGGATGTGTAATGTGCTTCTCTGGGCCGAATTCCGGTGCGCAATTTAGTCTCGACACGCTTTGCGGCCACGCGTATTCGAGTCGCAAGAGTTTTCAGCGCCGCAGCCGCCGATCTGTTGACTTCCAGGTGGGTTTTGGAAACTGGAAACTAAACAAAAATGGAGAAAACTGTATAAAAAGCCGCATCGAGTCGGCTTTGGCGGTGGAAACTCGACTGGCTCAAGCGCGTGTGTCCGCAAAGCGTGTCGAGACGCAATTGCGGCCCGTAATTTGGCTCGGAGAAGCACAGTACTGTGCACGCACTCCCATGGAGACGTAGACAGCGGAACAACACACCAATCCGTAGAACAACTCTGCGTTGACCCTCCGATCCTTTTCAGGGAGATGCGCTAATCAGAAAGCTACTCTATTAGTTTGTCTGAATTAGACTGTCCGCCCAGGCGGTCGGCTTGCGTCTCGAACAACCGTCATGAGGGCATTTCTCGCGGAAGTCTTCTCACGGCTGCAGACGGCTAACTGGAATATCAACCACTATTCGTCTAACACTCGTGCTAAACCATTCACGAAGACAGTAAATGCCCTCTCGACGGCCGCTCGGCGCCGACCGCGTAGGCGCACAATCTTATTCGGACGGACTTTATCCTATCCATGCACCCTCTCCCTTTTCTCGTCGGCCGAAACACACACTTAACAAATGCACTCGTGGCTTCGACTCTGAGCACAACTCGTTCTCAATTTCAGCACAGAACGATTTGGAGAACAGTAGAGCCATAAACCGCTTCTATGAGACGCCGCTTCATTATGGACCCGATGCTGCACTTGCAGCACAGTGAATCCACAAACTTCTTCTATGCCATGTGCTAACGTGACAGTCACGTACTCAATGGGTAAGTAATGCACCTCTTTTAGATTGGGTCTATATTGCTGATCCTCAAAGGTGGCGCCGAGTTACCTTTTGGAATCCCAACGCAGAGCAAATCCCACCAAAACTTTCGAGCAGAGGAATCTGCTTCTCAGAAGACATCAGAGGAACCATTTTATCTTCCGGATTACACCGTGCTAACTAATTGGGGCTGGGATGCCCAACCTCTGCACCATTTTTGACACTCATGCAACGACGTCAAGCACACTTCAAGTTTGCTAATCCTCAATGACAGAAGCACCTGTTGTGAAAATCAGACAGCTTTGCGTAAGCGAAACTATGGAATGATGCCACAGAAGTATCAGAACAGCCTAGCAAGGGCACACGTCATCAGGACGGATTCACAATGATAGAATCGCGGCGTCACGACGCCAATCCTAGAGCTTCTTTCACTTGTCGGACTTCTTTGTCCGGCACGTTATAGCATGGGCAGCAGCTTTTGAAGTCGGAGCGAAATTTCCCCTCTGATCGTAGGGTGATCGATATTATCAATTGTTCTACAACAGGGCTGATACGCGACGTCGAAAGTCAGAAAAACTGTGAACGGGGCTTATGTCGTATTGCGACCAGGGATGAGCGGAATAAAAATATGAAATTTCGAAAATCGGTTTTCGGGTTTCGGAACAAAAAAATTCTCTCGGGATTCGGAAATCGAGCGCGAAACGCCTGAAAATGAGCCGAAATGCGGTTTTCGGAATGCGGAAAAATTCAGAAATTACTGATGCTTTCTTCCGCAGCGTTTTCCGCGGGTTTCGGAACGCAAAACGCGGAAGTCCGTTCATCCCTGGCTGCGACGATGTGTGAGCCAAAAGGCCTTACGCGACGTCCTACATAGTAAAATCTTTGAGCTGTCTAGTTAACCGCCCTTTGGGTTAAACTTATTTGATCCGGCGTAAAAATCTATAGAATAACGAATACAAACTGACCACCTCCTCTGAGAATTCAGTAGATACAGTCTCAACGTCTCCAGTTGTTTCGCTTTCGATACGTTGCACTTCGAACTGCTCGAAAATGTCCGAAACCTTGAAATTTCTCTATGATACTGCATACCGCTCAGCGCACAATCGTTCGTCGGTTCGATGCTTTTGACGAGTAAACACGTACGGATGTGTAATGTGCTTCTCTGGGCCGAATTCCGGTGCGCAATTTAGTCTCGACACGCTTTGCGGCCACGCGCATTCGAGTCGCAAGAGTTTTCAGCGCCGCAGCCGCCGATCTGTTGACTTCAGGTGGGTTTTGGAAACTGGAAACTAAACAAAAATGGAGAAAACTGTATAAAAAGCCGCATCGAGTCGGCTTTGGCGGTGGAAACTCGACTGGCTCAAGCGCGTGTGTCCGCAAAGCGTGTCGAGACGCAATTGCGGCCCGTAATTTGGCTCGGAGAAGCACAGTACTGTGCACGCACTCCCATGGAGACGTAGACAGCGGAACAACACACCAATCCGTAGAACAACTCTGCGTTGACCCTCCGATCCTTTTCAGGGAGATGCGCTAATCAGAAAGCTACTCTATTAGTTTGTCTGAATTGGACTGTCCGCCCAGGCGGTCGGCTTGCGTCTCGAACAACCGTCATGAGGGCATTTCTCTCGGAAGTCTTCTCACGGCTGCAGACGGCTAACTGGAATATCAACCACTATTCGTCTAACACTCGTGCTAAACCATTCACGAAGACAGTAAATGCCCTCTCGACGGCCGCTCGGCGCCGACCGCGTAGGCGCACAATCTTATTCGGACGGACTTTATCCTATCCATGCACCCTCTCCCTTTTCTCGTCGGCCGAAACACACACTTAACAAATGCACTCGTGGCTTCGACTCTGAGCACAACTCGTTCTCAATTTCAGCACAGAACGATTTGGAGAACAGTAGAGCCATAAACCGCTTCTATGAGACGCCGCTTCATTATGGACCCGATGCTGCACGTGCAGCACAGTGAATCCACAAACTTCTTCTATGCCATGTGCTAACGTGACAGTCACGTACTCAATGGGTGTGTAATGCACCTCTTTTAGATTGGGTCTATATTGCTGATCCTCAAAGGTGGCGCCGAGTTACCTTTTGGAATCCCAACGCAGAGCAAATCCCACCAAAACTTTCGAGCAGAGGAATCTGCTTCTCAGAAGACTTCAGAGGAACAAGATTATCTTCCGGATTACACCGTGCTGACTAATCAGGGCTGGGATGCCCAACCTCTGCACCATTTTGAGACTTATGGAACGACGTCAAGCACACTTCAAGTTTGCTAATCTTCAATGACAGAAGCACCTGTTGTGAAAATCAGACAGCTTTGCGGAAGCGAAACCATGGAATGACGCCACAAAAGTATCAGGACAGCCTAGCAAGGGCACACGTCATCAGGACGGATTCACAATGGTAGAAACGTGGCGTCACGACGCCGCGTCCTTGAGCTTCTTTCACTTGTCGGTCTTCTTTGTCCGGCATGTTATAGCATGGGCTGCGGCATTTGAAGTCGGAGCGAAGTTTCCCCTCTGATCGTAGGTTGATCAATATTATCAATTGTTCTACAATCGTAGGGTGATCAATATTATCAATTGTTCTGGGGGTGTGTATACAAGTCTGTTGGTACCTGCTCGTTGGTGTCCCTGCTTCTACTGAACCCAGTAGACTTTTGAGTGTACACTGTGAACGTTCGAGCGATATAGCGTGCACAACTATCACGCGAAAGTATCCCGCACATTGCATAAAGGTGTCGCCGTCCGGCACACCAAGGCCTCTGGTCCATAACACCTTAGGATCCGTACCTAGGGAGTTCATGGAGTCTTTGGTCACAAGCCACAGTTTCGCCACCCTGAACTGTCGATCGCTGTCGAGTGATATCCAAAATCTGCGCTATCCAGACTTCTGAGCTATTTCCATGCACCGTTTGCTGCTTTGCAGGAAACCCGCCTCAAGGATAGACCCGTCATCAGAGTCGGAGAGTACACCATCTACTGCGGTAACGCTGACGATAGGAGAGTGGGAGGCTGTGCAATAGCTGTAAGGAAGGATTTCAATGGTATGGTCAAGGAGTTCGGCTCAACGTCGTGCCGGAATGCATTCGTACGACTGCGGGATCACAGAGGATTCAATCTGTGGATAGTGAGCGCTCATGCGCCCACTGAAACCGCCGAAAACAATTCGAATGATGCGTTTTATGAGGAACTCAATACTTTGCTGGCCAGGATACCTTGTCAACATGCTGTTGTCGTGGGGATTGACGCAAATTCGAAGATGGGACTTGATCAGGAATCCGAAGTACTCGGTAAATGGTTCTACCCAGTGGAGCAAACATCGGACAATGGCTACCGCCTTGTCGACTTTTGTGAACGCAGTGGTCTGATTATTGCATTGACATTCAAGAGAAATCATCGCCGCCATCAGCTTACGTGACAGAGACCAACCCAGCTATCTCCAGAAGAGCAGCGGAAGCGGAAGATGACAACCTTGAAACTACAGCTTGACTATGTCCTGACGAGGAATATTCCAGTATCGGACATTCGAAGATCTAGAGCTGTGTGGGATGTCGCATTCGATTCGGATCACCGTCCTCTTCTGTTGAACTTCACTGCGAGGATTCATAAGAGGAAGCGGGGGGCTCAGCCTCTCCAGAGGATTGACATGACAAGTCTCAGAGATGAAGAGTGCAGAAGGAATTTTCGACAACGCGTTTCTATTCACATCGGAGTACGGACTAAGGAGAAACCTTGCGACGCGGATTCTTCTGTCAAGTGCGGACGTGTAGAGCTAAGGAGTTCGAGAAGACTTGGGAGGAGAAGATTCCGAGGAAAGCCTACGCGTTGCTGCGACAGTATAGCGGGAAGATGAAGAGATGTTCTCCTGTCTTTAACACTACCAACGGAGTTGCAGTTGGTGATGCGACGCTGCCAATATGGAAGGATTAATTCAGTTCACTACTGAATCGTCCAGCGTCATCAGTACCTGAGCTCCCGCATGTTCAGAGAGCACATTACGATGTCAGTGAGGAACCGCCAACTGAGTCTGAAGTTTTGGATTGTGTCCGGAAAATGAAGAATGGAAAGGCAGGTGGAGATGACAACATCACTGCTGAAATGCTGAAAGCTCTTCCTCCATCCGGGATTCGTGAAATTACCAACACCATCCGTGCTATATGGATGAGCGAAAGGATACCCGATTTGTGGAGACGCGATCATCGTACCTCTTCACAAGAAGCTATCCGTCACGGATCCTAAGAACTACAGAGGAATCTCTACTTCGTGTCATGTACAAGGTTTTAGAACGTATCATTCTCGAGCGACTTATTAAACATCGTGAAAGAACGACCAGAGATGAGCAAGCCGGTTTTCGACCTGGAAGACCGACCATCGACCAAGTGTTCGTCGTGAGAAGTGTAATTGAATCGTGGCAGCGGTATTCGAAGCCATTACGGCTTGCTTTTTTGAACTTTGAAGCCGCGTTCGACTCTCCTCATCGTGATCGATTGCTCAATGCTCTGGGAGCAGATGGAGTCCCGGAAAAGTATGTTCGGTTAATCGAGGACATGAACAAGGAACAACAGCAGCAGTTCGTACACCTGTCGGATTAACGTCAGCTTTCGAGGTGAAAGCAGGAGTAAGGCAAGGAGCCGCTGCAGGACCTTTTCTTTTCAACTTCGCCGTTGATGACATCATGCGTAGAGTTGCAGAACAGTTTCCTGCGGATGTGATCCTAACACCATCAGGACGCTCCCTTGTCGACCTGGAGTACGCCGACGACATTGTGTTATTCGCTGAAAACAACGCAAAACTGCAAAGGATTGTGAACCTCGTTTCGAAGTATGCCGCAGCCTATGGACTTCGTCTTCGTCCCGACAAATGCAAGCAGATGTGGGTCTCTCAGAGGCCTTCATCGGGAGTTTGTTTGGACGCACAACGTATCGAACTGGTGGACGATTTCTGTTATTTGGGCTGTTTGCTGAAGAACGATGGTAGTTATGCAGAGGATATTCGACAACGATGTGCGAAAGCTACGTCTGCATTTAATTCTCTAACCAAGTGTTTGTGATCTACCACCATCGCGGAGGAAGTCAAGTTGCGCGTCTGCCTATCCTCTATTCGCCCTATCATGATGTTTGGATCGGAGAGGTGGGCAGCACCGAAGACGCAGATGGAAAGGTTGGATTGCACGGAGAGAAAGCTTTTTAGGCGTTTGCTCGGATATTTCTGGCCGCGTGTATGCCATAACGAAGACCTTTACAAGGAAATCGAAGCAGTACATCAACGCTTAACACGAGGGAGGTGCCAGCATCTCCTAACGCCATCTCAAGTAGCAATGGAAAGTCGACTTCGACTGCTTGGGCATATGCTAAGAAGAACGCCGGATCGTCTCGTACAACACGCTCTGAGAATGCTTCCAAATCCTGTCTGCGAACGGCCACCTGGGCGTAAGCGAAAGTTCTGGACGGATGTGTTTAAAGAGGATTTGGAGTCACTTCTTCTTCTTCTTCTTCTTCTTCTTCTTCTTCTTCTTCTTCTTCTTCTTCTTCTTCTTCTTCTTCTTCTTCTTCTTCTTCTTCTTCTTCTTCTTCTTCTTCTTCTTCTTCTTATTGTCAGCCATGAACAGAGCATCGCATTAAAGGCGTAGGAAGCTAGCCACCTCACACGGCTTGTACCATAGATCTCGAGCAGACAAGGTTGTAGGCGTGGCCGGACATGAAAATAGATGCAACGAATCATGTCCAGCACATTCACAATCGGGGCATTTATCTGGGACTGACTGATCAATCCGATGAGTGTAGGCCTTTAGATATGTGGAGTGACCGCATCGCAGACCAGCGAGGATTGTTCGGGTGCGTCTCGGTAGATCGGCTTCGCTGTCGTCGACTCGTGGGGGTACGCCGCCATAAATTGAGTTGGGCTGAGCATCAGACAGGTACTCTGTCACAAAGCGCGTATGCTCAGCCATCTGGAGTCTTCTGCGGGAGACCTCGGATGTAGCCCAGCGTTGTTTATCGACATCAGACAGACAAGCACTGAGCGGCGTGCGTATGCTTCTTGGGTGGGGACCAGACGACAAAAGATGGCAATTTGGATGGGTCGGGCTCTTGACAATACTTATTAGAAATTGCTGAGACTGGAGTAAGCAGTGCTCTTTCACGGGAAGTAGGCCGGTTCCCTGATGAAGATGCGGACTAGGCGTCGACTTGTGACATCCAGTGATAAGCCTGAGGGCAGCATTCTGTGTTCTCTGCAATCTGCACCAGGAGGATTCAGAGAGATGTCTGGTCCATATAGGGGCACCATATTCCAAGACCGGCTGCACCATGGCCCTATATGTCATGCGTAGCACTTCCTTCGTGCTGCCCCAGGTAGTTCCAGCCAGTGCGCGAAGAATGTTGTTGCGCGAGTTGGCTGAGGCAGCACGTATACGCGCATTCTCATGAAATCGTAGCGAGGGATCCAGTAAGACTCCCAGTTCTCGAGGATGCTTAGACAATGGCAGCTCGTGGCCATCCCAGATGACCTTGGGATGAAGCCGATGTTCGATAGTAGCCGTGGTACATAGTGTGACACTTGACTTGGAGGCAGACACAATCAGCAACTTTGATTTGAGATACACAGCCAACGTTCGTAAGTAGTTGTTCGTGGTGGCAGTGGCTCGGTCAATAACTGAGTCCGTGCAAACGATAGTGATGTCATCAGCGTACAGGCACAGATGAATGCCAGTTGGTGGCACAGGAATATCAGACAGAAATAGCGAGAACAGGTTAGGGGACAACACTCCGCCTTGCGGGACACCGGCTTTCAATGGGACCGAAGACGCTAGATGTCCGTCGAACTTGACACGAATGGACCGGTTTTTGACAAAGCTATTAATCCATCTTTTCGACCAACCTGTTCGATTCCAGAATGGATTTCGATAGGAGCAGGATACTGACGCTATCAAATGCTGCCGAGAGATCAATAGCAACGACGAGGCTTCTACCAGCCGGAGTCTTGCGATTAAATCCAGCAATGATATGCTCGGTGATTGATGTCAGGGCAGTGATGGTCGAATGCTCCTTCTTGAAACCATGCTGGTGAGTGTTGTGCTGCAACGCGTTTTGGAGGAGCGGATTGACGACTTTTTCCGCAAGCTTGGCAATGGGGGAGAGAAGGGAAATGGGGCGGTGGGAGGCAGCCTTGTCCAGTGGCTTGCCAGGTTTGGCGATGGGAATGACGACAGCTTGTTTCCAGCGCGCCGGAATAACACCAGAACTGAATGACGAATAAATGAGATCAGAGAGCAATTCATAATAGGGATCAGGAAGATGCTTGAGATGAACAGCCGATATTCCGTCGGGTCCCTCTGCACGCGAATTTTTCATCGATTTGATGATCTTGTCAATGGCGGAGGGAGAAATAGCAGGGACATCCAGCCGGTTGAGCTTCCTGATTGCTCGCATTGTTCGTCTGTTTTGCATATCACGAGGCGATGAGGCCGATGTGAAAAGTTTGCCGAGCAGACAAGCTGCCTTGTATCCGTGCTCGAATCTTCCAGACGGAAACTCGAGCATATTACGATCCGTGCTCATCTTTTTTGCCAGAAATTCGTTTCAGTGTTGTCCAAGCTTTTCTGGCATCCGCGGCAAAATCAATCGACTCGGTTAGCTCTTTCCAGCGCTGCTGCTTGTGTTGATTTAGCAGCTCGGTAATGTTGTCCGACAGCTGCTGTACGGCAGGATCACTGGGATCCGATCTTCGCTTGTCATCTCTCATCGTGATCAGGTCGAGGACTTCACTGGGCACGTTTGGGTGAAAAGTCCTTACATGTCCAGTGGGACTAGCTGCTTTGGAGGCACGTTCGATGGCTTTGACGATGAACTTCTCCTTATCATAGACTGTTCCGTTCCTCGGGTAGTCGGCCGCCTGGCTGAGCAACACCTCT
The DNA here is from genome assembly GCA_029168955.1 of Aplectana chamaeleonis. NCBI lineage: Eukaryota > Metazoa > Nematoda > Chromadorea > Rhabditida > Cosmocercidae > Aplectana > Aplectana chamaeleonis. The sequence goes on from JAPDOI010000741.1 coordinate 86,400, forward strand.
TTGAATAGGTCCCAGTTAGCCTTACGATAATTGGAATAAGACTTACAACGAGAGCCAGAGAACGGAGCAAGCAAGCTATTAAGTGACAAATCCAATGACGTAATTATGGGAACATGATCACTGGCCAGGACCACATCGGTAGACCAGTTACAGGAGATAGCTAGCGAGGATGATACAAAGGTGATATCGGGTGAGGAAGGCCTACCCACTGCCGGAAGACGAGTGGGAGAATCCTCATTGTTTTCTTCTTCTGCAGCCTCAAAGTGGTTTTTGTCATAGGTTGAGGAACTGGGCGGCCTTCACAGGATTCGTCCAGAGGTCCATTGTTGTTAAGGAGTCTCTTCGGGCACATGAACAAGTGCGCCGTGTCGTGTCCGGGAGCACCACAGTCCGGGCATGCGTCTGGTCGACTGCTGCCGATCTTGTTGGCGTAAGACATTAGCAGAATAGAGTGACCACAGCGCAGCGAGGCGAGAGCACATCTGGCTCGCCGGCCGAGTTGAGACTCGGTCTCGCAAACCCGAGGCGGCACTGCTCCTAAAATAGGGTTCACAGCCGCCTTCTCCAGGTATCCTCAAACAAACTGGGTGTGCTCCTCGCGCAGAAGACGAAGCCTTTCCATGTTGGAGTCAGCCCATCTCTGTACATCAACTTTACGAGGAGCATCTGCGAACGGCGTCCTAATCGACCTCTCCCTAATGGGCTACATAATTCTCTTTGCCGGATGATTTGGCTGTCTCAGAACATTAATATACATCTGCTGCTCCTGGAGTTCACAATGCTCCTCAACTGGCAATATGCAGGCCTCTGCGTGAAGATGTTCTATTGGAGAGCTCCTTGCACAACTTGTAGCGATTCTAAGCGCAGCATTCTGTATACGCTGCAGCTTATTCCAGGAGCTGTCTGACACCAGGTGCTGCCACACTGGTGCCGCATATTGCAGAGCCAGCTGAAGTATTGCTCTGTAGGTTCTCAAAATAATCCTCATTGATAGGCACAAGATCACAACCATCAGCGAATAATTTAATGAGCTCACCTCTATTGTCAGGCTCTAGAGGGGAGAACCACGAGGGAGAATGAGCATCGAAATCACCAGCTACTACAACCGAACTAGATGACAAGGCAGTATGAACAGTATGTAAGTAATTTGAAGGGTCAAACGCGTTAGGACAGGACGTGGACGGGGGTATGTAGACGTTGACAATATCAAGGGGGCCACTTTGTAATACAATATGAACACCCAGACATTCTACAACATCATCAGTGGGTAGATCAATTAGGTGAGAAGGGATAGAAGATTTCACAAATGTTGAAACACCACCACCGTGAGACGTACGTGGAACATGATAAGACAAATAACCAGGGAGACGGGGAAGGGAGGGGGAAGATGGGCTAAGCTTGGTCCCCTGCAGGAGAATGACATCAGGTTGAGTGCGATCTATATACACTGTGAGTTCAGCAATTTTGGCACGCAGGCCATTGATATTGAGTTGATAAATGCAGAGACTATGCTGAGGAACCCTAGGAGGATTTACAGAGCAAGACATACAACAATAAGCATGAGTGTAGTCATCATAGCTGGACAATCCCAAACATTTGAGGTGCACCCAGCCAAGGCAACCACCACATTGAATGCTTGCATGTTGAGCAGATAGTCCGCAGCGACAGCAGGGACGTCGCGGTGTCTTGCTGCGCGGTCCCGGATTCCTCTCGATGCCAGCTCGTAGAAGTAAAATACAGAGGAGTGTAGCAGCCAGCCAACTACACTCCCAATACGAAAAAACTCCACACGGAGTGATTGATGTCCGTTTGATGAGTCTCCATAACGTCGACTCCACAGATCCACCACGCGTAGGTTGAACATCTTAGATCCATTTGAAGTCAGTCGGCATCGAAAGACAGTTCAGGTGCGATGTTTCGTTCCGCAGGAAATGGAATAGTGACAGCTGGATGGAATGTGTTCAAATTGTGGCTGAAGACCGTCACAGCTCGGTGAAGATGCGGAATGACCGCGCCAGGCGAAAGCCAACCGATTAAGTCAAGTAAGTCAAGTTCTACAACAGGGCTGATGCGCGACGTCGAAAGTCAGAAAAACTGTGAACGGGGATTATGTCGTATTGCGACCAGGGATGAGCGGAATAAAAATATGAAATTTCAAAAATCGGTTTTCGGAACAAAAAATTCTCTCGGGTTTCGGAAATCGGGCGCGAAACGCCTGAAAATGAGCGGAAATGCGGTTTTCGGAACGCGGAAAAATTCAGAAATTACTGATGCTTTCTTCCGTCTAAGATGACCCAATATTTTCGCACTCCGCAGCGTTTTCTGCGCTTTTCGGAATGCGGAACGATGAATGCCAAAAAACGCGGAACTGCGGGTTTCAGAACGCAAAACGCGGAGCTCCGTTCATCCCTGATTGCGACGATGTGTGAGTCAAAAGGCCTTACGCGTCGTCCTATATAGTAGAATCTTTGAGCTGTCTTGTGAACCGCCCTTCGGGTTGAACTTATTTGATCCAGCGTGAAAAATCTATAGAAAAGCGAATACAAACTGACAACCTCGGAAGCATCAGTAGATACTGTCTCAACCTCTCCAGTTGTTTCGCTTTCCATACCTTCCACTTCGAACTGCTCGAAAATGTCCGAAACCTGAAAATTTTTCTATAATACTGCATACCGTTCAGCACAGAATCGTTCGTCGGTTCGGTGCACTTGACGAATGAACACGTACGGAGATGTACTGTGCACGCACTCCCGTGGAGACTTAGACAGCGGAACAACACACCAATCCGTAGAACAACTCTGCGTTGACCACCCGATACTTTTCAGGGAGATGCGCGAATCAGAAAGTTACTCTAATAGCTTGTCCGGATTAGACTGTCCGCCCAGGCGGTCGGCTTGCGTCTCGAACAACAGTCATGAGGGCATTGAAAAAAAAACTGAAATATCATCCACTATCCGTCTAACACTCGTGCTAAACGATTCACGAAAACAGTAAATGCCCTCTCGACGGCCGCTCGACACGCACGCCAACCGCGTGGGCGCGCATTCTTATTCGGACGGACTTCATCCTATCCATGCACCCTCTCCCTTTTCTCGTCGACCGCAACACACAGTTAACAAATGCTTCGACTCTGAGCACAACTCGTTCTAAAGTTCAGCACAGAACGATTTGGAGCACAGTAGAGCCACAAACCGCTTCTATGAGACGCCGTTTCTTTATGGGCCCGATGGTGCACGTTCTGCTTAATGAATCCACAAACTTCTTCTATGTCATGTGCTAACGTGACAATCACTTGCTCAATGGGTGTGCAACACACCTCTTTCCGATTGGGTCTATGTTGTTGATCCTCAAAGGTGGCACCAAGTAACCTTTTGGAATCCCACCGCTGAGCAAATCCCACCAAAACTTGGAATGAAGCCAGTTCGTTACAGGTCACGGCTCGGACTATCTCTTTATCGCTACCCTCAGCAAGGCTGGCCTAATTGCAGCGTACCGTGAAAAAAACGCAAAGGCATCTTTCATAGTCCTCACCGCAAGCGCGGCACGCGCGTGACGCGCGGGACGGGCGGTGGACTATAAAACTTTTCACCGCGCGACACGCGCGGGACGAGCGGGAAGCCACTATGAAATCTTCAGCGGCACCGCCATGGCGGTGCGGGTAAAAGTCGTGCCTCAACTGGGACTTGTACAGAAATTCCCGGCTTGCATTTGCGTATGCGGTGGCGCAGGATAGTCCCAGAATTATTTATGTTGAAGTGGACTCAAATCGAGAAGCAATTATTGATTGAAACGGTGAATCCGACATGGCGGTTTGGGCGGCGCCGCTATGGCGGTGCTGATGGACTACGAAAGTTCTAACCGCGCGTCCCGCGCGGTGAAAAGTTTCATAGTCCACCGCCCGTTTCGCGCGTGCCGCGCTTGCGGTGAGGACTATGAAAGATGCCAAAGTAACCTGCTAAGTTCAGGTCGCGGCGTTGCTCGCAGCGACGAACAGCGCTGGGCGATGCAATATCGATTACATTCGGCGACACCGCAGTGTTTTGACGTCACGACGGCCCTGTGTCATTGCCTATGAGTGGCAAGCCACGCCGCGGTGATAATTTATGAAAATATTTCCGTGCCGAGGTTGACGCTCGGCGACCACTAACTGGCCGCTGCAACTTTGTAGACCCCTCCACTTATGTTGCCAGACGTCTTTCCCTGAAAAGGGTACAGGCATCAATGACCCCCCCCCACTTGCTGTACACGCCCCTGTGACAGCGCGTGTTAGTGCGATAACGAGCCGTGTGACGCAACAGCTTTGCGCAATTGCAGCACGCGCTCGCCTTCAACACAGCCAGATTCTCCCGACCGCGGCACGTGCTCCTGCGTTCAATGAGGCACTCAGGCCAAGAGAGAATCGAGCTGGCTATTTTAGGGACGAGCGCCTTGGTTAACCTCGCTCCATGGAGGAGTGCATATTGCAGCCACGGAACAAGACTTCGTGTGATAGACTCGGCATCACAATTGTGAGATTAAGGCGTAAGACCGGGATAATACTATCGTCGCGGCGATGCGTGAGAGAAGGCTGTATCGCTCAAATGCGGCAGTACGGCGCTTCTGAGAGAATCTATTGTTTTGATGAGCAGAACGGCAGCCTTTTAAGTGAAATCGGGAGAGATATTTATCCAAGATCGATTGGAGCCTTAGTTTTTAACCTTATTTGCCAATATTTCTCAGAGCATCTGCCGAAAATTTCGGCGAAGTTGGTTTCGAGCAAATATGCAGATCGCCGCAGTGGCATCAGCGCCGCTTCTCAGTCGTCAACATTGCAATAAAATCGCGGCAATATGCATACTTAGAGAAATATGGCCGCGAATCCCCGCGAGTTCCCCTGCTTGGAGCCTACCGGCGCCGAGCCGGAGTATTCGCGGAGCAGTCGTGGAGGAGAACCGCCGACGAATCTCCATTTACCGATACGCGGTGAGGTTGCGGAAGAGTCCCGGGGATTCGCGGTAGAGTTAAGTCGCGAACGAGTGGAGGCAGATTTGTGGAAGAGTCCAAGGTCGCGGGTGCGTCGCGGGACAGTCCGGGGACGCGGTAGGGTCGCGGGGTAGTAGAAGTAGGGTCGCCGCAAAATTTCTCTGAGCATCTGCCGAAAAATTCGGCAAAGTTGGTAAAAAACAGGATGTCAATCCTTCTCGGATGAGTATCATAGCTCGAAACTGCCTTACTGCTCAAGAAAACAATCGTTTTCCGCCATGGCGCAATATCGTCGCGATTGATCAATACTATCCACCTTCACGCGATGGTAGTATGGTCCAGGCCGGAGGCGCGATGCCATCGACTATCCTGCAAATTGTGACGCCGTGGGGAGATATTATGGAGAGCTTTCTGAGCCCGCATCCAGAAACCTGATTCGTTGCCAAGTCGTTCCGAATGGGACTGTCCGCCCACGCGGTTGGCATGCGTGTCGAGCGGCTGCAGCAGAGGCTTTTTCCAGAATTTCCGAATCGACTATCAGGAGTGTTGGACGAATAGTTAATGCTGATCCATGCCATCCAGTCAGCTGTCTGGTTGATAAAAAAATCGTTCGAAAAAATAGCTTCGCGACTGTCGCTCGACACGCACGCCGACTGCGTGGGCGGTCAATCTCATCCGGACATAACATTGTAATTGAAATTGAATTCTACCTCATCTCTCTCGTAACCATTGTCTACAACCGATTCTTCGGAAAATTCCTCGTTCTGACGTCTTTTCTCGACATCATTTTCGGATTCGTTGGCGGCGTCCGCTTCGCGCTGATCGGTATCCGCCAAAATCTGATGTGATTCCACAGTACTAGAATGGAATCTCGTGGAAACAATCTGGTCGCCAGGTTCGCCAGGTTCAACATTTTCTGCGGTCTTAGAGATACCGGCTGCACAACTAGGAGGGACGCTCTTCTTGAAGAGTGCTGTAGCTTTCGGGGAATTTCGCCTGAGGCGCTCGATGTTCGGAGGTATACGGTCTTTAATGGGTGTTGTCTTGTCAGGAGTCTTCCTTCCTATAGGCTCAGCATACTTGGAAACTCTTTGCGCCAAAATCTGCATATACTTGTCACTTTTCCGTGTTGGAGTGCCTGTTTTTCTCTCCTTTTCGGAAGGTAAATCATTCTTAGTATTCGTGCTCGACCCAGATGGTTTTTCCTCAGAAGTTCCCTTTGTTCGGCGCCCATCGTCTTTAGAATCCCATCCAAAGCTTGCACCACGAGCACCGTTTTCTCCTCCATGGTTTCTAGAGAATTTGGCGTTCCTCCTGTTGAAGCTACTATTCAATGACTCCTCGCTTGTAGAATAGTGTTTGTCATACGCTGGATCAGGTTTTCTATGCTGGCTAAAATAGGAAGTCGCCACATGGCCGCGATGGCGAACCTCATCCCGTCCTCCTTCGTCCATTCCACTCGGCATGTAGCACTCTTCCCTTTTGCCAAAGCTCCATCCGTGTCCCCAGTGGAAAGGACGTTTCTCGAGAGCCGGATCTGGCTTTTTAATGGGGCTTTTGGGCTGTGCCTCGCGTTCCTTCAGTCTCTCTCCGAACCAATGCCTCTGTCCACCGTATCTCTCCTGCACAGCCTCCAGATCGTACTTTTCATTCATGAAGTCGATGTCCTTATCGCTGGTACTCTTTTCTTCCTCTTTTCGTCCTATATCGAGAGGCGGCGACCCTTTGCGGTGAAAAAGTTCCGCGTGGCTCATACTATTCCGTCTACGGGTTCTGAGTCGCGTATCATCTTCGGAACTATCAGTTTCTGTCGAAAGAAGATCACGGAGTCCTCCACAATCTTCTTGTTCTTTGCCTCTGTTCGTCAGCTGTCTGACCTGCAAACGAAAAAAAAAGTTTTTTATGTTACCCTGAATGTCGAAAGCTTTCCAAACTTCATTGCGGATACAAAGTCACGTTTAACAGACACAGAAGAGCAGTTGAAGTCTGTCCGCCCACGCGGTCGGCGGGCGTATCGCGCGGCCGTGGCGAGGGCATTGTTCGGACAAGCCTCCGCACCAGGAATGTGCGGGAAAAAAATCGGAAACAGAAAACAGAAAATTGAGTTTGACAGAAAACCAAAAATTTTTCAAAAATCTAAATAGTGTTCAGCGTACAGTATTTGAGATATTTTACAGCGTTAAACTTTTCACAAATTTTTCTGCGATGAGTCGTTCCGTTGCACAATATCCGAAGGTCAACAGTTGACCAGATGAAGGAATGTAGACAAACGAGAGTAGCAGACTGTAAGCGAAAATTTTCCCTCTAACCTCCTTTTTCCTGAGACAATCACACTCGATTACTTGATCAGAAGCTCATTATATGCAAAGAGGTCATAGATTCAGTCGAAGCAGAAATGCCCTCCATTAGTGTACATATTTTGACGATAATTTCGAGATAATCGCTGGGTTGAACACCGTACTACTCCTCAACGACCTAGAGTCACGCGCGTGCGTGCCGTGTGAGTATAAAAGTCCTAGCGCGTTGCTCGCTCCACCATGGCGAGTTCGCTCGTGACTGTGTAACAGTTTCAACAACTACATGGCCGCCCCATCATTAATTTCATTGCACTCCATCTTGTTCACATTCAGCATCGTTCTGCGCTGGAACCAGTGAAAATACAAGGTTAGGAATTGCAGGAATGGCACAGTTGGGAGAAAACATTACCCCGTTCAACCAAAGCGATGACACTAAAGTATTCTCAGTTTCTGCCCACATTCAAAAAGTATTTATACTCAAACACCGCGCCAGAGCGGGTTCCATGACCTGGCGCTAAGTCGTATTCAAACTCTTTATTGTTATTACACAATAAAATTCGAGTTTTCGAGTCATTAGGCTGGATAACATATCTTCTGAGGGAATCGTCAACTTCAAACCCTTAGGTAAGGGTTAGCACTATGAGATAAAGAAGAAGAATCGGCTTCTTCAATCTTTATTAGAATACGCAGCACATTCGACTCCTATGCCATAAAGACTTGGATACCTTCCAGGGCTATACATTGGCATGCGGAGGTCAGCCGACATCCCCGCAAGAATCGAATCCTGCCGTGTCGAGCGAGCAGCAGCGCATCCTGCCACTACACCAGCACAGCTCGGTTAACCACCATAGCGAGATAGACGAGTTAACGATAAGGTGCTGCAGAAGGAGGTTTTCTAAACCGTCTACCATCGCCGTACGTATGGGTTTACCGTCTATGAGTCCGGCCCCTTGCCTATGGAGTAAATTTGCAACAAGTTGCGATTCATGGTTTTTTTTCTGTTTTCTGCACAATTTTACCTATTTTTCAGAATACAGAAAACACAAAAAAAATGGCCAAAAACGGGCAAAAAACAGAAAATTTCGCACATCCCTGCTCCGCACGGCTGCAGGCAGCCCACTGGGACTCTACTCAGTATTTGTCTCATATTCCTGCCAACCGGTCCACAGGTCCGAAAAATTCCTGTCGCTCAACACCCCCGCCAACCGCGTGCGGAACATCTTATTCGGGCAGACTTTACGCCTGTCGCGCCAAATTTGTCAAGGAATTGCGTACCGTAATTGTGGCTTAGCGTGAACTAGTCTCCAGAATAAGGTGCATGATCTCAATATAAATTTCTAGTGGCTAAAAGCAATTAAGAACCCATTTTTCATTTTTTTAAAAATTCAATGAACATACCCGGGCGACCTTAGCAACGATGAACGGGGGGGATAAACCATGGCTGTCAACCGCAAGGACCTGAAAATTTTGATAGGAATCCTGCTCGAATACTACTGAGATGTTTTCTTGTGATCAGATACATATACAATCCAGATAGAAGAGATAGGAGTCTCTGAACATACCTTTGGAACTGGAACAATGATCGGAACTTCGACACGTCCGCATGACTGAAAACGATTTCAATGAATCTCATTACATTCTTCTGCTTCTTTTACCGGTATATTACTATGAGTATAGTATACCCATAATGGCATTGGATGAAAAAATCTTACCAGCCCCCCCCCCCCCTGACAAACACTCAGATACTCGCACTTGTGCTCCGTCAAACCCCTATTCTTTGTGCTTGTCCAGGTCTTCCGATTGAAACAGAGTGTTTCGGAAAAAGTGCGAAAGGACGCGCCGAAGAGCGGTGCCTGGGGATAAACGGCAGGCGTTTCGGGTCAAAGATTTCGGCCTTTATACGGCAGCAGTCTAGCGGAACACCTGTGTATGAGCGACCGGCTGACAGGAGTATTCGATCGTGTGGATACCAGGACTTCCTGCATCTTGTTAGGCCAGGATCTTACCTCGCGTGGCAACTTTGCTTGGTGAGAAGCGGTTAGCGATTATGTGTACTGGGAGAAATCAATTTGTCCAATTGAAATGGGATGATCAGGTATTCAGTCCTCGACAATTCAGAGAATTGTCCAAAATTTTAACGTCTTCCCTGCCTCTGACAAGGAAACCACTACAAGTCATAGAAATCATTCCAAATGAAATGTTTTTTACTAGAACCATTTTCGGACGAAAAGTCAAAATATGCCTGCCCATCGCATCTGCCTAGACCCACTCTGAAAGAGGTTATAGGCGTTTTTCTCCAATTTCCGTACCTATTGTAACCTCCAGAAAGAGCATTATTTTTACGAAAATCCGGAAACGGACCTTACAATCGTGTTCAGCGCCAAAGCTATCCCCCGAAGCAAAGTTTGGGTGAAGGAACATTGTCCAAACTTTGCGCAGACTGACAGCGTTCTGGACTTGTACGGATTTTCGGTTGGGCGTTTATTTATACCAATTAGAGGGCTCTCGGAGCGTTTTAGAAAAACATTCCAGATTTGACTTGAAATTCGCCCTGGGTGGTTATTTGGGGTGCCGGCAGAAAAAAAAGATATACGGCAAAATCGACTTTTGACGATTTCCGAAATGTGGCGACAGATGTGACTCGAATTGTTCCTCTGAGGGTTATTTGGAGAGCTCAACACGATTCTGATACCAGTTTATCGATTTTTGACAGCTTCCGGTAGATTATGGTGGGACAACATTCCAGCATCGGACACTCGAAGATCTAGAGCGATGTGGGATGTCGGATTCGATTCGGATCACCGTCCTGTTCTGTTGAACTTCACTGCAAGGAATCACAAGAGGAAGCGAGGGGCTCAGCCTCTCCAGAGGATTGACATGACAAGTCTCAGAGATGAAGAAAGCAGAAGGAATTTTCGACATGCGTTTCTATTCACATCGGAGTACGGACAAAGAAGAAACTTTGCGATGTGGTTCCTTTTGTCAAGTGCATCCAGTACGCTTCGAAAGAGGCACTCCCGGTTGTACAGCCTAAGAAGAAGTTGGCCTACGTCTCAGAAGAAACAACATCTACCTACAACAGAGTATGTGCTCTCCAAATTGCAGGAAACTTCGTGAAGGAGAAGCGTCTGAGGAGGAAGTTGCGTCGGCAGCTTCAAAGTGACCGCGAGCGAGAGTGGACGTGTAGAGCTAAGGAGTTCGAGAAGGCTTGGGAGGAGAAGAATCCGAAGAAAGCCTACACGTTGCTGCGACAGTATAGCGGGAAGATGAAGAGATGTTCTCCTGTCTTGAACACTACCAATGGAGTTGCAGTTGGTGATGCGACGCTGCCAATATGGAAGGATTACTTCAGTTCACTACTGAATCGTCCAGCACCATCAGTACCTGAGCTCCCGCATGTTCAGAAAGCACATTACGATGTCAGTGAGGAACCGCCGACTGAATCTGAAGTTTTGGATTGTGTCCGGAAAATGAAGAATGGGAAGGCAGGAGGAGATGACAACATCACTGCTGAAATGCTGAAAGCTCTTCCTGCGTCTGGGATTCGTTAATTGACCAACACCATCCGTGCCATATGGATGAGCGAAAGGATACCCGATTCGTGGAGACATGCGATCATCGTACCTATTCATAAGAAGCTATCCGTCAAGGATCCTAAGAACTACAGAAGAATCTCTCTACTTCGTGTCTTGTACAAGGTTTTAGAACGAATCATTCTCGAGCGACTTATCAAACATCGTGGAGGAACGAGCAGAGATGAGCAAGCCGGTTTTCGACCTGGAAGATCGGCCACTGACCAAGTCTTCGTCGTGAGAAGAGTAATTGAATTGTGGCAGCGGTATTCGAAGCCATCACAGCTTGCTTTTTTGGACTTTGAAGCCGCGTTCGAATCTCCTCATCGTGATCGATTGCTCAATGCTCTGCGAGCAGATGGAGTCCCGGAAAAGTATGTTCGGTTAATCGAGGACATGAACAAAGGAACAACAGCAGCAGTTCGTACACCTGTAGGATTTACGTCAGCTTTCGGGATGAAAACAGGAGTAAGGCAAGGAGCCGTTGCAGGACCTTTTCTTTTCAACTTCGCCGTTGATGACATCATGCGAAGAGTTGCAGAACAGTTTCCTGCGGATGTGATCCTAACACCATCAGGACGCTCCCTTGTCGACCTGGAGTACGCCGACGACATTGTGTTACTCGCTGAAAACAACGCAAAACTGCAAAGGATTGTGAACCTCGTTTTGAAGTATGCCGCAGCCTATGGACTTCGTCTTCGTCCTGAGAAATGCGAGCAGATGTGGGTCTCTCAGAGGCCTTCAACGGGAGTTTGTGTGGACGGACAGCGTATCGAACTGGTGAACGATTTCTGTTATTTGGGCTGTTTGCTGGAAAGCGATGGTAGTTATGCAGCGGATTTTCGACAACGATGTGCGAAAGCTACGTCTGCATTTAATTCTCTAACCAAGTGTTTGTGGTCTACCACCATCGCGAAGGAAGTCAAGTTGCGCGTCTACCTATCCGCTATTCGCCCTATAATGATGTACGGATCGGAGAGATGGCAGCACCGAAGACGCAGATGGAAAGGTTGGATTGCACGGAGAGGAAGCTGTTTAGGCGTTTGCCTGGATATTTCTGGCCGCGTGTACGTCATAACGAAGACCTTTACAAGGGAATCGAAGCAGTACATCAACGCTTGACACGAAGGAGGTGCCAGCATCTCCCAACGCAATCTCAAGCAGCAATGGAAAGTCGACTTCGACTGCTCGGGCATATACTAGGAAGAACGCCGGATCGTCACGTACAACACGCTTTAAGAATGCTTCCGAATCCTGTCTACGAACGGCCACTTGGGCGTAGGCGAAAGTTCTGGACGGGAGTGGTTAAAGAGGGTTTGAAGTCACTCGGCATCGAAAGGCAAATCAGGCGCGAAGTTTCGTTTCACAGGAAATGGAATAGTGACAGCTGAATGGAATGTGTTCAAATTGTGGCTGAAGACCGTGAAAAATGGACACGGCTGACTACTAGGACGGCACACCTGGGTGAAGATGCGGAAAGACCGCGTCAGGCGAAAGCCAACCGACCAAGTCAAGTAAGTCATACGGTAGTTCGGTCAAAGTCTCAGATTTGTCTCAAAGTTTCTATGTGAGGGTTATTTGGGGTGCTGAATACGAATTCAATGTTCAATTGTCGATTCTCAAAATATTGAGGTAGGTTTTGCCTCTTAAATGGCATGTTTCCTACAGTAACCTACAGTAAACCTTAAATTTTCGACAAGTGAACCCCAGATTCGTGTTAAGCACCCCAGATTAATCCTATATACTTTTTTTTCGGCGAAATCTAAAAATTTTTTTCAAAAACACCCTAAAAATTGCATGAGGGGTTCGCTTACCTTGCCGTGAAGCTTTACAAACGCTCATAACTTCATTCAGGGTGAGTCTAGGCAGCTGCGATGGGCATATTCGGACTTTTCGTCCGAAAATGGTTCAGAAAAGTACATTTCATTTGAAATGCTTACTATGACTTATGGTGGTTTTATTTTAAAGCAAGCACTTTTAATAAAAAGAATTCAAACTGGAGATTCGCTGCATACACAGGCTTATCATTGAGAGCAAGAACGGGAAGAAAACGCGAGCATGGACGAGTCGGGGTCGGTCTTTTCTCTCTAGGGACTGCTTTAAGCTTCCCGTGGGGATTTGGAAAACCGCGTTGACGTTGCTGTAGGTTTCCGGCAGTACATAAATGACCCAAGCTTTGAATTCCCTGATTAGCTGCGGGGATTCCAAAAATGGCATTTTGATTGCTTCACAAAAAAGGTGAAGGTACCAACCCATCAGGAGATTTTTGGGGTGTTCAGAAAACGTTTTTTTTCCGATTCAGCTCAAAACTTTCAAAACTTAGGGTTGCTGCAGGTTACGGTAGGCATAATGCTTTTTAACTGGCGTTACATACCTTAAAGATTCGAAAATCGAGAAATAGACCTTGAATTCGTGTTCAGTGCCTCAAATAACACCCACAGAGAAATTTTGATTAAAATTTGAGACTTTGACCGAGCCACCGTATACCCACCGTAATCGTAATTTATCGAAACGGTTTGCAGGCGTTTTCCGGCAAAATTTCCCCCATTTTAGAGCTTCGGACAAAATCAGATGGAATTTTTCAAATATCGACAAGTGGGCCACAGATTCGTAATCAGCACCCAAAACAAACCATAGAAACAAGTTTTCAGCTCAATCCGAGGCAATTTTTTACACATCCTGAAAATCGCCATTCGTGTACTCTTTTTATCTGCGCTAAGCTATAAAAATGGCCACTTTCGGGAACCTCCTGTGGATCTCTGAGGACCTTGGGATATTTGAAAAACGAATGATCAATGATGTGTCCCATACCTTCGACTATCAACACATGGTTTCATAAAAGCCCACCGGAAATGTAAGGCAAGCCCTAGTTGGTATTCGTCTCATATTCCTGCCAGCCGGTTGGCAGGTCCAGAAAATGCCTCAACAAGCACGCCAACCGCGTGGGCGGACAGCCTTATTCGGAAGGACTTTACGCCTGACGCGCCAATTTTGACGAGGCGTCGCGTACTATAAATACGCCTTAGCAAGAACTACCCATTAAAATAAGGTGCATAATCTCAATATAACTTTCTAGAGCCTAGAAGCAGTTGAGAACCCATTTTTTAAATTTCTTCAAAAATTAAACGAACATACTAGAGTATAGTATACAGCAATGTAGGTAGGACCTGGTGAGGTTGCGGACTCCTCCTAACATACGGTAGTTTGTTAGTGGTATCACTTATTTTTCTGGACACTATCAGGTTACAGTTTAGAAATAGTCCGCAACCTCACCAGATCCTACTTCTATTGCTGTAGACTATATGTCAACGAATATTCGGCCGAATAAACGAATATTCGAACAATTCAATTATTCGGAAAAGTCAAATTTTCGAATAACTCGATTGTTCGAATATTCGGAAAAGTTAGTTTTTCAAATAATTCGTCTATTCAAATATTCAAAAAAGTTAATTTTTCAAATAATTCGTTTATTCGAATATTCGAAAGAGTCAACTTTTCGATATATTAGTTTCTTCGAATATTCGAAAACTTTTAATCGTTTGATATAGTCTAGAACATACCCTGCCAACCTCTGCAGCGATGAACGTAGGGGACACAACATGGGTTCCCACGAAGGGCGGTGAGGATACAACACTACTGTCAACATGAAGGGTCTGAAAATTACCGATAGAAACTCTGTTCGAATGATAATGATTTGTATCCAAATTTCCTATATTCTCATGGGCCAGGATTACCAGGATTATACGTAGCTTTGAGCAACTCTACCTCAGTCTGAAAAGGGCCGGGATGGATATAAATTCTTTGAACCTCAGAGTTGTTTTTCAGATGAAAAATTTGCGTTATCCCATTTTAGACAAAGGCATCCATCAGAATTGGTCGATCGACTGGGTTCCATTCGGTCGATACCCACCGAAATAGTGACAGACGGTTGCAGGAAACCCACCAAATAAGTCCGTCTGCGACCGTCTGATTGCGTCTGCAATCCACCTAGTCGATGCTGGTGTTCCACGCGCGCACACGAGCAGGGCCAATAAACCCGAGATCGGGTTTTCCGCCCCGGACTCAGTCGATTTTCCGACCAAGTCTGACGGGGCCCAAAGGCGCGGTTTCAATAGGTTCCAACCAGGGATGAGCGGAAATCTTTTTCGGAATTTCGGAAATCGGAACCCTAAAAACCATCGGAACTCGGGAGCTGGGGGAGGACGGAGTACGGGGTGGCGCCGGCGCCAGCCGGCTGGCAACAGTGCCCGCTCTCGGCCGAGTCGCCCCGACAGCGAGATCGATGGCTCGCTCGCTCGTTGATTGGCGATCGGCGGAGATCACGCACGCGAGATCAGGGCCTGTGCGTGAAAGGCAATCGTTTATAAACAAAAAGGGTGAAGATTTCCTATTTCCCTGAAAAATCAGGGAAAACTTTGCACTCATGTCAGAATTTCGCCCACCCGGGGTTCCAACCCCCTGAAAAATCATGGAAAACTTTGCACTCATGTCAGAATCTCGCCCACCCGGGGTTCCAACCCCGGAAAAAATCGGGGAAAACTTCGCATTCATGTCAGAATTTCGCCCACCCGGGGTTCCAACCCCCTGAAAAAAATCAGGGGAAACTTCGCACTCATGTCAGAATCTCGCCCCCCCCCGGGGTTCCAACCCCTAAAAAATAGGAAACCTTCGCATTCATGTCAGAATTTCGCCCACCCGGGGTTCCAACGCCTTCAAAATTCGAAGATTGGGTCCTCTCCGGCAAAAGACTTCAACCCCTAGAAATACTTAGGGGCTGCATGCTTTAATATAGGAAATCTTCACCCTTTTTGTTTGTAACCGATTGCCTTTCACGCACAGGCCCTGATCTCGCGTGCGTGATCTCCGCCGATCGCCAATCAACGAGCTAGCGAGCCATCGATCTCGCTGTCGGGGCGACTCGGTCGAGAGCGGGCACTGTTGCCAGCCGGCTGGCGCCGGCGCCACCCCGTATTCCGTTCTCCCCCTGTACCGGAACTCGAAAAGTCGGGTAATCGGAAATGCAATTACCTGGATAGATTCTAACCACCCATGGTGGCTTCATGTGCCCACCCTACTTCAAATCTATTTACCCTTCAAAACTGTTTCTAATGTCTTGCTGGGAGGAGATCTTTTCCCAATAGAAACACTTAATGAAGGCTTAATCTTCTTTCTCATTTTTTCACAAAATTCGGATACACGACGAAAACCGAGAAACCAGACTAATGCTGCTTAAAACTCGCTTAAATTAAGTATTTTCAGGTAGCCAATATAGATATCATGACTTCGAGACAACACACACTAATTGACTGTTGCACAATAAAATATCATTTTATGTACTGTAACTTAAATAGTGAGTGTAACCCTTCTATAACAAGGACTATATAGACAACAAAAAGTAGACCAAAGTACAGATGGGCGAAAATACTGTAGTAGGTAATGGGCCCTTGCTAAATATGGTCTAGCCGATGGACGAGGCGCGCTCATTGCGGCGGACCGTGCGGAATCCGCGACACCACCGGCTAACAGTTTCGATCACCCGTCTACCGTCGCAGCCCCGTCCAATAACTACTCTACATCCTTAGAAGAGAGCATACGTAAGCTGTTCAGACTGTAAGGTCCACTTAAACGTAAACACGGCAGAAGCCCCTATTAGATTCAATAAAGGCATGGACAAACCCAAATCTCCATGAAAAAAAGAGGGCAGTCTGAGAAGAGTTCAACCTAAATCTGACGGAAAAGAGCCCATTTGCAGTGGATTTTTGGTTTATTTAAAGAAAATATAGTCCCGGTCGAAATGTAAATCCCATTCCTTGCTCTTTTTCAAACATCATAACAAACCTCCTGTTCAGGTTTAGCCGTTACAGAACTTCTTAGAGGTGCGGCAGAAAACAATGCGTAACCCCCTAAAGTTGTAATCTTCTACATAGTCATTTCCGGTCCTTTCCGCATTTTGAGGCATTTTCCCAGAAATTGAAAATCGGAATTCCGCTCATCTCTGGTTCCAACACAACGGTCGTGGACAACGAAGGAGGGTTTTTTCGAATGTCTTCCAACTTTTGGGTTATGGAATGGGTATTAGGTATCACTTTGTAGAGAATTAGACGGAGATTCTGATCCTTTTTTTCGGTATTATAGAAATCGAAATTTTTGGGATAAGTATGTTGTCCTGTATACGAAGAGAAGAATTGAAGGGTTAATAAGGTTGAACAAGTCACGGAGCTCGTCTGAAACTACGTCCCCGCGGCGATGGCACCGCAGTCGCCACGGTAGCTACCGGACGAGAGCCAAGGCCGCTACTGCAACTGGACGGGGACCGCGGTTGCATTTCGACCTTCGGTTGCTGTCCGGGCGGTGACACCGCGAAAAAGGAGGTTTTTAGAGTTTGATCGCGGCGCGACGTCATGCTACATGATTGAATCGACGTGCAGCGCGTTATCGATTGGTGCCCACAGGTGCCATTTAATCGTGCCGCGCTGCGATATCACTCTAAGATAGGCCCAAGGGGAGACGCGTCCACTCCGGGCAAATGTTATCTGAGTAATGCACTACGGTCTTTCAAAGATAACCTCGCCAGTCAAGGAGGTCTTCGAACCAGCCCGAACCAACTATAGGAGCTGTTCCTTAATCGTTCAGCGAAACACTGGTCAAGCACGACACTGACGTTTTAGGTATAACTGGTGCTTCTGCTCAAAAGAGTAAGCCGTAACGCAGCTGCTTTGAGTACCTGACCCGCAATATAGTAATGTTGAGAGATTTAGCAGCGTTGCAGCTTTTTTTACGCAGGATAAGGGACGCCGCTATTCACAGAATTTTATGTCTTCCATCGCGGACTCAGGTATAGACTTCACTTATGCTTCAATGGGGTCACTTCTATAAAGTATGGACTTGGACGTGAGTTCTTCGCAGTGGGAATAAAAGAAGGGTATGGTTCTCCAACAGAATATCTGCGAATCCTGCCTCTTCTGCAACAGGAAACTCCATTGTAGCGCTAGGCTGAAATAAGTCTAGATTTGATTTTTGTACGGATAAAATTTGTAGGTTTCGAATCACTATATCAATCAGCGCATACGCCGTTACCCAGGAGCAACATGGCAATAGCACGAAGCGGCAGCCAAGTGTGTGAATCAAACGCCATTGGCCAAGGGCACCATATACCGCCTCCAACGTCATGTTGCAATTAGATAGGAAATAAATGTTGCTTATCGTGAGAAGCTTTGAGCTATTGGCTCGTGTATGGCTGTGAGAGCGCCTCATATTGGGGAATGCCACAACAAAAATTGTAAGTAACCCTTAAAAAAAATTTGCGGGGCCACCTCTGCACCTTCAACAGTCCCAAATTCCCACCAAGACAACAATTGAAAAAGTGTCACACGCGTTGCACTACCGTGCGCGCCCAAACTCAGGCTATTGAGATTAACGCCCCCTCCCAGAAATTTGAGAAAAGAACCAAATCTGAAATAATTTGAGTTACGAACTTCAGAGTCCATGTGGTCCTTGGAAGTTGAAACTCGTCCAACGGCAGCCTGGAATTTTTATATCTCCTTTGTGCAGCGTGAAAATATGGTAGAGGCTGTGAAAACGCCAAATTCCCAATTTTCATTCGCGTGCCGGCGAGAAGCCGAGTTCAACGACCCAGTCCAGAACAGGCTGCCGAGATGTCGTACGTTCGTGCCGTGGCAGTGTGGGGGAAAGTAGTTCGCCTAAGTGCAAACCGGCGTCAACTCTTCCGAGAAGAGGGTTTTTGTCATGGGAGAGGTGCTGGTCGGCCGCAGCTCTCCTGGGGATTTCACTAAAAAGAGCCGGCGTCGAGAGGAATCCAGGTCCAGTGCAGAAGTATCCATGTGCCACCTGCAGCAAGGTTGTCACCTGGCATAAATAAGCGTTCAGTGCTTCGGATGCCAAAGGTGGGTGCACTTCTACTGTTTGGGCCTCAGTTCTGTGAGGCATCATGACCCATCCTTTCGTTGTGTTCTATGCTCTGCCCCCAGCAACTCTGATTCCTCAATTACCAACCGCCCCCTCTCCATTGTTCACATTAATCTCAACGGCCTTCGCAACAAGTTATCTGAACTCTCTCTATTCGCACGTTCTCATCACCCGGATGTTATCATGGTTCAAGAAACCAAGCTCTCTCCATCTACCACTTATCCCCAGCCTAACATTTCGAGATACACCGCCTATCACATGCCGAGGTCTGCTATTTGAGGGGCGGAGTGTCTACTTTCGTGCAATCTGCTTTACCTTCTCATATTATTCCTAAAACTCCTAAAGACGGTACTCTTAAGTACGTTCCTGTCCACCTCCCCCTCAAAACCCCATTATCTCTATTCAACATCTATATCCCCCCTGTAACATCTTGTCCCCCGTCATACAACCTCATACCCCTCCTTAAGCAGTTGCACGATTGCTCACTCTCCGCTTCAGCTGTCTGTGCGGATGACTTCAATGCTCACTTGTTCTGTTCTGCACTTGATTCTGACGCCAGAGGGGATGACGTCGAGGAATGGGCTGAAGAGTGAGATCTGGTTATTCTCAATGATGACCAGCCCACTTGTCTCCCTCCCAACGGCCGACCTTCTAGCCCAGATATCTCTCTTGTTACTTCCAATCTTTCTAATGCTTGCACGTGGTCCACATCCACAACTCTCTCCAGTGATCACATTCCCGTCTTTGTATATAATGATCTCTCTGACTCTCTTGGTTTACGTCATCGTACTTATCTTATTTTAGGCTTAGCAGACTAGACCCTGTTCAGATATGTTGCACTACGCCATGCGGTCGACTACCCATGGAATGGTGATGTGCATCAGAAGGAGCGCCATCTAACAAGTGCCATCCGCAAGGCCATGAAAGCAGAAATTCCTGAGGGTCGTAGACCTTTTTCCCAGAAGTCAGCAGGGAGATACTGCAGAAGATAAGAATCAGAGATGAGAAGAGAGCCGCTGACCATCTAGACCCGGAAATTGCTGTGCTGGATAATGAGATCAAGAAGGATCTGGATAAGAACAAGAAGGAGTGATGGGAAAAGTTCACTGAAAAGCTGAATTCCAAGGCGGACGGAAATACGACGTGGAAAGTGTTGAGGAAAATTTTCGGCAAGTCCGCTCCCTCGATGAGCTCCGGTATTGAGTGCGAGGAGAACGTCTTCAAATCAGGGAAAGCAGCTCCTTATGCGCTCGGCAAGCCTTTCTTCATCACACGTGCCAAGCGAGGCGTTCAAAACAGAGTCACGTTTAGAGAGCTGAGCAAGTTGCCGCTCATCAACGCTTCTGAGGTCTTCACTCTCACCCAAATAGAGAAGGCTATCAAAGAACTGCGTTATTCGAAGGCTATCGGACCTGACGGTATCTCCGCAGCCATCCTGAAGAAGCTTCCCACGGAACTTCTACCGATGCTTGCAGATATCATTAACACTTCTTTCCGGACCTGCATTCTACCCAAAGCTTGGAAGACAGCTAATGTGATACCGTTACCGAAGCAAGGCAAGTCCCAAAGCACGGCAAAAGGCTTTCGACCAATAAGCCTGGTATCGCCCGTCGCCATATTAGCTGAAAAGTTGATCGTGAGGGACCTAGCTGATCAAAATAAGCGACAGCAGCATCAGCATGGGTTCAGGAAACTTCACTCTACTACTACTGCTCCACTGGAGATCGTGAGCTTTGCGGTCGATGGGTTCAACATGAGAAAGCCCCTGAGAACGGTGGCCGTTGCCCTTGACCTGAGCAAAGCGTTTGACTCTGTTAACTTGGGACTGCTGTCCGAGAAACTGCTCAAGTCGTCGCTACCATCATGGCAGAAGCGATGGATTGCAGCGTTCACTAAAGGCCGCCGGGCTAAGGTTCAGTTCCAGAATCACGTATCCTATAGCATTCTAATAGCAGCCGGTGTTCCGCAGGGCGGAGTGTTGTCTCCTGCCCTATTCAGCCGGTATCTTGAGGATCTACCCGAGCCACCGTGGAATATAAAGATTGTTTTGTACGCCGACGACATCACCATCATGTGCCAGGACCGTGACCTGCAAGTAGCCACTAACAAGACTCTATTCTGCTCATGTCTTACGTCAACACGATCGACAGCAGCCGACCAGACGCATACCCGGACTGCGGTGCTCCCGAACGCAACACGGCGCACTTGTTCATGTGCCCGAAGAGACCTACCTCCTTAACAACAATGGACGAATCCTGTGAAGGCCGCCCAGTTTCTCAACCTATGACAAAAACCACTTTGAGGCTGCAGAAGAAGAAGAAGTCCAGAACAGTTATGGGAGATGACCCTTAAAGGCACAATCCAACCTCAGAGACAATTCTTGATATTTTGGTCCGGTCGCCGTCTGTAGCAACCCTGCCAAGCGCGGAATCTCAATTCGCTCAAATAGGCGAGAAAAAGCTAGGAAAAAGTCAACCACGCCCCTTGAAAGAAAAAATGGGCAACGCCCACTGGCAGGTTTCCGACCTAAATAGGGAAAAGCGCGAATGATTTTATTCAAAATCTATGTTCTTCCTTTAATTTTCGGTCTGGCTATGTATTGCGACCTGCTACAGAATGATGGCTGCAAATAACGAGAAAATACAGGCTCCAGACAACTCGTCCACGAACTCCTACCAGTTCAAATTCTAAAATCTTGAGGAGCCGTAACTCAGTTCGCAGTGAGTTCTGAGCAATTCTGGAGACACCAATGTGATCAGCGTAAAATGTTCTACAGGATCGGCAGAAAATCGAAAAATCGATTCTGAGCTTGAACTGTGTCTTTAATCGTTCAGCGAAACACTTGTCAAGCATGACACTGACGTTTTTCTTGCGAGTGGTGCTATTGCTCAAAGAGTAAGCCGTAACGCAGCTGCGTTGAATAACTGGCCCGCAATGTGGTAATGTTGAAAGATTTAGCAGCGTTGCAGCTTTTTTACGGAAGATCAGGGACGCCGAAATTCATATCATGTTTATGATGTCCTGTTCCATCACGTACTCGGATATCAGGGTACGGCACGAGGTATGAACAAGACCAATTTGCTCAGATCCCCCCCAAAGCCGTATTTGGTCAGATTTTTGTTGTTGTAAAATTTGGAGAGTAGCACTATCGATTTCTTCAAAGAAAAAACGGAATGTAAACAATGTATACCCCCATTCAGTATTGTCCATTAGATGAGCTAAGACCCCCTCCTTCACCCCCCTCAAAATTTGAAGGTTGAGAATCACTATATCAGTTACCGCATACGCTGTTACCCAGGAGCCACATAGCCGTAGCAAGAAGGGGCAGCCGAGTGTGTGAATCAAACGTCATTGCCCAAGGGCACCATACGACCGCCCCAAGATCATTTTACAGTTACACAGACAATAACTGTTCCTTATCGTGAGAAGCCTTGAGCCATTGGCTCGTGCTTGGCTAGGAGAGCCCCTTATCCAAAATTGCCACCTTACGACAGCACCTCTGCAGCTACTGCAGTCCCAATTTCCCACCAACACAACAATTAAAAAAATGTCACACGCGTTGCATTACCGCGCGCGCTCAAGCTCAGGCTATGAAAATTCATGCCCCGTCCCAGAAATATGAGAAAAGAACTAAATCTAACAGAATTTGAGTTACGAGCCTTAGCTCTGCGAGATGAAAATATGGCACATGCTGTAAACACGCCGACCTCCCAATTTCTAGCCAGCGGGCGTGGAGGTCAAGAGCGTTCAGCGGCCGAAAAGAGCAGCACGGAGCGCACACGTATTGAACGCAAGGGAATTTGAAATTTTTTACGGAAAAGAATTTTGCGTTTTCAATACTGATTTTTGACCATTCGCATGAAATTGAAGTTACTCTCCAAATCGGAACGAAACTCAGGCCCGCACTTGCGGTCAACCGTTGGTGCATGACGCAGTACGATGATAATCAAGTAATGGTAATGATAATCGTACCGGGAACACGCATTATCATCGTGATATGTGACGCAACAGCGGTTGTCTGCATGTGCGGACCATAATTTCGCTGGGATAGCTACAGTACTTCGGATGAGACTGTCATCAGTCATGTATCTTTGACCTCGCTACGACCGTTTACACTCAGCCCCAGTCAGTCGCGGTGGACTCAATGAACCGACCTGGGCCAGTTCTCTCTGAGTCTGAATTCGAACGCAGGTGAGGACCCCTCTGAACGAAGGCACAGACATTTTTCAAGTTACGCCTACAGGCCAACCGACTTCTTTTACGCTCTCCGGAAAATCGCACCAAGTTTCGATCAGAAATTTTGTGTGCGGTTGTTCAGTGAGCTAAACAGAGATGTGGGGCCCTTGTGTCGATATTGTGGGGTTTGCTGTTAGTCACGGTGGATATGATGACGTTTGGGGTGTCAGTTCCCAACTCAATATTTCAGAACTAGGTCTCGAAAACAAGCTCAGTTCCCCCCCCCCCCCACTCCAAGTAACGCCCACAACAAATCTTCGAGCTAAACTTGAGACGACGACCAAACTACCGTACACCCACCGTAAGGCACCGTAATCGACGGGAAATCGGACAACGGTTTCAGATTATTGTTAAGCACGCCTCAGAAAAATCGACACAAAATCTATTCTACCATTATGGGAAAAGTCAAATGTCGTATAGGCAGTGGAAATGCTCCCTCGAGCCTGAACAAAATATTTCGATGACTTTCGAAAACCGGTGACTGAACCTCAGGTTCAGGGTCAAGCGGTTACTACCACTATTACGTAGCAACAGTAGGGCGCAATTTTTGGGAACTATTGAAAATCTTAGAGGGGTGAAGTGAAAAAAAAAATTCCAGGCGGAAATCGGAATCACTCCACGGTACCCGTCAGCAGGGTAGAGGGCGATGTTAATAAACAAATACAAAGAAAAATTACCAAGAAAATACATTTTGCTTGGGAAAACTCAGCCCTCAGAGAAAAATTCAGAGAAATGTAATGATTTCCAACCCTATCAAATTTTTTAGGTCACCAGGGAAGACGCACCTCCGTCGAGATCAGGTTACGGCGCGCGGTGTGGATATC
This sequence comes from Aplectana chamaeleonis, assembly GCA_029168955.1. Lineage (NCBI taxonomy): Eukaryota > Metazoa > Nematoda > Chromadorea > Rhabditida > Cosmocercidae > Aplectana > Aplectana chamaeleonis. The sequence goes on from JAPDOI010000741.1 coordinate 110,217, forward strand.
CACCCCGGGGGGGGGTCTGAGCTGCCCAAGGGTGGAGTGTGGGAGGGTCTGAGCTTCACCGGGAGGCCAAGTGAAGCATTCTGAATGAGGGTAGAGGTCGTGTTTTTTTACGGAGAATTCGGTTATGCCGCCAAATTTACACGAAATCGTGTTGTAAGCAAATTAGAGTAAAGGTCAAAATGATAGTAGGGTTTTCCTAAAGTTAAGTGTGAATTTTACAACAAAAGATATTTCAAACTCCCGGGAGTGGGTCTGAGAAAATCGCCAAAAATATTTGACCTAGTAATGCTTCTGGGGGGGGGTTCGGGAAAAACGTCAAAGTTTTGCTCCTGGAAGGAGCGAGTCTGAGTACAATTGGTCTCGTCCATACCTTGGGCCGTACCCTGGTCGAGACCTAGGGCGACGGTCAGCTTGACCCTTCATCCCATGGAAATATTCAAGTCAGATCTTGATCGTTTCAAACTAGCGGTTAAGGAACCTGCTGATTAACATAAGGTAAGAGCCTAACCCACAAACTAAATAAGGAAAAACCGTTCACGAATTTGTGCAGAGTGGTTGAAAGCAGCTCCGGAGACAACATCCGGAATGTTCACTCAAAAACTGTGCGGAAAAAAGTGTGTTTATTTTGAAAACACTGCTACATATCGCTAATAACACCTACCCTCTAAACAAGAGGAACTGACTCTAAAATTTCAGTGGTGTCGCCTTTTTTTTCAGGAGCTAAACGAACTTGATGGCAGCGTGCACGGTGAAAACAGTCTTCCGATTTTCAACAGAATTAGAGAGGTCCGAAGCCAAATGCAACATTATTGTCGGGAAAAAGGGTAAAAATTACCCTATTTCGCCCCCCCCCCCAAACGCGGGTGTGGCATGCCCGCCCCGCCCACTATCTCGACGGCTGTTGAGGAAGTCGGCGGGCTGGACATACCACAACACATCTAACTGGGCACGCTCCCATCTATTGCTCAGAAAGTAACCAAACACTCAATTCTGATCAAATGCATACACGATCCCGCCAAACCCACATACCTGATCATCATATTTCAGCGAAAAATCACCAGGAACGGTTGCTTCACCATCAGGAGACTCCACTGGCTCGATGGGCTAAAATAGTCAGTGCATACGCTGTCACCCAGAAGCCACATGGCTATAGCACGAAGGGGTAGCCGCGTGTCAGAATCAAACGCCATAGCCCGAGGGCACCCCACGACCACCTCCATGAAATTGTTTTCATTTTCTGCGCATACCCAACAGAGTTTTGTCGCGAGCGACGACACTGTGGCGCACACAAGCAGAGACACCGGTCTGGTTCAGATCTTATCCTGAACCAACTTTGCGGCAGCACCTCTGCAGCTACTGCAGTCCCAAATTTCCACCAACAGAGACAACCGGAAAAATGTCACACGCGTTGCACTACCGCGCGTGCACAAGCTCAGGCCATGGAAATTCATGCCCCGTCCCAGAAATTTGAGAAAATAACCAGACTTAGAGAAGTTGATTCACGAACCTCAATGACCACTTTGTTTCCGACCTCAAAACGGAAGGGTGTACCAACTGGAGCCTGAAAGTTTTTAATATCATCTTTTCTGCAGTGTAAAAATATGGTACAGGCCGTACAAACGCCAAACCCCCAACTTCATTTTTGACGTGCGGGCGTGGAGCGGAGGTCAAAGACAGCGAAAGAGCGTTCGGCAGCCGGAAAGAGCAGGTTTATTTTGCGTTTTCAAAATTGAGGGTGGTTCATTCGCAGATGAAAGAAGTTACTGTCCTTATCGGAACGAAACTTCGGCCCACATTCGAGGACAATCGTTGCTGCATCACGCAACACGATGATAATCATGCCATGACGAAGGTAATAGTGCCGGGGATACGTATTATCATCGTGATGGGTGACGCAACAGCAATTTTCTGCAAGTGCGGACCAGAGTTTCGCTGGGATAACGACAGTACTTCGGGGGAGACTGCCAACAGTCATGCACTCTTGACCCCGCTACGACCGTTTACACCTAGCCTCAGTCAGATAGAATGGACCCAATGGACCAACCCGAGGCAGATCTCTCTGTATTTGTGACCGCATTCAGGTGAGGACGCCTCTGAACTAAGGTACAAACATTTTTAGAGAAGGTTGGCGGAACTCTGTCCCATTTACAATAATATACGTGCACGGAGTTTGCGCCAACCTTCAATAAGGAACGAAAGTATCGTTAAGATCGCCGGTGCCCATAGTACCCGAACATTTCAGAACCGGATCTCGAAATCGAGCTTAGCACCGGCCACCCCCCGCCACCCCAAAATAAAACTAACGCCCACAAAAAATCTCGGAGCCAAATTTGGGACGTTGACCAAACTATCGTAACTCAATGGCAGCCTCTGCTTACACGAATGTTCTCGTGCTGCATCCATACTATCATAGCGTGACTATAGCTAACTCAGTTTAGCTCACCAAAGGGTTTGAAGCAGATTACTTTTCCTCCAGCAATTTTACAGGCCCCTGTGCCCAGAATTTCATTTTTCAGCGAAAATTTCACAAAATATTACGAACCCCACTGCACCGGATCGCAACCCTGCCACCAACCCTCCGCGGCGCACAAATTTTACAACAACAAGTAGGTCAAACTCCCGGGAGCGGGTCTGAGAAAATCGCCAAAAATATTTGACCTAGTAACGCTTCTGGGGTAGGGGAGTGGTCCGAGAAAATAGTCAAAGTTCTGCTCCTGGAAGGAGGGGGTCTGAGTACAATTGGCATCGTCCATACCTCGGGCCGTACCTTGGTCGAGACCTAGGGCGACGGTCAGCTTGTCCCTTGATCCCATGGAAGGATTCAAGTCAGATCTTGAACGTTTCCCACTAGCGGTTAAGGAACCTGCTGATTGATATTAGGTGAGAGCCTAACTAACCAACTAATTAAGGAAAAACCCTTCAGGAATTCGTGCAGAGTGGTTGAAAGCAGCTCCGAAGACAATATCCGGAATGTTCACCCAAAAACTGTGCGGAAAAAAAGTGTATTCATTCTGAAAAGACTGCTACATATCACTAATAAGGCCTTCCCTCTAAACAAGAGGGATTGACTCTAAAAATTTAGTGGTGTCGCTTTTTTTAAGGAGCTGAGCCAACTTGATAGCAGCGTGCAAGGTGAAAACGGTCTTCCGGTTTCCAACAGAATTAGAGAGGTCCTATGCCAAATGCAACATTTTTGTTGGGAAAACGGCTGAAAATGAGTTAAATATCGCCCTATTTCGCCCCCAAACGCGGGTGTGGCATGCCCGCCCCGCCCACTATCTCGACGGCTGTTGAGGAAGTCGGCGGGCTGGACATACCACAATACATCTAACTGAGCACGCTCCTATCTATTGCTCAGAAAGTAACCAAACACTCAATTCTGATCAAATGCATACACGATCCCGCCAAACCCACATACCTGATCATCATATTTCAGCGAAAAATCACCATGAACGGTTGCTTCACCATCAGGAGACTCCATTGGCTCGATGGGCTAAAATAAGTCCACATTTCGTTCTTGCACGGATAGAAACTGTAGAGTGAGAACCACTATACTAGTCAGTGCATACGCTGTTACCCAGAAGCCACATGGCTATAGCACGAAGGGGTAGCCGCGTGTCAGAATCAAACGCCATAGCCCGAGGGCACCCCTCGACCACCTCCATGAAATTGTTTTCATTTTCTGCGCATACCCAACAGAGTTTTGTCGCGAGCGACGACACTGTGGCGCACACAAGCAGAGACACCGGTATGGTTCAGATCTTATCCTGAACCAACTTTGCGGCAGCACCTCTGCAGCTACTGCAGTCCCAAAATTCCACCAACACAACAACCGAAAAAATGTCACACGCGTTGCACTACCGCGCGCGCACAAGCTCAGGCCATGGAAATTCATGCCCCGCCCCAGAAATTTGAGAAAATAACCTAGACTTAGAGAAGTTGATTCACGAACCTCAATGACCACTTTGTTTCCGACCTCAAAACGGAAGGAAGTACCAACTGGAGCCTGAAAGTTTTTAATATCATCTTTTCTGCAGTGTAAAAATATAGTACAGGCTGTACAAACGCCAAACCCCCAACTTCATTTTTGACGTGCGGGTGTGGAGCGGAGGTCAAAGACAGCGAAAGAGCGTTCGGCAGCCGGAAAGAGCAGGTTTATTTTGCGTTTTCAAAATTGAGTGTGGTCCATTCGCAGATGAAAGACGTTACTGTCCTTATCGGAACGGAACTTCGTCCCACATTCGAGGACAATCGTTGCTGCATCACGCAACACGATGATAATCATGCCATGACGAAGGTAATAGTGCCGGGGATACGTATTATCATCGTGATGGGTGACGCAACAGCGATTGTCTGCAAGTGCGGACCAGAGCTTCGCTGGGATAACGACAGTACTTCGGGGGAGACTGCCAACAGTCATGCACTCTTGACCCCGCTACGACCGTTTACACCTAGCCTCAGTCAGATAGAACGGACTCAATGGACCAACCCGAGGCAGATCTCTCTGTATTTGTGACCGAATTCAGGTGAGGACGCCTCTGAACTAAGGTACAAACATTTTTGGAGAAGGTTGGCGGAACTCTGTCCCATTTACAATAATATACGTGCACGGAGTTTGCGCCAACCTTCAATAAGGAACGAAAGTATCGTTAAGATGGCCGGTGCCCACAGTACCTAAACATATCAGAACCGGATCTCGAAATCGTGCTTAGCACCGCCCACCCCCCAAAAAACTTTCGCCCACAAAAAATTTTGGAGCCAAATTTGGGACGCTGACCAAGCTACCGTATACCCACCATAACGTAAAACTCAATGGCAGCCTCTGCTTACACGAATGTTCTCGTGCTGCAAACATACTATTAGAGCGTGACTATAGCTAACTCATTTTAGCTCACCAAAGGGTTTGAAGCAGATTCCTTTTTTCCAACAATTTTATAGGCCCCTGTCACCAGAATTTCAGTTTTCAGCAAAAATTTCACAAAATATTACGAACCCCACTGCACCGGATCGCAACCCTGCCACCAACCCTCCGCGGCGCACCCCCAACCCCTGAGGATCTCCTTACCCCAGCGCCGAACCTTATTTAACGTCTTAGATAGTTCGGCACCCACGAGTCTAATCGAGGCGAATACTACTCTTCAACTTCCAACAACACATAAAAGTGGGTTGGAAAGGTAAATAGAAGGGTTATTAAAAAGTTCTCAAAAAATAAGGTATTTCGGAAAAATGTACACGCAGGGTTTTGAATTCGACTTGAGCAGGGTTGCGACTCGGTGCAACGAGGGGTCGTGAAAATTTTGGCAGAAAAATAAGAATTGGGGGTGGGGCTCCTATTTTTTTTTGGAGAAAAAGTAGTATTCTCCAAACCACTAAATAAGCTAAAATGGGGTAGTAATAGTTGTTTTCTGATAGTAAGATTGCAACCCGAGAACAGCTGTCGAAATTTCTATTCAGAGCTTATTCGGTGTGCTCATTACAAATTTGACGCCTATTTGATCAGGGGGAAACGTAAAAATTCTACAATTTTTTTCGGAAATTTTGGTCAACGGGGAAGTGGGTCGCAACTCAATCGAAATAGGAGCAGCGGCCTGCTCAACCCTGACTACTACCTCGCCGGCCCCGCCGACTCATTCAATAGGCTGGTGGTCTTTAATCTTCTCTGGGCCAAATTCCGGTCCTCAATTGCGTCTCGACACGCTTTGCGGCCGCACGCTCCCGAGTCAGAAGAGCTTCCAGCGCCGCAGCCGCCGATCTGATGACTCTAGGTGGGTTTTGGTAAAACTGGAAACTAAACAAAGTAGGAAAAAATTGTATAAAAAAACAACATCGAGTCGGCTTTGGCGCTGGAAACTCGACTGACTCGAGCGCGTGCGGTCGCGAAGCGTGTCGAGACGCTTTTGCGGACCGGAATTCGGCCCAGAGAAGCACAGTACATAAAGTGCAAGGTCTAACCTCTGAGCATGACTGACATGAAAAATCTACTCACCTGATCAGCAAGATGCGCGTCCGATTCACTGTGGAATCGCTTACGAGACTGAAACCAACTTCGACAGATTTTGTTGTGATACACTTAGACTATCATAAAGTCTGTCCGAAAGAGACCGTCCGTCCATGCGGTAGGCGTGCGGGTTGAGCAACCGGCATGTGGATATTCTTCGGACCTGCCTTCGGTTGCCAGGAGTAATAGACAAACCAGCTGTCATGCCGGCCGCCCTGACGGCTGGCTAGACAAATACTGAGCAATTTCCAAGTCAGCTGTCTGCAGCCACGCGAAGACTAGTTCGAAAAAAAAAACGCCCGATACGCAAGCCGACCGCGTGGGCTGACAATCTCATTCGGACAGACTTTACTAAATGTGTAAGGTCGGCTATGGATTTCCTATCTAAATACGCTTCGATCCAACATACTTTTTGAAAAACTGTAGCAGCCGCTTTGCATATGAATCCAACCTTCCTCAAGGCTCATCCATAGCAGGTCGCTTCGATTAGTCGCTGCACTGCCAACACTTCCGAAAACCCTTCGCGGCAACAGATGTTGCACAGAGTAGCGACTGGTTGGAACAGTTTGCAATTTCAGTCGCGATCGCCGAGCGACTGGAGTATTTCAAAGCTGGTCAAAGCGACCTGTTTGATTTGGTTAGGTCGCTTCGACTAGTCGCGCCGCGTCCATGATGGAAGCGCTTCGTACTGTCGAAGCGACTGGTCCACAAACCTTCGTCACAACCTTACGTATGTGGCGCGAAATTGCAGACGTCACAGCTCTCCTCTGTTTCCGAGTGTGATTCATTTCCGTTCTTTGCGTGCGTCTGCGTAAATACGCTGCGTCTCCTTCTCCCCACAATTTCTCGCTGTCTCTACCCTCGCTCGGCACAAGCGCGCGAGGGAACAGAGTAAATCTGTCTCGGAACCAGAGGATACATTTGAAGGGGACAAACGAGTAATCATCGTACATGTACGATGAGAAAGACGAGAGAATTCAATAAAGCTACCGATAAATCAAATTTTATGGAGCACTTCGCTAAAATACTCAATTTAGTTTTAGTTTAATGTTGAGGTTCGAGCCCATCCCTCCTCCCCCCATCGTTTTTTTAAACCATTTTTGCTATAAAACACTCCACAACTAGTTCATAAGAAGGTAAAGGCAACAAAGCCACAAAAACAATGAATGCTGAGAAAATGTTTTTTTGTTCCCGCGGCGTTGTCCGCAATTGTCCGTCTTTTTTACGCGAAATTGCGTCCGCCCGAGCGATTTGAGATCAATCGACGGAGCGATTTTATGCAGCTGCACGGGGCGACTCGAGATCGCGGCAGTATTATTGTTGAAGTCGAAGCGACCAGGTATTAATGAGCCTTCAGACTTCGTTGCTGCCTCGGGGTCAGGTGCTCTCTACACAGCGAGAGTTTTCAGGCGAAGCGCGCGGCCGAAATCACTTCATCCGTAGAGCGCGTTTACCATAAGCTCCGGGCAATCCCTGGCGTTTTTCGATTTTTATAGTTTCCGCCATGATTCTTTGGAGTCGCGGAAGCTTCTTCACAAGACTACTGGTTTCCAGAATCACGTCTCCGATAGTATACCTGTAGCAGCCGGTGTGCCGCAGGGTGGAGTTTTGTCACCTGCCCTCTTCAGCCTGTATATTGAAGACCTACCCGAGCCTCCTGAAGACATAAAAATTGTTGCGTATGCCGACGATATCACCATCATGTGCCGTAATCGTGACATACAGGTAGCCGCAAACAAGATCAGCGACTATCTCGTCGAGCTTAAAAACTTTCTCGATAGTATGATGCTCACAGTTTCCGCGGCGAAGTCTTCTGTTTCGGTATTCACATCTGACCCAAAGGAACACAGCGCCCAACCTGTTGTCAGGTGGGATGGTGACCTCTTGCCTACAGCGCAATTTCCTAAACTGCTGGGCCTCGTTTTGGACCCATCGCTGAAGTTTCACAAAAATGCTGAACAGAAGCAGGCAATTATCAAGGCAAAGCTTAATGTGTTGAGAGCTCTAGGAGGAACGTCCTGGGGTGGCAGCAGAGAGACAATCTTGACGACATATCGAGCTATTCTGCAGCCTGCATTGGAGTATGCTGCACCTGTCTGGCAGCACATCGTGTCCGACAGTTCCTGGACTAGATGCAACGAATTCAGAATGCTGCACTACGAATAGCCACTGGATGTGCAAAAAGCTCACCGATTGAGCACCTTCACGCCGAGGCCCGTATCTTGCCAGTGAAAGAGCATTGTCAGCTCCAGGCTCAGCAGATGTTTATTAATGTCCTTAAGCAACCTAATCATCCGTCGAGAAGACTATTAAATCCCGTGAGAGAGAGATCGATCAGAGTGCCGTTTGCCGATGCTCCGAACAAAGTGAATGTACAGAGATGGACCGACTCGAATCAAGAACGGCTTCGTCTCTTACGCGCGGAGCACACCCGGTTTGTGAAGGATCATCTCGCCAAAGCGGTCGTCAACCCTATTCTCGGTGATGTGCCGCCCAGGGTATGTGATACCGAGTCCGAGCTCGGTAGGCGCGCCAGGTGTATCCTCGCTTCGTTGCGCTGCGGACATTCTCCATTGCTTATGTCTTACCTGCACAGGATCGACATTAGTCAGCCTGACGTGTGCCCGGACTGTGGAAACCAAGGCCACGACACTAAACACCTATTTGACTGTCCGAAGAAGCCAACAACGCTCACTACAATAGACTTGTGGACGAATCCAGTGCTGGTCGCCCAGTTTCTCAACTTGTGACGAAACCCCTCTCAGTGGCTGCAAAGAAGAAGAAGAAGACTACTGGTTCACACCATCAGAAAATTTTAGCTTCTGCCTTTCTTTCTCTCAAACATGAGCAACACATGAGAAACACATGAGCACAGCACTCACTCCGACGAGTAACAGGGGTAAAAATTTCGGGGTGGTACGGGCCAGTATTTCTGTGAGGAGGCTTCAAAAGGTTCAAAAAATCATGAGAAGAGCTATAACAATCTAAAAAGCCGTGGATTGCCGGGAGCTTATGGTAAACGCGCTCTACCGATGAACTGATTTCCGGCGCGCCGGAAAACTCTCGCTGTGCAGAGAGCACCTGACCTACTGCCTCGTGGGCCTAATAGACTAGTAATAGAATAGACTGGTCAACTTGAATGTTCAGTATCAGCCTTCTTGTAGGCACGCTAATACACAAAAGCACAATCCAACCTCTGAGCATGACTGACTCGAAAAAATCTGCTCACCTGCTCAGCATGATGAGCGCGTGATTCGCTGTGGCATCGTTTACGAGACTGAAACCAATCTTGACAGATTTTGTTGTGATACGGTGAGAGTAGCATAATATGTGCAAAATCGGACCTGCTGGTCTTCCCCTTTATCCTCGTTACGAGCTGACCCCAAAGCGGAGAGGCCACCGTGTTCGGGCTCGTCAGTGACACAACCAAGCTGAAGTTCATCCAGCAGTCCACGGTTGAAGTCCAGAGTAATCGAGAAGAAATCCAGAAAATTTACCTGATTGTCTTTGGACATCGCACACGTGGAATTTCGCACAAAAGAAATAAAGGAATCACTTCTGAAAAATCCTTGCTTAATTAATTCAATGAGATTAAGTAACATTCACGTACGCGACACAGCATCGGCCCTACCGTACTCAGAAAAGCAGAATTCTTCGATTTTTCCAGACTTTTCTACTTCCTTTTTTTTTCGCGAGTATGGCGAACATTATAGGAAAGAATAATGCGAAAGAATCACGAAATATGCGATTAAAAGTAACGGTACATTGAAAAATCAAAAAATTCTGTTTTTTTTTGAATTACGCTACGGCAGATGCTGCGGGGCGTACGTGATCTATGTACGATGCGAGCTCGTGAGTGACGCAGAGGAAGCGCTCCTTCTTTAGGCCGCAGTTATACATCAGCGGGACGCTGCGGAAATACAGGGTCAAGCGGAGTTGCAAAATTTCGCAACGGGGGTGGGGGAGGGGGCCGCGAAATTGAAGGTTACGAGGGGATCGCAAAAGTTTTGGACCAAAAACGAAAACTTGGTAAAGGTATCCTGAAAAATTCTCGATATTTTTGGTCACCAAAGGGAAAAATAACCGATCAGCTTTTGAACGCTTGAGCGCAAATACTAAACGAATTCTCGGAGTCTGAAACTTTTAGTAATCAAATATAAACTGCGAAGAAGTCGCTCCCCGAAAAAATTTGAATTTTGCAAGAACAATTGATGGTGGTGTGGGGTCGTTCCGATTTCGAAAAATTACGCAACGCTCCGCTTGACCCTGCGGAAGTTACAAATCAACTACCACTTATGTGCGTTCTAAGTGTGCTGAGACATGCCGAAAAGAAGAGTTGTCACAGGAAAACGCACCGGAAGCCCGCACCAAGCAATTACACACGCCGCGGCACAGAATACTGTATCCTTGCGGGACCTATCTCGTTGGAAATTTGCCAATTTCGATCAGCTGATTATTTTTCAGATCTTAACTTGTTGAAATTGCACCAAAACGACAAAACGAGCACTGCTATGACAGAAGCAATAAATTTCTCGTGACTTTTTGCAATAAACAAGTGATAGAAGCGTGAAGTATCAGACAAATAAAATTGAAACGCTGAGGAATTTTCGGTCCGCAATATTGCGTCGAAGACGTCAATGACGCAAAATTGCAGACGAGTCCCTGATTCGCGAGGCAATCGGCGGCAATTTCATCGCGGGACGTTTCCATTAGGGCCTTTCAGAGTGGCGTCGCTGCGAAATTCGCGGCATCGCTCCTCAGAGCGGGTGAAAAAAGGCGTGGCCTATCGATTGCCGCCCCGTCATATTTCTTTCTCAGCGTCTCTTATTTCTTCGCCGCCCTTTAAGTTTGATCAGGGCGCATAAACATATTGGCGTGCCATCCCTCGCGTGTTCTGCAATCTCAGACATTCTGGAATCGATCAACAAAAACGAGTTATAGGTTTTGATTAATATACCAGGAAACACTACCACCAGTAGAATCACCTTCAACTGAGAAGATTTGCATAACAATAATAGTGTCCACAACAAAAAATTATTAAACGCTACGACGAAATAAATCCTGGATAAACAATTAAATACCATGACGAAATTCATCCTGGATGGCAAACATCTAGTAAAATAGGCAAAAAAATGATTCTACAGAGAGTTAATTGGCAGATAGTAACGAAGGAACACTGACTAATATGAAGAAACTACAGCGACAGCGACAAAAATGGTCGAGACCATTTGCCTCGCAAAACGTCGCAACACGTCGCAGAACGTCGCTCCCAGCTCGCGCCGTCGCTCCCACTCTGGAAGGGCGACGTTCGCTACCGCCGCGCGGCACGGTTTGCGCTGCGTAGCACCCCCCACCTCTTACCGCGTCGCCGCGACAGCGAATTTTTCTGCGACGCCACTCTGAAAGGCACTATTCCGTTGGTGTACAACTACGGCCTTAAACTCTCCGATGGCTGACTCGTTTGGAACAGAGTACAAAAGGTTTGTAGGGGCAGGATAGCGTTACTCTAACTATATATAAGCATACTCAGTGAGCATTTCAAAAGCTTGCCTAAATTTTAAACTGGAATGGAATAGAAACCGCAATTAAGGGGTGTGGAAATGGCCATGAAAAAGATATATTCGAGACTAAAATATTCGAAAAGTCGTATTTTTGAATTAACTTTGAAAAAAAGGAAGGATGAATATAGAATACTTGGAATAGTCGATATTATCTATAATGTTCGACTATGATGTCATAGGATCAGGTTCCGCGCGAGGTAGAGCCCCACAAAGAGGAGGAGGTCTGAACCGCCCAGGGTTGGCGGGTGGGAGCTCATTGAGAGGACCAACTGGACTGTGAACACCTTCGGTATGGATTTTTACTCAAAAATTCAATTTTTTCCTTCAATTTGGATGAATCGACTTTGGAAGCAGTTCGATGGACATTTTGACCATAACAATTTAAAAAAGAACACTTACTCAGAGAGTCGGGGGGTCCGATTCGGCCACGATAGGCTTTCTAATCGGGTACCTAGTTGAGTTGAAAGAAGCTTTCGCAGCAGCACGTGCTGCTTCGAGGAGCACGTGGCCTGTTCGATAGGACTACGTGGCGCAGAGAGAAAAAACCCTTGCCGCAATTCATTTCCCACGCCGCAGCATGTGGCCTGTTCGATAAGACCACGTAGCGCAGGGAGACAGAACCCTTGCCGCGCATTCGCTTCCCACGCAGCAGCACGTGGCCTGTTCGGTAGGACTATGTGGCGATGGGGGGCGGGCCCCCACCCCTTCGATAGGAGCGAGTCTCCGCCAACAAAGATACAATCCAAGTCACGGACCGCAGCAGGGGATCACCCCCTCAGCAGTCCGCGACAGGGACATCACCCTCGCCACGGTCGACAGCGAGGGACCTCCCCTCGCTGAGGACCGTGGGCGAGAACCCCTCAGCGGTCAAAAATCGTCCAGAAAGTGACTTCTAGTCACCTTTCAAGAGCGGCCCTGAAAGGCCGACTGCGCCATCTATAGGATCAGATCCCTTATATACGTGCTGTGCGGCTGATATGCGCCGAGTCAGTTCTGAAGCGATCGATCAAAGTGTTCAATCATGGGCAACTTGGCTCGTTCGTCGTCCAAGCCACATCGTAGTCGAATCGATAGCGCATCGTTGCCGAGTGAAACGGCTATTATTGGCGGCACGTGCTTCACACTTGGACGACGATTAGGCCACGTGGCGCATGGAAAGTACGTGGCCGTATCGTCGTCCAACCGCGTTGTAGTCGAATCGAAAGCCTATCGTTACCGAATAGGATCCACCGACTCTCCGAGTAGAAAATTTTGACATCCTCCATGCGAACGCGATCAAAAAGTCCTACTGCATTGAATGATTTGATTGCGATTTCGGTCCGAGAAACTGCTTAGGCATTTTCGCTCTATCGAAGAGGGAAAGGTCGGAGAATTTTGCGGGAACTCCGATAGATCCCCGTTTCTCGAGGTCAATCGTGTAATCAAAACGCTGCGCAACTCGCATCTGAGCACGGCTGTTACACTGCTCGATACGAGTTCTCTTTATGAAGGAAGCTGATAGGTGCAGAAGGTGTCCATGGCATTAACATGGAACAGACCTCACGTGAGCCACACAACCTGAAGATTCAGGTGAGATTGTGCAAATCCGGCAAAAAGCCAGCATGGCGGTTACGGTAGCGAGTTGGGTTTGTCGCGCGCATCGCACCTTCAAAAAGCTCCAATCGCGACCTCTCTGGTAGAGGACGCCGGCTGTTTTGCTTGTTCGCTTATCCCAAGTCTTTCCTCTCCGGAGGTCGGACTTCAAGGTAACACTTCATGTGACAAACTTGTTTCGAGGAACCACACCAGGTGTGATCGCGGTAATCACTCAAGGACGGATCCTACCCACAAACGCGATTGTGTCAGCTGCTTCCCTGAGCCGGTCTCTCGAGGTCAGGGGACCTGGTAGATCGTCAGATAACATGAGCAGGCCTTCTCAATCCCAGACCGCACTCAAAGAGCCCGTGAAGCATAGAAGTAGCTGGTGATCAGATATACACAAGCCAGCCATTTCGTACCTCTCAGCTTTCCAGTTAGACACGAGGTGTGATGGTGACACTTTTTCGGGGTCGGACCCTACCCGGGAGAACCTATTGCGTCAGTGCCTTTCCTGACTTACTCCGTCAAAGACATCGGGAAAGGCAAGATCACACCTGCGGGATCCCTGATGCTCAGAATACACCCTATCAGCCCCCTGTGGACTAGAATTTGCTGTGATTAACCGTACACTCATACACTGGAGGGGGCTAGCGCAGCTCTTCAGGGGGGCAACCCTCCGGGCACCGGCGCTTGCCCCCCCAATCGGGGGGGGGGGGCGTGGGGCTACCGCCGGAGTGACAATTTGGCTTGATCAGAGCCCCCGTCACTGCCCTGAAGCCCCCTGTCACTGCCCTGAAGCCCCCTGTCACTGCCCTGAAGCCCCCTGTCACTGCCTTGAAGCCCCTGTCACTGCCCTGAAGCCCCCTGTCACTGCCTTGAAGCCCCGCTGTCACTGCCTTGAAGCCCCCTGTCACTGCCCTGAAGCCCCCTGTCACTGCCTTGAAGCCCCCTGTCACTGCCCTGAAGCCCCCCTGTCACTGCCCTGAAGCCCCCCTGTCACTGCCTTGAAGCCCCGCTGTCACTGCCTTGAAGCCCCCCTGTCACTGCCCTGAAGCCCCCTGTCACTGCCTTGAAGCCCCCCTGTCACTGCCTTGAAGCCCCCTGTCACTGCCCTGAAGCCCCCGTGTCACTGCCCCGGAGCCATGACGTCATGGCTCCGGAGCAGTGACGTCACTACCCGGAGCAGTGACGTCATCCTCCCCTCCCCCCGGAAAGCGTCTCCACCTTCCTCCAAAAATATCCCTTTCTGATAGGGATTCGAAGTTTCCGTCAGGGCCGGCCCTGTTGGGCCGAACGCGGCTTTCTATGAGGTGAGGCGCCTTTTATACCGATTGAGCATGTGATAGATCACAGGAGAAATCACGTCAAATCGGGACAAAACTCGAAGTGAATGACGATGCGTGCGTTTGGCCTACTATGCCTTCTCTGGCCTCTATTGTCGTAAACTACCTTCTACGACTTCTTCCCATCTTTTCCCTCCCTTCCTCTCGGGAGGGCAAGCGCCGGAGGAGAGCAGGGGCCTCCCCTGAAGCCCCCCGCGGGGGAGGCCTGCGCTGTCGCTCCCCCAAGTCGAAAACGGGCTCTATTGTCCGGCGCTTGCCCCCCCCCCCCCGCAGAGTCTGAGCAGAAGCAGTCCTCTGAAGTCCCTCTCAGCTCTCTAGAGTCAGGCTCTCACTGTGGCACACTATGAATGGTTATTTTATCGCTGGAACATGATGGCGCCGGCTCACCTTAAGGCGTCCTTTATACTTCCGCCGGCTAGCGGCGCGTCACGGTGCATTGGTGTAATATTTTCTGTGCGATATAATTAATATACTATAGGATCGCAATTCGCTGCGCCGCTCGGCGTCAGAAGTATAAACGACGCCCTACTGTCAACGTCAAGCAAATCGCCGCGAGATTGAAATGAATTAAAGCCCTTTGGCGTAGTGAGTTACGCGGGAGGTTTGGCAGCAAACCGTACCCAATCCATGAACTATGTAGCCAAGTTTTACATCCTTCCCTTTCAATCTAAGTCATAACTCTAGTCCTAAGATCTCACTAAAATTCCAGAAACGCTCTGAGCATTTTGAATCAGCTACTGGGCGACCATCAACCAAGGCGCTATTTAATGGAGCCAGATGGGGGGACCCGGGTGGAGCCAAGAAGGAAATTTGCATCGGAACAGTGAAAACGGGAAGGTACGCATTTACTAGGGCTTGCCGTACATTTCCGGTGGGCTTTTACAAAACCGTGTTTTGATAGATGTTGGTATGGGACAGCATTGATAATCCGTTTTCCAAATCCCCTGAGCACTTCAGAAATTCGCAGTAGATTTCCCAAAGTGGGCATTACCATAGCTTTGCGTAGTGAAAAGAGGTACATGAATGGCAATTTCTGGGTGCTAAAAAACTTGTCTCCAAGTGAGCAGAAAACTTTCCACTGGGGGTCATTTTGGATGCTGAGTACGAATTTGATGTCCATTCGTCAATATTTCAAAAAAAAACGTCTGACTTGGTCCGAAGCTTCAAAGGGGGGAAATTTAGCGGGACAAACGCGACTTTCGACGATTTCGAGAATGTTGCGATGAAATCGCCTTGAAACTTCTACATAGGGGTTATTCGTGCTGCTTCGAACGAATTTGCAACCCGCTTATCATTTTTCGATAGATTACGGTAGGTTATGGTGAATATACGGTAGCTCGGTCAAAGCCTCAGATTTGAGTCAGAATCTCTCTGTGCATGTTGTATGGGACGCTGAGCACGAATTTGAGGTCCATCTTTCGATTTTCGAAATTTTATAGGAAGTAAGGCCAGTTGAAAGACATTAACCCTGCTACGTCTGGCGAGGAATAGACCCCAGATTCGGGTTCAGCGCCCTAAATAATCCTCAGTTGAAAGTTTTGAAGCGAATCCGAAATTTTTTTTTGAATACCCCAAAAATTCCCTGATACCCTAACTTTTCAGTTAAGCAATGAAAAAGTCATTTTTTTGGAATCCCGCAGCCATTTAGGGAATTTCAAGCACGGGTCATTTCTGTACTGTCACAGACAAGCAACAACGACAACATGGTTTCCCAAATGTCCTCGGGAAGTTTAAAGCAGTCCCTAGTTGCATACTGAGCCACACAACGCATTTAAAATTTGGCAGCCCGTTTCGGATTTCGGAAGGTTCACATTGGTTATGGTAGGATGTGAAAGTGTAAATCTGATCAACATTAACTCTAGATGCGAAGGCATTACCCATCGCTATTACGGACTTTTTTGGCTTTACACAAGAACAAAAATCAAAATATGGTTTGGTGCCATAGCTGATCCCACCAAAACAGTCACACAAGAGATCGAATACCATGACGCAACAGAAAAACTACAAAAGGGTTACCGCACAGAAATTATGAAACGAATGTCTAATGTCCGACCGCTGCGCAAAACAACGTCCCTCCTTCAAAACCAGCAGCGGTACGGAGAATTTCGCAAGCGCAAAAGTCAATGTACGGATCTTTGATCACGTGTATACGACTTCTTCCTCGAAGATGGATGTTTCTTTCCTTGAGAATTCTCCAGAGAAGTAAATTGACGTTCTCATCACGTACCAAACAAATTCTTTCTTTTACATCTTTTTCCAGCCTCAAAACTTCAAGAAACTTGCCGTAAGTAGTGCACATATTTTGCCGTATCTATTTTGGAATTATTGGTTTGAACGCTGTAGTGCTTAGTACTCAATGCCCAAGGTCATGCACGTATGTACCCCGCGGGTGTTCCGTTCGAGTATAAATGACCTAACGCGTTGCTCGCTCCACCACGACGAGTCGCTCGTATCTCTATGACAGTTTCATCCCCTACTTTATCCTAATCGAATTAATTATCATCTTGTGAAAGTACAAAGTCTAGAACACATTTAGAATTTGCGTCAATGACGCACTTGGGGCTAAACTTTACCCCACTCTACCAAAGCGATAGCACTGCGTAATCTCAGCTTCTGTTTATGTGTGGAATGCTTTCATCGTCGAACACCACGAGGGAGAGATAGCAGGCGTTAAGAAGTTATAAAGCTCTTTCTCGGTTTTATACAATAACATTGTAGTCTTCGCGAATGTTACATACCTTTGTACACGCGTAGAAAGGTATGTAACGCATACCTTTCAAAGGAATCATCAACGATAAACCTTTGGGTAGGGGTAACCTCTATAAGATCAAGATGAAGACTCGGCTTTCTCAATCCCTATGGGGGAACACTACGCATTCGACGTCTGTTTCGCAGAGGCTTGGATGTTTTTCAGGCCCATGAAGTGGCTTGCAGGGGTTAGCCGGCTTTCCAGTCAGTGCCTTCGTCTCTCTACATGAATCTGTTACGAATGCGAGAACCCCGGAAGGATAGTATGTTTGGCAGACTTTGAGCGAGGATCGAACCCGACCGTATACACCGAACAGCAGCGCCTCCTGCACTACACCACACCAGCTCGGGTGATCACCATAGCGAGATAGACGTATTTACCATAATAAACTGCAGAGAATGCAGGTAGGGCTTCCTAAGCCTATGTGTTTACCGCTTATGGTCTAAATTGAGACAAATAGTGATTAACGGTTTTTTCTGTTTTCTGCCAAATTTCGCCTATTTTTACAGAAAACGGGAAAAAATTTATCCCCACATACAAGTTTTGTGAGAAATCCGAGAAAATTTTCTGAAACACTCAAAAAAATGTCTAATGGAAACCCTTGCCTTTTCGCCAAGCTTGAAAAACGTTTACTGTGCTTATCTGGCCCGAATTCCGGTCCGCAATTGCGCCTCGACACGCTTTGCAGCCGCACGCGCTCGAGTCACTCGGCTTTCGAGCGCCAAAGCCGTGTCGATGTGGCTTTTTTACACAATTTTCTCCAATTTTTCTTAGTTTCTAGTTTCCAAAACCCACCTAGAGTCAGCAGATCGGCGGCTGCGGCGCTGGAAGCTCTTCTGGCTCGAGAGCGTGCGGCCGCGAAGCGTGTCGAGACGCAATTTCGGACCGGAATTTGGCCCAGAGAAGCACAGTATACTCTGTCACAGACGAGTGGGTAATCGGAGAGTTCAAAAAAGCAGCGCCCCCTTTGCGTCTCTGACGGGCGCGCAACGTACGCAAATCACGTACGCGTTGCAGCATATGTCCAAGCGTAATCCAAAAACAGAGCTCATCGATTTTTTCATGAGCCCATATCTTTTTTCCGTATTTTCATTATTCTTTAGTGTTATTTTCCTTCAAAATTCCCGTGAAACTAACTCTTGATGCGGATAGTCTTCTTTACGTAGCAGGTACGGGCAGGTAATCGATGAATTCTGTTTTTTAATACGGTAAGACAGAAGCTGCGTTGTGTGCGTGACTTACGTACGTTGCGCGCCCGACAGAGACGCAGAGAGAGCGCTGCATCTCTGAACTCGTCAATTGTACTGTATACTAACTTTCTCGGAGGCAAATCCCGGTCTGCTATTGCGGACTACGGCTGTTGCATCATGCGACGTGTGATAATCGTGTTGGGAGAAGGATGAATCGTGCCGGGGCCATCTGATCCCAGCACGATTCTCACGTATCGCATGATGAAACAGCCGTAGTCCGCAACTGTGGACTGGAATTGGGCCCGGAGAACGACAGTAACTTCCTGGCGGGCGGGATACTGCGCAGTTTTACTATTGAGCCACAAGAGATACTAACAATTTTAGTCGTTTTCGCAGAAGCGTTTACCACTAAAAACACTTCGCTTGTGAGTGCCTATGCTGTGCCTCTCACAATAATCCCATCCTTTGTAATGCGCCTCCTACTTTTGATGGTAGTGAGGAAGACCTGCCTTGGGGCTCTCTTAGAGTTCGATCGCCGAGCGACGCGATTGGATGATAAACATGAGCATCGATCGAGATCGCGTCGCACGTCGATCTGCATTCAAAACATGCCATCACGGCGATCAGCGATCGTACTCTGGAAGTGGCCTTAGACGCTACCGCGTCACTTAGGCGGGCACAATATTGGGCATGATTCATTGCATTTATTTTCGTGCTCGGGCAGACCCAATTCTCTGTCTGCTTCTGATAGTTGGAACAAGCCGCGTGAAGTTGCCACCTTCTACGCCTATGACGAGCTCCCACTGTGGCTGATAGGAAGAAGTACAGTGTTATCATTGCGACAAAAATATACTCGGACCGGCTGCAAAACCGGATGCTGAAAAACACATAATACATTAAACAAATTTATACAACCAATGTTTTTTTTCAGTCAAAAACCCAAACTTCCTGTTTCTCATCTTGAACTAGGATATACAGGGAACAGGGAGGTTTTCTTTTAAAAAACATATTCTACGACTGAATTTGTACACATTAATAGACACACAATGATCACAGAACACATCAATTTTCTCTACAATATACAGAACATATCACATGGAAAAATAGGTACATGCTTATGGTACAGAAGACCAGCTCCTGGCCAAAACCTCGTATTTTAATCACTCAGCAGCTAAAGAGAAGAAGCAATTGCACTGTCATCAGGCTTCCCTGAAAGTACCCATAAATGAATCGGCAATCGGCTGCCAAATACAGGCTATAAAACGGCGAAATTCACATGGTTTCTATGCGTGCTGTTGCGGAGCGGAATTTAGAGACAGTGAGAGAGCGTAGGGCAGACGGAGGCCGAGGCGTCGCACGTTCCGCTCGCACCTCGTATGATGTGAATTGCGACGTTTTATAGAGGGTAAATATGTATGGACCCTCTCCGGCCTAGAAGGACACCCAATAACGTCTGTCCACCCGAGACTGTCCGCCCCCTGCCGAACGTCCATCGCGATACCTCTATTGGGACCTGTCAATCGATTAGCAGGAATATTCGTGAGCACTTCATCAGTCAGCAGCTACTCTGGCATTCGCTCGCGTGTTGCCCCGAAGGGCGTGGCTAGTTTCGCGTCTTTTTTCGTCGGCGCTAGACGATCCACATAGTCGCGCCGGCGAGGGTCGAGTGCCCACAAAATCTTTGTCAGGATTGTGGGCATTGTCGCGCCCCAGCTAGCGCAGGCGCTGTGGAGGCCTGCTCAGAAAAATCAAAACAAGTTACTTGTAATATAAATTTAACTTACTTGAATGTCTCAAGTAACTTACATTTATATTACATGTAACTAAAATTTATATTACATGTAAATTACACTTATGTTACATGTAACTTAAATTTGAATTTTCGCTATGGTTGGCCATCACGTGACGCAGACGACACGCGACGCAGAGGGTGCGTCCCAGACCACAGACTGCGCAAAAAATGCTGTGCAGGGCCTTCCCTGCTGGTGTGGGGTCAAGTACCTCAAATTTGGGTAATTCAACCAACAGCATCGCCAGTCGTAAGCCCGACCGCGCAAGTGCGTCGTACATCAAGCTTGGAAATACCTTCTTGGCCATTTTAAGTTACTTGCAACCTATATTGTGCCATTCAGTTACATGTAACATACCGGAGGCGCATCCTCTCAGAATTCGAAAACACGTTACTTATAACATATCTAAGCTGATGTAAGTTACTTGCGACTTATCTCAAGTCATTTAAGTTACATATAACATATTGAAGGCGCAGCGCATCCAGTAACCCGCTGATATGTTACATGTAACTTAATTGGCTTGGGATAAGTCGCAAGTAATTTACATAGGCTCAGATATGTTACAAGTAACTTGTTTTTGGCCTTTTATGTTACAAGTAACTTGTTTTCATTTCTCTGACTGGGCGGTGGCGTGTGCGGTCGCGTCGCGTGATTTCGCGCGTTGTCTTTCTCTCCTGGTCATCACCTTAATCTTTCTCCCTTTTCCCCTTTTCTTCTATAAACTCATGTCTAATGAGGCTCAAAGGAGAGCTGAAACTGGATGTGCCTGGAAAACGACCAAAAGGACGACCAAAGCAACTGAAAACCCATTTCCATTTTCCAGGCTCAGTTTCATGAATGAGCATGGAACCACCACACCGGTGAGCTTAGACCCGTCAAAAACGCAGGGTTATGAGGTTGGAAAGGGTTAGAGATGAGGATCCGCCACCAGTTCTCGCCAGTCATCTAGCACTTTTTCATAGAATGTTGAGGCGACCGTCATGCAACATGAAAAACAGTTCCGGCACAAACTCCAAAGGCAGAAAAACTTCAAAAACCATTTTGGCGCAAAATTTAAATTCATAATTAAAATGTGTTCTAATAGATTTTTCTTTACAAATAAAGGTTTTCCATGGGCCCCTTGGACATTCCCGTTTGCTTGAGAGGCCAAGCTACACAAAAACGTGAGAAAATAATATAGGGTTTTCTGGCGGTACGATGCCTTTGAAGAAGAAAGGTTTGAGGAGGTAAAGGTGCATAGAGGATAGGCGGGATCCATGATTAAACAATGCATTGGGGTCCGAACGATCAAGTGATGATTCTGAACAATATCTGTTTTTCAGGGAAATGATTTTGCGAGGCGACTAGTGATTGAGAAGGGCTACAGGTGGTTTTGTGGGCACAAATGCCCACAATCGCTCCACAATTTCCCTTTCGCGCCCCAGAAAAATAATTTGTCGCCCAGGTGTAACTGGGCAACTAGTGAGTTTGTGTAGGGCTACACGCGAGCGAATGCCAGAGTAACGACAGTGGTGAGCCTTGTGCAAAGATTGCCTTTGCGACGGCGGCTCGTCACGCGCACCGACCGTGTCGGCGGACAATCTTATGCGGACAGACTTCGACTAACCGTCTAAACTTCTCTGTTGCGTCTTTTCTCCGATTTTTCATTTATTTTCCATTTTGTGATAGCTAGATCTACCTTCTCATGTGTATGGGGTCGTTTATACTTCCGCCGCCGAGCGGCGCGGCGGAGGGCAGGCCTGCAATATCGATCGTACCGCGCCGCGTGATCAATATTACAGAAATGCGCTGTGCCGCGCCGCTCGGCGGCGAGAGTATAAACGACCCTATGGCACATCAATCGCTTTCAACCCTGTCTTTGAACCACAAAACAAAAAAGTGAACCACAAAACGTGAATTTGCGGTATGTCCGACGCATGACTCGATGGAGCACTAAGCCCGTGGGTTGAACTGCTCAGCGGATATCCATCTAACCTAATCTTTGATTAGAGGCAGGTGCATCTGTTGACTATCTCGCTTAGATGTGTCCGGGCGGAGCAAGCAGCAGCGCGATCGATTACGGCAAAACATAACTACGATAAGGAGATTTTCACATGATTAGCCGGATAGGCGTTATTACGACTGGCTCCAAATTAGGGATAGAGCCTATAGATGTTGTGCTAAAATTCGAATTTTCTCAAATCGTTGATCTCCCGCCACTTAAAAGTGATTGACTCACTTTGGTATCAGTGGCTCACCCTTGATGGTACTAATCTTCCTTGTAACCGAAGCCATACGAGTAGCCGAGCGCGTGCGAGTAGCCGAGCGCGTGCGACCTAAACAACGACAGTTAATGAAATCTGATCAGAGAGGCATTTCTTGCCGTAAAGGTAGGCAAAGACCACACACTCGCAGGAACCGTCTCCGGCTTGACATCTTTCTTCAAGGGAAAATATCTGGCTTCACGGGAAAATTCCAGTAACAACTGAGCGTCAGCCCACTCCTTTGCTCTTTTCAGGAATGCTACTATGATCCTCGCTTCCTGAAATATTGGGATTAGCCCTTCAAAAATACAAAGCAGTGTCTGCAAGCCATACTTGTTATCCTCTGTCCCAAACGAGAAGACAAGCAAACAGTCCAGAGAAGCAGTGCTCCCTCTGCGCTTCTGACGTTTTTGGATTCCCGTAGGACTCCTCGTACGCAAACCACGTGCGCGTCACAGCATCTGTCTAACCCTAATCCAAAACAGAATGCATCGAGTTTTCCACCTTCTCGTTTCTTTTTTCATAGTGCATCACTCCTTGCGTTATTTCCGCGGAAAATTCCTGTAATTCTCACTCTTGATGTAGATCAGGGATGAGCGGAATAAAAATTTAGAATTTCGGAAATCGAAACAAAATAAAAATTTCGGAAATTGAAAATTGGAAATCGGAACAAGTTTTAAAATTTCGGAAGTCGGAAAGCGGAATTCCGAGGCCCAAAATTTGCGGAAATCGGAATTCGGAATCGGAGAACGCAACAAAGTTTACTCGCTGCTGGCATCGAAAAAATGTATCCTTGAACCTCGGGTCTAAATGCACCAAACCATCGTTTCCCAGATACTTATCCTTCCTTACTATTAAACCGTTACTAATCAGATCTATGATCTCATGAGGATCACTCCAGGGATGTGCATAATTGCGACTCACGATTAGCGACTTAAATGACCGACGGGCTTTTTTGGGGTCACGTCTAAAGGCTAATGACTAACAATTTTTGAAAATTTAGTGAACAATCCGAAAATTCGTTAGAAAATCATTATTCACTGTCATCGCTCCCCTATTGTGGGGACCGCGCCATTTTTGACAAATATTTCGCCGTTGGTTGTTCCGGATACCTATATATTCTTCACTTCCGCACTGCCGTTCAGTCCGCAAAGTGCGCTTGATTGCGAAATCGTGCTGCGGCGCGGTTGCGAGTATCCTCAGACAGGGATGTGGGATCACCCGGGCGGTGGGATCACCCGGGCACCAAAGGCCAAAAGCGCCCGGGTGATCCCACATCCTTGTCTGAGGATGTTCGCAACCGCGCCGCAGCAAGATTTCGCAATCAGGGTGCACTTTGCGGACTGAACGGCAGTGCGGAGGTGAACTGTACATACCTAGGTGGCCCAGGATATTAATAACCTACTGTCACTACCATTTTTAACTAAACGACTTCTAACTTCTTGGATATAAATATTATGGCCCCAAGACGACGTTGCGCGATGTTGGGCGAGGAATCGCTTCGGTGCTAAGGCGCTAGTTATACACCAGCGGAATGAAAACGTCCCGCAATGACATTGCCGCTGCTTGCTGCGTGGATTAGGGACTCGTCTGCAATATTGCGTCTTTTACGTCTTCGACGCAGTATTGCAGACTAAAAATTTCCGGACTTTTCAATAGTTTTGATCGATATTTCACGCCTCTATCACTTGTTCATTGCAGAAAGTTACTGGAAGTGTATTGCTCTTGTCATAGAAGTGCTCATTATGTCGTTTTGGTGATATTTCAACAAATTTAGATCTGAAAAATAATCAGCTGATGGAAGTTGACAAATGTTCAACAGGGTATGTAGGTCCCGTCAGGAAATAGTATACAGTGCCGCAGCGTGTATAAGTGCTCAATGCGATTATCCGGCGCGTTTTTCTGGGACAACTGCTCCTTTTGGCATGCCTCAATAGAGTTGCACATAGGTGGTATTTATCTTGCTATTTCCGCAGCGTCCCGCCGGTGTATAACTACGGCCTAAGCAAATGCGTTACATCCCTCAAATGGTGAGAGAAAACCATAATTGTTCTGATGGCGATTCTCTGAAAAAACTGTACAGCTGATAAAAAAACCGGAACCCGTCTTCGAATCTGGACAAGTTTTTCAAACTACAAGCCGCGGAGCCATTCTAAGAACATTCTACGCAGTCGTATTCAAGAACTCAATTTTTTTCAGAAATATACCTTGGAAAGCCGTCCATAGCTTTGTGCGAACATGAGTTCTACAATATTCGAAAACAAAATACGAATCAGTGATTCGATTGGAACAATTTTTTGCAGAGACGACAGTTAAGAGTTACAGATGTCTGAGGCACGCACCAGTTCTCGTGTGTGACGCGTCATGTCAATGTGTACAAAGGCCGGGATCATACTTCTAGTGACGAGCAAAGCAAAGCAGTCTTTACCATCAATATCGACCGAAAGTCGATATGCACTGTCGCTGTCGATGGCCGCGGGTCGTCTCAGACAAAAAGGAGCTCGAAGCTCACGCCGATCCGCCCATTTTCCCTTGAAACACATGTGCTTGCCCTCCTGACACGAGAGCGTGCAAATCGCGAGGAGAAGAGCGAGATATTGCCCAACGCGTACGAAAATCGCATTAGAAATGGGGCTCGACGCCAACCACGCCCATTTCCAGGGGTAAGTACTCTTGAAACATGACCCAGATGTTGGCAATGCCAACATGGTTGAATTACCCAGTTTGTTGTACTTGGCCCGCCCAGCCGCTGAAGGCTCCAGACCAGGGATGAGCGAAATTTTTTTCTGAATTGCGGAAATCGGAACGACCTTCTCAAATTCGGAATTCGGAAATCGGAACGTCAAAAACCATCGGAAATCGGAAATGATCAGCGAAATTCCTAACCCTCACCTGGTCATTGTTCCTACCAAAAAATTTGGGCTTATCCTGTTTTATTGAACAAGATGTACACCCACGCGTACTTGTAGGCTTGTATCGTGACGCTGAGAATCATTGTAGAATCAGTTAGGTCCCACACACTTTTCCAGGCGCCTGCAGCACTTCAAGTCGGTCCTACACAGTTTCCCCGGCGATGGGCACACTCCCAGTAGAGTCCCGCAAACTTCTTTTCGCGGCTTTTGGCGCATTCCTAGTTGGGGTGCCACACACTTTCGCCGGCGCTTGGTGCCCTCCAAGTTGTGTCCAACACAGCCTCCCGGGCGCCCGACGCACTCCAAGTTTAGTGCAACACAGACAGTTCCTCCGGCGCTCGACGCACTCCCAGTTGGGTCTCGCACACTTTTTCAGCGCTTGGCGCGCTCCAAGTGAAGCCCAGCGCACTGTTTTGGCGCTTGACGCACTTCCACTCAGAAATTGCTGAGCAGGTTACCTGAGAGTTTGAACGGAAGTTGCACGATGGCCTCACGCAACTTTATTTGAGTTCACAAGTAACCTGAAGCGATGTTACGTGAAATCTGACGAGATTTTCGGTTGAAGTAACCTGCGCTATCAATAAAAACACAACATTGCGAGTAACTTGCACTGTTGGTACATGTTACTTGACACGTACACGCGACTTGGCCGGCACATTGACAAGCGACGAGACCAGCACACCGTCACACGACACGGCCTGCTCGGCGAGCACGACTGGGCCGGCAGCCGTCTGTCAGGCGGGGCCTCCGGCAGGTGTGCGGGGCCAAGTACCTCAGAACTTGGGTAACTGAATGGACGACGCTGCCTACATCTGAGTCCTGCCTCCAGATTGCATCGTATACATCCACGCGTAGATAAGTTACATGTGCGATAAAATAATATCATACATTTAAGTTACACGCCAGTGCTTCATCTCACGTGTAACTCAACTCGCACCGTGGAACATATATCCAATGTTTAAGGTTAAATGTAACTTAAAGTTGTAAAGACAGACTGCCGGCTACATGTCTAGAGCTCTTAATTCGCATGTAACTCTGTCAGAAATTCCTTACATGTGGAGTCCCGCACCCTTCCCACGGCAAACTTAAATCTCACATGCAATCTCACATGCAAATGCATGAATCCCTCAAAGGCAGTGTTCACGATGATTTTCATTCCCGAATTTTTCAAATAAAACAAAGCGTTGGCCTTCAAGTGTTCTCAAAATTACGAAGAAACGGCAAGAAACGCATTAAAACGTCGTACTTCAGTGGCATTATTCTCTGGGCTGGACTAGTTGTCCGATTGGATGAACAAGTTCCCGGTGGTTGTGACCGGTGAAAAATGGGGTCAGTCGAAAATGGAAAAAAATATTTTATGCAAAATGGCAAAGGACGGGTTCACAAAATATTTCATCGTCACAACGAACAGTTCCTGTGAGAGTAAAGTGGCGGGGTGAGAGTGAAGGATTTCGTGCCCTTCTGGTCCGTTTAACTTAGTTTCTCCGTCATTTTAGTTCTACTCGGGAGACAACTAATCGATTTTGCGAATAATCTCAGAGTTGAGGATTATCGTGAACACTGCCTTCAAGTAAGCTTTTATACAGGGAACTGATTATAGCGTTTTATCAGTACACGCCATCACACCATAATACCAAGAAACCGAATCGCTTCATTTTTGAAAAAAAAAACGGAATTTCCGTTCATTCTCACAAACACACACAGACCCACAGTCACACACAGATTTAGGCAAATATATGTAGATAGTAGAATAGTTATTGAATAATTTTCCTGTAAATGCACTCAACCCTAGTTTTCTGAAAGGTGAAGGCGGACCTCGAATTCGAACCCCAGATATCCCTAAAAATTTGGCGAGGAAAAGGGTTCAAAAATCTAATCTCCGATATTTCCGATTTTTTCCGCATTTTTAGGCTTTTTTCGGAATTCGGAAATCGGGAGGCCAAAAACCATCGGAAATCGGAAATCGGAATTCCGCTCATCCCTGCTCCAGATGGCGCTCGGCGCACTGGCTGCACGGCGCGTCGGCTGCGAAGAGTTTGTGCTTCACGCTCAGTCATGAAAATTCAGAGGGGCTCGTTGCCCGAGTCTTCAAGATCCGCGTCTTTTTAAAAGCGGCTTATTGCCCGGCTATAAAATAGCTGCTCGATCGCGACAGTCACTACTGCGGGCGACACAACTTTGAATTTTCGGCTCCACTGTCACTATCTCGCTGGCAACGCAGGCGTTCTAGTTGGGCGTTGAGCGGCGTGTTGATTGAGTCAGTCCATAATGGATCAAAGTGTCTGAAGGTCACCTGCATTGCATCTACAGCCGGTGAAGCGGAGCACTCATTGTATAGGACGTTTATTCTAGCATGCACCGACGGCAGGTCACGACCATCATTCGGTTGATCGCATGTATTCTGAAACGAAAAAAATCGTAAACTCCTCAATTTTCTCGATCTTTCTCTACAATGAATGCCAGAAGGAAGGATGAAACCCGAAAAACTCACACCCCTGGATAGTGAGCTCTCATCGAGGCCGTAAATTATGTGTATATCTAAGGTTCAAACTTTGTTCTCTATAGGATATATATATATATATATATATATATATATATATATATATATATATATATATATATATATATATATATATATATATATATATATATATATATATATATATATATATATATATATATATATATATATATATACATATATATATCAAGTTTTGGTAATCCACGCAGCTATTCATGCCTTCTTTCTCTTTCACTCTGGATTGCTTTTTCGGCTTTAACAGTGCCAATTGTCAAAGTCTGGATTTCTGAGGAATAACGATTCCGACTAACGGTTAACGAGGGTTTTTGCTCGTTGAATGACTAACGAATAACAAAGTTATAATTACGCATATCCCTGTAGCCCATGAAAATTGAGTTGCTCTAACAGGTTTTGATAGAAGTTGGCAAGTCTCAACTCGTCAAATTCTGTCAGTGTATGCAGGTTAAGATTATTTACGCATTTTGTTCCGATTTCCGCACCTATTTTTCGGAAATCGGAAAGCGGAATTCCGAGGCCTGAAAACCTGCGGAAATCGGAATTCGGAAATTATATCCTAGAGCTTCACGTTTGAAATCCTGAAATTCACCTAGATAACTGAAATTTTCAGTTCCTCTGATTACTGAACAAATATGTTGTAGAAATGTGTCTTTGGGATTTTACAAGATTCCGAACCGGCCTTAAAAACTTCAGTTCCCATCCTAAAGTCCAGAATTCTCAATTTCCTGGTGTTGGACCAGTCATGTTGTTCGGATGTGTCGCAGAGATTCTATCTGGTTCCAAATTGGTCAGCTTCACGCAGAAGCTGAAATTTAAAAGTTTCATTTTTCATCCTGAGGACCAAAAATTTTGATTTTCTGGTTCTACGGCCAGTCATGAGGTTTGAATGTGCCGTTGAGATTCTAACAGGTTCCCAACTGGTCAGCTTCACGCAGAAGTTGTCTTCCGGATGAAAATTGCAAATTTTCAATTTCAGCTTCTACGTGAAGCTGGCCGGTTTGGAATTTCGTAGGATCCCATAGACACATTTCTACTATATGCTTGGTCAGTAATCAAAGGAACTAAAAATTTTTATTTTATTTTCAATTTCAGCTTCTACGTGAAGCTGGCCGGTTCGGATAAAATTTCAGATTTCTAGATGAATTTCAAGGTTTCAAACGTGAAGCTCCAGGATATATTAGCTTGAGGATGCAGCTGAGGTCTGCTTGAGTTTATTTGCCAAGTTTCAGCATTAATGCCCATGATAGCAGCTCGAGACGGAGCTCAATCCCAGCGCGACAGTTTTCTCCGCGAAGCGGCGTCGACGATCCGCGGTCGTTAGGGGTATTGTATACTTTGTCGCTGTAATGAGCGACAGGCATGCAATCTAGCACAAATCGCGGCGGGGCCCGCATCGGGGCGACGGCGACGGCCATCGTAGGAACAGATGTCGCGTGTGGGTCGCAGCGACGTGTCGCGGAGGGTTGACATACTGCATTTGTGCCATAGCCTGTCGCTACCACTGTCGCTGTCGCTGTGCAGTACACTGCGACAGCGACAGATTTAAAGGGCGGGAGGTGGTCGCTGTCGCTATGCAGAGCGACGCGAGCGTGTATCGAAAAAGTATACCATACCCCTTAACGAGGCGGGGTGCAATTATCTCTCTTCTCACCATAAAACGTGCCCACTGGTACTGGCGGCAAACCCTTTTTGGGTGCCTAATACAGTGCGTTTCAAATTTAAAAAGGCACCACAAAAAATGGCAATTTCGCTCACAGGTTAAAGAATTTTGACCCGAGACCAACTCCATTCGATTCAGCATAGCTGGAAACCTTTGTTAACTTTCTTAATCGAGAACATTTATCTCCCACAGTTTCAATCCTCCTGCACTCCACTCAAAAGGCAACACTTTTATGTACCTCTCTGACATTATGCCTCGTGGATACAAACTTTCAGGTGAGGAACAAGCCTAAGTGAAAGCGTTGCATAAGAGTGTCCATTCGAATGGCTTCATCGCCGCTCAGCTTGGCCGTTCCTCAAAGTGCATTGATAGCTACGTCAAGAATCCGGATTCCTGCGGAAAAAAATAAGGATGCCGGAGCACCACGAATGCTGTCTGGTAAATATGCCCGTCATACTCGGCGTTCCATGTACAATTCTACGAAGTCAGTCAACCAGGTCAGGTGCGAGCTGGAACTTCCTGCGTTAAAGACTACGGAATGGAGGGCCATAAATGACAGTCCTTTTCTTGTTCGGCAGTCTATGAACAAGGCTCCAAAGCTGACTGATCTCCGAAAATTCGGCCGACTCCAGTTTGCCCGTGAGATTATGAAAACGGATGGGGAATGACTTACTTGTCTTAATCGGTTGGCTTTCGCCTGACGCGGTCATTCCGCATCTTCACCGAGGTGTGCCGTCCTAGTAGTCAGCCGTGTCCATTTGTCACGGTCCTCAGCCACAATTTGAGCACAATCCATCCATGGATGGATGGGGAATATGTAAATTATGTGGGAATGTGGCATCCCAAGGCGCTTTTCCATTTCTAACCGAATCGATTCAATCTACGTTTTTCACATCATCTTTCCTGACGAGAAGAAGTTCCACTTAGATGCCCTGATGGTTTTCATAGTTACTGGAGAGATCTCAGGAAGGAGCCGCTCATCTTCAGCAAGCGCAACTTCGGCGATGGGTCACTAATGGTTTGAGGGGCATTCTGCAGCAGTGGCGTTCTCCAACTAGCTTTTGTTTCATGTCGAATGGATTCCAGGGAATACCTGAAGGTGCTTGCTGACCACCTCCTGCCATTTCTGAAAGGACGTCGCCGTCAGAAGTACGTTTTCATGCAGGACAACGCCTTGGTCCACAACAGACGGTCAACTGTCGACTGGCCTAACAGCAAGAATATGAACTTTTCTAAAACGGCCACCTTGTATTCCTGACCTAAACCCGATTGAGAACATCTGGGGATTATCGTCAGGCAGATATACTCTGATGGCATGCAGTATAACAACATCGGTGACCTCAAGAACGCCATTCTGAGGGCTTGAGACAATATGGACCTTTCTTTTAAAGACGCTTACGGGTAGTATGCCAAAT
Organism: Aplectana chamaeleonis; assembly: GCA_029168955.1. Classification (NCBI taxonomy): domain Eukaryota; kingdom Metazoa; phylum Nematoda; class Chromadorea; order Rhabditida; family Cosmocercidae; genus Aplectana; species Aplectana chamaeleonis. Next base: position 141,195 of record JAPDOI010000741.1, read on the forward strand.
CGCATTTTTGATGTTATTGCTAATCATGGTGCACCAATCTGTAATTAATCTGTTGTTGTTTTTTTATTTTTGTAAAGAAATTTGTCGTTTTTCTATAGTGCCTTTATAATTTTGAAACAGTCTTATTTTAGGTTGCCGAATATTTCTTGTGAAATTGTGATGAAATATTTTCGGAAATAAAGTTGCTTGATGTTTTCGACTATGCTGCTTCGCATGGAATTGGTCCCAGCTCAAAATTCCATGATATGCGAGCGAAATTGCCATTTTCTGGGGTGCCTTTATAATTTTGAAACGCACTGTGTGCGGTCAAGAGAGCTCGTTCGTGGTTTAATTCACAGTTAATATCTATTAATATTGATAGCTTTTTCAATTGCTCCTCTTCTTCAAAGTCAAAAAAAAACACAGACCAAGTCACTCTCAGGGGGGGGGGCTGACAAGAGAAGTGTTCAGAGTGGTAAACGCATCTGCGAGAACGACTTGTATCGTTAGTCTCTTCTGGCTCAATAGTGAAAATGCGCAGTATCCCGCCCCGAGCTGCAGGTTCAAAAAAATTTTGAGCATTTTTTAGGCATCGCGAAAAGGCAAGGGTGTTGATTTTTTGGGTGTTTCAGAAAAATTTCAAAATTATGTGCATGGGTAATCTAGGGTGGTGAACACGAATCTGGAGTCCTGTTGTCGAAATTTTGAGGTTTACTGTAGGTTACGGTAGGTAATATGTGATTTAGGGGACAAAACCCTCCTTATTTTTTTGAAAATGGGAAAACGGACGTAAATTCGAATTCTCCACCCCGAACAACCCCCGTTTACAAATTTCGGGTAAAATCTGAGATTTCAAACAAACTACCGTATACCCGTCGTAATCTACCGTAAACTGCAAAAAATTCGATAAACGAACTCCAGATTCGTGTTTAGCACTCCAGAATCATTTTGAGACTTATCTATCGTGGAAATCCAGATCTCTCGACAGTGGCGTTTTTCCCTCGAAATTCTCCCCGGTTGGGAATCTTCGAACGAATTTAGCCGAAAACTTCAAAGATCGACTAATAAACCACGGATTCGAGATCAGCGCCCCAAAAAACCTCCCTGGAATAATTTTAAGTCAAATCTGGAAATTTTTTTTTTCGAAAGGGTCCGAGAGCCTTCTTATCGGTATAAAGAAGCGCCCAACCGAAAACCCGTATAGTCGGCATAAATAAACGACCAACCGAAAATCCGTACAAGTCCAGAACGCTATCAGTCTGGACAAAGTATGGAAAATGTGTCTTCACCCAAACTTTGCTCACAAGGGAAGCATACAAAGCGTATGTCTGACCTGCAGAAACGAATAGTATGGCTAGTATCTCTTGGGCATACATAGTAAAACTGCGCAGCATCCAGTCCCGAGCCGCAGGTTCCGAGAAGTTATAAGCCCGAAACGGTCAACTTTTGCGGTTTTTGTACCTTTCAAAACGCGTATTATTCTTTAAAAAAAATCCGGAAACGGATCTCATAATTGTGTTCAGCGCCCAAAACTGCCCTCCTGGGCAAGGTTTGGAGGGAAGCCCATTTTTCAAACTTTGCGCAGACTGATAGGCCGGGATCATACTCCCCGCTACCGACGACGACGACAGTGCATATCAGGCTTATCGAGTTCCGGTCGATACTGATGGTAAACATTGCGTCGCGTCGCTCGTCGCTGGAAGTATGATTCCGGCCATAGCGTTCTGGACTTTTTTTTGACGGATTTTCGGCTGAGCGGTTATTTATATCAATTAGGGGTTTTGAAAGCGCTTCAGAAAAATGTTCCGAATTTGACTTAAAATTCTCCCAGGGGTTTTTTTTGGGAGGGGGGGGGCACTGATCACGAGTCCTAGGTTTGTTTGACGATTTTCCGAGGTTTTCGGCCTAATTCGCTCGAAGCATCCCAGCGTGGGGAAATTTTGAAGGCAAAACCTCACTTTCGAGATTTCCGGATCTAAAGGAAAGATGTATCTCAAAATCATTCTCTGGAGGAAGTTTGATGAGCTCAACATGAATCCGATGTCCGTTTGCCACTTTTCTGCAGATTACGGGAGATTACGGTAGGTATACGGTAAATCGATCAAGGTCTCAGATTTGACTCACAATTTGTATACGGGGGTTATTCGGGGTGGTGAATACGAATATGATATTCATTTGCCGATTTACGAACATTCAAAGTAGGTTTTGCCTTCTAAATGGCATATTACGTACCGTAACTTAAAGTAAACCTCAGAATTTCGACAAACAGACCCCTGGTTCGTTTTCAGTACCATAGATTACCCCTATATACAAACTTTCAGCAAAATCCGAAATTTTTTTTGAAAACACCCCAAAAATTTCTGATGGGTATCCTTACCATATCGCGAAACTTTCAAAACGCTCATAACTTTTTGGAACCAGTTGCTCGGGGCGGGATACTGCAAGGTTAAACTATACAAGCTCAAGAGATACTGACCATTGAATACTTTCCTTGTCAGGGGGGGGGGGTAGTTTCGAACACATTTATGATGTCCGTTTCCGGATTTTCCGAAGACTAAGGCGCTTTTTGGAAGGTACAAAAAGCACAGAAAATTACCTTTTTAAGCTTGTAATTTCTTGGAACCCTCAGCTCGGGGCGGGATACTGCGCACTCTTACTATTGAGCTACAAGAGATACTAACGATACTAGTCGTTCTGGCAGATGCGTTTACTACTCTAAACACTTCCCTTGTGAGTGAAATTGGCTTTCTCCATACCTCGTGCAGTACCCCGTTTCCGTCTCCTATGCGGGAAAAAGTTGGGGGATTCTCGCCTTGATTGATCCGCACTGTCCGGATCCGTACTAGAAAGGCGAACCCACCTGGAGGATCAAGCAGACCCTGGTGACCAAAATTTTCAAAAAACCGCTAGAATTTTCAGGTGCTGCCCCGGTCAGGGTCAGGCAGACCGTTGTCCAGGACCTAGAAGAAACTACGTCCTTCTCAGCTGGAGATCAACATTTAAAAAAAAAATTCAAAACTTTGACGTCCCCCTCAGGTCCTGAGAAAGTTAAACAGTTTTTGTGGTCAAAAATTTCGAAAAAGTATATTTCAACCCGAATTTCCAAAAAAATGGTTAATGCATTTCCTATACGACTGATTAGCCTCGGGAGTGTAAATTTGACTGGCCCTTGGGCAACAGCTTTTGTATAGAGAAAGAAGTAATTGAAATTGTGATACAGATCGCCTCACAATCTCATGATGGCATAACGACGAAGAAAAATTTGGGCCAATTGGAGCAGGTATAAAAAACATTGAGTTTTGTCCTAATCTTGAGCGGTAAGCTAACAAAAAGTCAGGAATGATTCAAAAATGACGCTTAGGCGAGCCTGAGCAGAGGATGTACCAGGCCGTCCAATAATTCCTGTCCGAAAATTTTCAAAATTCCATAATTTTCCTTAGAAGTGTTATAATATCAGGCAAGTGTAAGAACCTTCTAGAAGGTTCTCCATAGTTCTACGCTAGGGGTATATAAGTCGCAGTCGCCGCGTCTAGCTACCAGTACAAGCTAAAATGGACCAAGGTCGAATTCGTACGTTTGTGTACTACGAGTGGCTGCTGGGCAACGACACGGGCACCGCGGTCGCCAACATCTGCAGAGCGTGCGAGGAGGATGCAGTGTCCCAACGCACAGTCAGCCGCTGGTTCAATCGTTTCGATAGCGGCGACACGAGCCTCGAGGAAAGGGAGCACAGCGGGAGGCCTTCTACGGTGGATGATGACGAAGTCCGTCGCTGTATCAAAGAGAAGCCGAAAGCCACCACCCGTGAACTGGCGACGATGCTCGGCTGCAGCAAATCCACCATCCACAATCGACTCAACTTACTCGGCTACCACAAAGTTCTGGCCCGTTGGATCCCCCACCGTCTGACGGACGCCAACAAGCAGAGCCGCGTGGCCGTCTGCCAGTCCCTCCTCCTTCGACAGCATCGCAAGGAGTTTCTCGAGGACCTGGTCACTGGGGATGAGAGCTGGGTCCTCTACGACAACGTCGCCCGCCGTGCCGTCTGGATCCCGCGCGGAGAAGAGCCGCCGACGACGCCGAAAGCCGACCTGCACCCGCTGAAGATCATGCTCTGCTGCTGGTGGGACACCAAGGGCATGCTGTACTTCGAGCTGCTCCCGCAAGGTAGGACGGTCACCGCCTCCATCTACACCGATCAGCTCGAGAAACTAGCCGCCGCCATGCGAGAAAAGCGTCCCCGACGGGCATCGGTCCACCTGCTGCATGACAACGCGCGCCCCCACGTGGCGAAGGAGACCCAGCAGAAGTTGGCGACGCTCGGCTGGGAGACGGTTGCCCATCCGCCGTATTCCCCGGACCTCGCCCCCTCCGACTACCACTTGTTCCGCCCGCTAAAGCACCATTTGGCCGGAAGAAAATTCACCAACTACGACAACCTCAAATCCGACATCGCGGACTTCTTCGAGTCGCAGACCCCGGAGTTCTGGGCGATGGGCATCGGAGACCTGCCCAATCGATGGGCCACTGTTGTGGATAACTGTGATGATTATATTGTTGATTAGACTTGTTTTTCAATAAAATTGAAAAAAAAATAAAAATGTTGAAATTTTCGGACAAGAATTATTGGTAGAACGTTTAATAACTTTTGATGGATTCCAACCTCAGAATGGGCAAAACTCTGACATATGCCGAGCATTCTTCGAAGACGTTTTGGGCTCTCTATAACAGCTCACTATTCATAAGGCTTCACGACACCTGAGTGCAAACCTAGTTGGATGGGTCCACTCGGGATGCGCAGGAAGAATGAATTATACACAATTTCTAAGCATTTTGATGGATTTTCTGTAAGAACTATTACTGATAGCACTATCAAATAGCAGACACCGGCAGAAACCCATTTTGACGGCTGAGAAACCTCCAACTAGGTTTGCATCAGGACCTCCGGGTAGGTGGAACCCTTTTGTGGATTTGTAAACCTTCACAGGTTGACAAAAGTTGGATTCCCAACTAATATTGTTCAAACAGAAGCGGTGCGAGCGCGGGTGGGAGAAGAGGTGTCACCGGCGGTGGTTCTGCGGGCACTGTACTGCACAACAGTGCCCAATAATCACCGCCGGTGGCAGACGCGGTTTGGCATTGGAGCGCGATATTTTTCGACGGCTCGCCGCAGTGGTAAATTGAACCCTTTGCTTCGGAATGCTCTAAAATGAGGAGTTTGAGAGCGAAATCGTGGTAGTGAGTAGAATGTTGGCTAAAGATGGGAATTTTACCTTTAGGATGTTAAAATTGCTTTTTTGAAAAAAAAAACTACCGTTGTCCAATTTTGGCCGGAGCCGCGGTTCTGGACAACGGTTTTGGACAACGGCAAACGTGTTTTGAGCGATTTTCTTTGTGATTTCAAGGTGGTGGGAGGGGTGTTAGGTACCAGTTGGTAGGGAATTTCATGGAGAATCCTAACCTTTTTCAGAATCTTGCAAATATGAAATTTTATCGGGGGACGTACGTTGTCCAACTTTCTAAGTGAAGAACTTAAGCGGTAATGAGCCCAATTAATAGATGTTACTCGTCTAAAATGTTGTGTTATGTGCTGAAAATTTGAATGCTGCCTAAAAAATGTCTACTACTACTTTTCTCACATGTACTGTTGTGGTGCTGTGCTAATGTTCTCTATTACAATATGTGAGACAACCACGTCCGAACCCCTCAATCCACGCCCTGTTTTCCTCACAGAAAGAGAAACGCAACTGAAAACATTTCCGACTTTTTGAAATTCTGGCCCCAAATTTAACGTTCCCCCCCGTGAAAAAATCCAAAACTCGAAAATTTTTACGTCCACCCTGTTGTCCAGCGGGACAACGCCCGCCTGGCCCTACCCCCGGTGACTTTTTTTTTCGAAAACTTTGTGACTTTAAATTTTGAAGAAGATATTCAAAATCATGTCATGCGATCGATTTCAGCTCGTAAATCGAAGCTGTCTCTTCTATCTCTCAAGGGTTCTTCTCAATGGGGAGATTCTCGATGCGGACCATACCATGGCCCTGGGAACACTCGCGTCTGAACTGCTTGGCGGCTCCATCAGAAGCACCAGTCGATCATGATACTATCATTGTTGGTCTCCTCTTGTCCGAAGACAGCCATGGTTTTCTTGGGGTCGAGCACAACACAGGCTGGATCTACTTCAAGTTTCTTCATGTTGGTGGTCTTGATCGTCCATCAGACCAGCTAACTGTCACTGGTTGGTTCATTTTGTTCCATGATCATTCTCCACAACAATAAAAATAAATAAAGTATGAATTTCTTGGCGTATACCAACCAGGGGTGTGCGTAATTACGGTTTACGATTATACGATTTACGGTGTTTTTTAGTCTCCTAATTACGGCTTACGATTTACGACATTTCGGACCGTAACTCTTGATTCTTCGTAAATGAAAATTACATGCAATGGAAGTAAATCGCATGATATCTCCAATCGACCTGCTCTAGCTCTTCACGAGGAACTTTGTTCTCGCGTTTTTATGAAGATCAACTGCCCGGAATTCTATAACTAGATTAGCGTCTGCCCAATCGATCTAAAATTTACTTCAAATAGTGCTCTTGGCCCGCCTTTCGAGTAAAATATGTACGCCTATTCAGAGTCTCAAAAAATCAACAAGAGCAGCGCTCGTTTTTTTACGTAAAGGTTTGAAGCTCCGAATCGTTTCCCGCAGCAAACGAACCCTCTGAAAAGGCGTGAGCGCTAGTTTAAACGCTCATCTTCACCCTTATTTCTGAAACCATTATCTCTCACAAATGCGAGCGTTTGGTGGGGCGCTTTGGCTATATCCCTTAACCGAAGAGACTAAACTACACAAAGCGGCAAAAATAAGAAAGCGTTTTTTGTGCTTACGTTGCCTTCAACAATCTACAGTATCGTCACTATAAGGCTACGATTCTGCATGTGATTTAGTGGATATAGGAAGAAATAACTTGGTCTGGGGGACCGATACTGTGCTCTAGATAGAGTTGCCATGGATCGAACTGATACTTCGCTATCTCCATTGGAGGCTGGCGCAAGCTCAGTGCCATATTTGTTTACGTACTGAGTTTGAGCCAACTCTAAGTAATGAACTCGAAGTGTATATCATCACGATTCTTACCGACTGTATAATCGGTGTTGCGGTTTTGCTAGCGAATGGGAGGAGTTCTCAAATGCGGTTGTTGAGAATCGTTCAAATACGGTCATTTTGGCTCGTTTCGAATGGCGTTAGCGTTTCGGGAGAGGCACTACGAGTATGACCAGTTGGATCGGACTTGCGGATTTCTCAGGATCTGGAAAGAAGTTGTGTAATGAGTGATAAGGAAAAGCAGAGAAATACGGGTAAGGCGGTGCCATTAGGGGTATGATATAGATACTTTTATGAGACACTGTCGAGTCGCTCTGCACAGCGGCAGCGACCGCCTCCCGCCCTTTAAATCTGTCGCTGTCGCAGTGCACTGCACAGCGACAGTGGTAACGACAGGCTATGGCACATTTGCAGTATGTCAGCCCTCCGCGACACGTCGCTGCGACCCACGCGCGACATCTGTTCCTACGACGGCCGTTGCGATTGCTTTGATGCGGTTCCCGCCGTGATTTGTGTTAGATTGCATGCCTGTCGCTCATTACAGCGACAAAGTATACCATATCCCCTAGCCCTCCGCCACGCGTCGCTGCGGCTCACGCGCGATAAGTGTTCCTACAACAACCGATGCCGCTGCTCCGATGTCCCGTCGCGATTTGTGCTATGTAGATTTCATGCCTGTCGCTGATAGACGATTGTAAATTGCCAAAGGCACAAATTCTCACGGTAAAAAAATGATGTTACCCAGTTGATAGAGGGTAGGGTATAATGTAAATGAAGAGCGGTGTTTTACATTCACACACCGTCTTTCTTCAGAGGTGAACGGCTGAAGCTCAAACTAGAGAGTAGGGAAGCAGCCTCACCAGTGATAAAGATATCATGATATTGTGCCGTAAACATGGAAAACTCTGGAGAGAAAAACTTCTACACTTTCGTGAGAATTTCGTGCCGTAGAGAAGTTGTAAACTTGTGCCGCTGATGACAGCGACAAAGTATATCATACCCCATAAACGAGGTTAGTTGTCAAATACTGAACGCAACCTAATATGCTTCAATTCTCTCCCCATAGATTGCATTTTATGTTTAGCTGCTCCATTATCGCCCAATTTTGCTTACTGTAGTGGGGTGTCACCTCCATTGAATTTTTGGCTACTGCGCAAAAACAACAAGGATTGGCTAGACTTACCTCCACTGGTTCCTGCTTAATAGCAGAAAGGTCGGTATCCTGGCTCTCTTTGTAGTCTTTCTTCTCCTAAAAATGGATTATCACCTTGATCGTGGTTGAATTCAGAATAAAGGGCATTTCATATACGCTGTCCCAAACGAGACGGCAAGCGAAGAGTCCAAAGAATTAGCGCACCCTCTGCGTCTCTGCCATTTTCGGATTTTCGGACGTCGCGTACGCAAATACGTAGCATGTCTCACCGTAATCCAAAAACAGAAGACTTCGTAACCTCCGAGCTGCAAGAAAATCTGTATTAGGAGTGAGTATCACGAGCACTTCGAGCGAAAACAATACAAAAGGGTTATCAAGTATGTGAAAAAAGAAGTGAGGACGTAAAAAAAAAACGTGGAGTCCTGTTTTTGAATTACGGTATGACATGCTACGTATTTGCGTACACGACGTCCGAAACTCGTCACAGAAAAATGTCAGAGACGCAAAGGGTGCGCTGCTTCTTTGGACTCTTCGCTTGCCATCTCGTTTAGGACATGGTATAACCATAAGTTCACCCATGAAAACAAAGCTTCTATAAAACGAGAATTCTAATGAAATCGCGGTTACAGTTTTAAGATTCTTTATGAGCGAAATAATGGCGGAGGACATTTTCGCCATTCGACACCTCATTACCAGGTTTTGTTATAATACTTGATTGATTTCCAAACCGTTTCAAAGCCGTGGGGTCACCCTTGAAAGTATGCAATGAAGCAGGGTACTATACTACGAGATGTGAAGGAGGCCAGTTTTCCGCGACTTTCTCAATTCAAGGAAGAAATTCGGTTAATTTAAAAAAACGAGACGTTAACACTGAATTTTGGCACGCAGTGTGGTTTTCTTTGACGGGTTACCTTAGGCCAGATTCATCAATTATATCTCGAGTATAATCATACCCCGGGGTAAATATACTCCGAGGTATATTACCTGCTACCCCAATCGTGTGATTCACAACGCGATGGGCTGACGCGGTATAAGGGGTATGGTATACTTTTGCGACGCACGGTCTCGTCGCTCTACACAGCGACAGCGACCGCCTCCCGCCCTTTGAATCTGTCGCTGTCGCAGTGCACTGCACAGCGACAGCGACAGTGGTAGCGGCAGGCTATGTCATATTTGCAGTGTCAGCCCTCCGCGACACGTCGCTGCGACCCACACGCGACATCTGTTCCTACGACGGCCATTGCTGTTGCTTCGATGCGGGTCCCGCCGCGATTTGTGTTAGATTGCATGCCTGTCGCTCATTAAAGCGACAAAGTATACCATACCCCTAATATACCGCGGGTATACGGTTGCGTGCACATACACCAATGCTTATTATTGCCTTGAAACCAAAGTTTTTTGATGGTGATACAGAAAAGAATGTTTGCAATCAGACAAGACTTAAAAAAGCAGAGAAATTTTGTAGATGTATGTATGTAGCGCATCTCAAATGGGGAGTGAAATTTGACAAATAGCCATTACGGACGAACTACGGTCTGCAAGTACATGATCGCTACAGCCGCAAAGCGGCTTGAGAGGTTTGGTTTTGTCCTAGTATTAGAAAGTCCGCTTCATAGGCGCACTAGGCTGCTATAGATGAAGTTCTCTTTATTCCTCCTCGCTTTTTCCTTATATCAATGACGTAGATCTGAGAGCGTTTGAAATTAAAGTTTTTCGCTCAACTTTTTTCACATAGATCACCCATTGTTCCGATTACGGCTGATGGGTTCAGTTTTCGAAAAGTCTTGTACGTCCTTACCTATTCACGGAAATTTGGAAAAGTTTACTCCATTCAGTTCCAATCATGGTTTGTTTTTGCAAGGAATGGAGCAATACAGAACCAAGCGACCTGGAAACACTACACCTTAGGCGAAGAAGAAGTGAAATCTTCATGGCCTAGAGGGTTATCAACGAGAAAATAGGTCTTGAGAGCAACACTTTTTTCCGAGCTACTGTAGGTTGATCAAGAACCAGGGGCGCACGATCCTTCGTGAGCCGCGCAGTACTGTGCTTATCCGGGCCGAATTCCGGTCCACAGTTGCGTCTCGACACGCGTTGCGGCCGCACGCTCCCGAGTCAGAAGAACTTGCAGCGCCGCAGCCGCCGATCTGCTGACTCTAGGTGGGTTTTGGAAACTGGAAACTGAGAAAAGCTGGAGAAAGTTGTATAACAAAGCCACAACGAGTCGGCTTTGGCGCTGGAAACCCGACTGACTTGAGCGCGTGCGGCTGCAAAGCGTGTCGAGGTGCAATTGCGGACCGGAATCTGGCCCAGATAAGCAGAGGACATTCATCTTGCTTTTTCACCTGCCACGCTGGGATGGATTACTCAAGAATGTGGAAGGCGCTCCAAATATAGGGAATATTTCGCACATTAAAAAACCTACTGCTTCGTTACCTGCAATGAGGCACTCCTGCTGTTTTCGATGTCTTACAGGATTATAGGCACTGGTAAGCTCTACTTTTTTTCCTCTACTTTTTATATACCTAGTTTTTTTGCTTTATTTACATGTGCACAACATTCATTAAATTTTGAATTGAACCAAAAGTTCATAAGATTCTAAAATTCAGGCAAGGAACGGAAGAGAGGATAAGAAACTGTGAGCGAGATATGCTGATAATCGGAGAGCAAAATCGTCACATTTAGAAATGTTGATACGCACGATTAAACGGATCAAAAGAGAAAAACTTGTTTAAAATGCCAGCATGTAGGGAAAATTTTCTTTTTTTTTGAAGGAAAATAAAGAAAAAGCCCGTATACCCGGGGTATAAACGTTGATGAATCTGGCCTCTGGAGGTCTGCCGGCGGGGCTCAGACCCCGCGCGGTATTCCGGAAGTAGCCCATACATCTTCGCATTCTCATTTCGAGTGCGTTATGAAACTGGGATGGGAAATTAGGAAGATACATTTTATAATCCATCGCCGCGGACTGCTCTTTTCTGTGGAATGTGGTCTGTAATCGTATTCATGAAGCTACGGTAGCCTCAAGGAAAGGTTTCCAGAAACAGCCGTTGTATACGGAGGACGAACTTTGGACTCTCCTGGAAGGCTTCTGTAGTTTCATGAGTGCGGCCACAGATTTTAGAACTCCAACGAGCAGAGAAATGCATTCTATCCATTTTCAAGGAAATCGTAGAGCCCCATCACACAGGGTGAGTGTCAGGGATGTGCGTAACAGAAATTTTGTAATTCGTTAGTCGTTAGTCGTTCAACCGGCCAAAACCCTCGTTAGTCGTTAGTCGTTGATCTTTAGTCGTTAAAAACCTAGGCTTTAAAAACAAGCGCGCAGAAAAAACCCTTATGAATAGAAAAAATGGAGGCATAAAGAGATATATGTTTTTTGAAACATTCATGGCCATTAAAGATACAAATATTCCTTGTTAGTGAACCTAGTTCAAACTGCAAGCCTGTATATACAGAAAGAAAAACATCTCCTTAAAGGCACAGTCCAACCTCAGGATCGTGTTTCTGCTATTTAGCCTATCTTGAAAACGGTCCGACGCTGATTCCAATGAAGTCTCTGGAATCGTACAAGACCTTCTGAGAACGGAGTTATGGCCTCTCAAAATTTGAGTTGCGGAAGCATGGTGGACGAGTGGTCCGAGGCTTGTAACTTCCGTCATTTGCAACCGATGTCTGCGAGCGGACCTGAGTGGGTAGAGAGACTGAGAATGAAGGGAAGAACGGGGTTATTTATCAAAAATCGTAGCTCATTTCGCCAGTGTTGAGCTCGAAACATCGTAAAAGGGGCGTGCACAAGTGGCTTCCGTGTGTGGGCGCCCCAGGGTGGCTTCCCCCTATATCTCGCTTATTCGGGGGAATCGAGAGCTCGCACTTGGCAGGTGTTATATGGGGTGGGTCCACTTCATAATTATGTGGTTTTATCAGATTTCGCCCCTGAGCTTGGACTGTGCCTTTAACAACTCGGACATCGCTGCACGAAACCTTATACTTTAGAGTGTGCGTTTATCGATTTTTGTCTTTTTTTTCGGTTACAAAAAAAACAAAATGGAAAACCGAGACAATCTAGAACTCTGTTTTTTTGCAATGCAAAATTTGCCATTCTGCACTATATAATGCTATTTGAAATCTACCCGATAGTGACAACACGGGGAATCGCACCGACTCTGCACGAAATGTTCCTTGCTCAGCGTCGCGAGGCGAGCGCTTACGTGGTTTAGAGCTTGTTCCCATAATGTGGAAAGGTCGGAAATTAGCAGTGGAAATTTTACCCCTGAGAGGTCGTAGCACCACTTTATAGAAACCCCATATCTCAAATTTATGACTGAATATCGAAGGACTGCACCCCTCGCAATCCAATCATCGGATACAGTTCCTGTAGTTGTGGCCTGCAGGCACCGCTCCATCTCATCACCTCTGATAGTGCCCTCTGCAAAAATTTTTCGCTGGAGCCGGTCAGTGCCGGAACTGGTTCAGTGAGCCTACCATAAAGTAGCGCGACCGACACGAAGTCGCATAATTCTGCGCCGAACCTTGCGCAACGTTCGGTTGAGATTTTAATATGGAGGTTACAGAACTGCAAAGCTGTGTCAGTAGATATAATAAACACTGAAAGCTACGGGGATTCTTGAACCATTCAACTATAACAACCAACAGCGCAATATGTCTATCCTGGTAAAATTCCTGGGTTGGAGCGCGAATTTTGGGATTGCTTACGAGAATATTTTTATTTTCGTTAAGCGTTAGTCGTTAGTCGTAACACCCAAAAAGCCCGTCAGTCGTTAAATTCGTTATTCGTTAGTCGTAATTACGCACATCCCTGGTGAGTGTATATAAACAACGTTGACATGCGTGCTTCCCTAGGGCACATAAATACGGATTCATGCCATCAGACGGTAAACGTATACATCAGGGGTGTGCGTTAATGAAAATTAGTTTTTTTTGTTAAGCCTTAGTCGTTAATTTTTGAAAAAAAGCCGCGTTAACCCGTTAATGCGTTAACACGTTGATTTATGATTTCGTTAAAGAATTTGAAAATATTACCTGACCACAACAAGAATCGATAAACCATCAGAAATCCCAGAAAAAATCAAATAGGCCTTCAAATAACGTCAGCAAGACGTCGTGGAAAGTGGGTGGAGCTTCAGATGACGTGACCAGGACTCCGTGGAAAAGGAGTAGGCTTTTAACAAGGTGTCATGGAAAGTACGTAGGTAGAGCTTCAGGTGACGTCAGCAGGACGTCGTGAAAATTGTTAGCGCTTTATGAGGGCGGGCGCCGCGTCGTAGGAAGTCGGTAGCGTTTTATGTAGAACGTGCGACGCTTGGTAGAAACTGAGTAGCGCTCCATGATGAGAGCGAGTCGCTTCGTGGAATGTGAGCGTGCGCCGCGTAAGAGATCGTTCATACTCTCACCGCCGCGCGGCACCACAGGACTGCGCGGCTTGAATTCGGACGATTAATGTGAGTACGAATTGGTGTACGGCAAGGGCTCAACCTTTCGAGAGCTGCTCACGATTACATGTTTCAGGTAGTCTTCTCCGACGAGAGGAAATGCGATTCGGACGGACCTGACGGGATCAGGAGTTACTGGAGGGATTTTAAAATGAAGCCGGCCTGCTTCAGCCGCCGGAACTTCGTAGTTGCAAGCCTCATGGTGTGGGCAGCTTTCATCAGCAGTGGTGAGGTCGGTATTGAAATCGTTTCGTGCCGGATGAACTCAAAAGAATACCAAGGAACCTTGACCTCCTATCTGCTGCCTTTCCTGTGTGCTCGGCGACGTGAAGGATCCCGTTATGCACACGACAACGCCACGAACGACGTGGGGCGATTTTTTTGGAATGGTTCCGGAGTAATAATGTCGACCTCTTACCTTGGCCGGCCTTTAGCCCAGACCTGAATCCCATTGAAAACCTGTGTAGGATTAATGTGCGTAAGATTGATAAGGATGGAAAGCAATACGACAACGTCAGTGCTCACAAGAAAGCCATCCTGGACGCATGGAGCGACATTGACATGAACGCTCTCAAGCGGCTCAGCGACAGCCTCCCAGACAGATTTTTCGAACTTATTACACCTAGCGGTGCTGCCGCTTCGTACTGACACTATTTTGTTTCAATTTGTGTCCTAGTGATTGATGAATTTTAATATTTCCGAAGTGTTCGTATACTTATGTGCCGTACAAAAATCAAACTCTTCTCTATAAACAAGGGTCAAGCTGAGAAGCTGTGTCCACACGATGTATTTCATGGTTCTTGGCCTTTAAGAAAACGTAGAAACTTGTTTCGACATCTAAAACCTCGATCCAATAGCTGTTTAGCTCATTTCCGAGGTGTACCTATACTTATGTGGCGCACTGTAGTAAGGTGAGAAGAAAATCTGCGCCGACCATTTACATGCGAAAACAAATTGTTAATTTGCGCAAAAGGATGGTTGTTTACTATAGTGTAGTCAAAATATTCGATACAGTGATGATACCTATGCTCAAGAGTATCACCAACCCGGCCTTCAATCCCCCATACCAGCCCTCGTTTGGTATCTAACTCGACCGCAGCGAGTTGATTAGCCCTCGCTTTCTTTTGGAGCTCGTATTCCCATTCTCCGTTGTAGAGAAGAAATAACTAAAATAGAAAAACAACGGAATGAGAATCATTGAGGTCAGAGATATATTTCACCACATGCGAAAATTGACCGCGCCGCAAGCCGAAGCGACGTGTACGTCTCCAGTTTTGAAATCCACCATTGAAGCAGATCAATCAGTGCCGTCCAAATTAACGTGATTTTAAGACTTTTTCGTTAGGCGTTAATCGTTAATTTTCTGAAAAAAAAACCGCGTGAACCCGCTAATTCGTTAACACGTTAACGTTATATCGCACAGCCCTGGTGTACATCCGCATTATTAAAGACGTAGAATCTGAAAATCATAACCGCTTTCCGATAAAAGTTCAGGTTTTTACCGAAACTTTGCCCTCATGGGTGATAATAGTACTATGAAACGCATTGTAGCTATGCCTTCCTTTTTGTGAGAATGTTCGTTATTTAGCTTTGTCAAAAGTCTTTTCTCTTTCCGAAACACCCCTATTTACCTTTTTAACCCAAAATTTACACCTCCACCCAATAGAAACCGAATTTTCGAAAATTTATGCGTACCCCGTTGACCGGCCGAGCAAAGCCTGCCTGACCCTCCACCCAACACTGGTCTTCAAGTTTCTCAACCTATGACAAAACCCTCCCTGTGGCTACAAAAAAAGAAGGTGTAACGCACTGTTGAACTCACTTTCCCTAAGTAGCGCAAGCTGTGCCTACGGCCATCCTTGACGTACGCCATCCTGTAATTATTGACACAATAGTTATATGTATGTACCTTCAGTTTGTTTACGGGGGAGGGGGTCTATGTAAGCGAAAAGCAGTAAATCTTCATGAAACTGTAGAGTCCACTAAAAAGGAAAAGTAGCGCGAGCGGTGCTGCCGAGATGTCGTACGTTCGTGCCGTGGCAGTGTGGAGGAAAGAAGATCGCCTACGTGCGAACCGGCGTCAACCCCTCCGAGAAGAGGGTTTTTGTCATGGGAGAGGTGCTGGTCGGCCGCAGCTCTCCTGAGGATTTCACTACAAAGGGCCGGCGTCGAGAGGAATCCAGGTCCAGTGCAGAAGTATCCATGTGCCACCTGCAGCAAGGTTGTCACCTGGCATAAATAAGCGTTCAGTGCTTCGGATGCCAAAGGTGGGTGCACTTCTCCTGTTCGGGCCTCAGTTCTGTGAGGCATCATGACTCTTCCTTTCGTTTTGTTCTGTGCTGTGTCCCAGAACTCTGATTACTCAATTACCAACTGCCTCCTCTCCATTGTTCACATTAATCTCAACGGCCTTCGCACCAAATTATCTGAACTCTCTCTATTCGTCGTTCTCATCACCGGGTGTTATCATGGTTCAAGAAACCAAGCGCTCTCCTTCAACCACTTATCTCCAGCCTAACATCTCGAGATACACCGCCTATCACATGCCGAGGTCTGCTTTTTGAGGGGCGGAGTGTCTACTTTTGTGCACTCTGCCTGACCTTCTCATATTATTCCTAATACTCCAAAGATTGGTACTCTCGAGTACATTCCTGACCACCTCCCCCTCAAAACCCCTTTATCTCTATTTAACATCTATATTCCTCCTATAACATATTGTCCCCCGTCATACAACCTCATACCCCTCCTTAAAGGCACAGTCCAACGTCAGAGGTAATTTTTGATATTTTGGTCCGGTCGCCGTCTATAGCAGCCCTGCCAAGCGCGAAATCTCAATTCGCTCAAATAAACGAGAAAAAGCTAGGAAAAAGTCGGCCACGCCCCTTTGAAAGAAAAAGTGGGTAACGCCCACCGCCAGGTTTCCGACCTCAATAGCTAGGAGACGCGCGAATGATTTTATTCAAACCCTATGTTCTTCGATTTGTTTTCGGTCTGGCTTTATAATGTGGCCTGATACAGACCGATGGCTGCGAATAATGAGAAAATACAGGCTCGAGACAACTCGTCCAGGAACTTCTAACCGTTCAAAATCTAAATATTTGAGGAGCCTTAACTCCGTTCGTAGTGAGTCCTGAGCGATTCTGGAGACACCATTGTGATCAGCGTTAAATTTTCTCCAAGAAAGGCAGAAAAACAAAAAATTGATTCTGAGGTTGGACTGTGCCTTTAAGCAGTTGCACGATTGCTCACTCTCCGCTTCAGCTGTCTTTGCGGGTGACTTTAATGCTCACTTGTTCTGTTCTGCTCTTGATTCTGACGCCAGAGGGGAAGATGTCAAAGAATGGGCTCAGGAGTGTGACCTGGGTATCCTCAATGATGGCCAGCCCACTCGTCTCCCTGCTAACGGCCGACCTTTTAGCCCAGATGTCTCTCTTGTCTTCCAATCTTTCTAATGCTTGCACGTGGTCCACATCCACAATTCTCCAGTGATCACATTCCCGTCTTTGTATATAATGATCTCTCTGACTCTCTTGGTTTACGTCATCGTACTTATCTTAATTTAGGCCTAGCAGACTAGACCCTGTTCAGAGATGTTGCACTCCGCCATGCGGTCGACTACCCATGGAATGGTGATGTGCATCAGAACGAGCGCCATCTAACAAGTACCATCCGCAAGGCCATGAAAGCAGCAATTTCTGAGGGTCGTGTCAAGACCTTTTTCCCAAATGTCAGCAGGTAGATACTGCAGAAGATAAGAATCAGAGATGAGAAGAGAGCCGCAGACCATCTAGACCCGGAGATTACTGTGCTGGATAATGAGATCAAGAAGGACCTGGATAAGAACAAGAAGAAGTGATGGGAAAAGTTTACTGAAAAGCTGAATTCCAAGGCGAACGGAACTACGACGTGAAAAGTGTTGAGGAAAATTTTCGGCAAGTCCGCTCCCTCGATGAGCTCCGCTATTGAGTTCGAGGAGAACGTCTTCAAATCAGGAAAAGTGGCTGCTTATGCCGTCGGCAAGAATTTTTTCATCACACGTGCCAAGCGAGGCGCGCAAAACAGAGTCACGGTTAGAGAACTGAGCGAGTTGCTGCTCATGAACGCTTCTGAGGTCTTCACTCTCACCCAAGTAGAGAAGGCTATCAAAGAAATGCGAAATTCGAAGGCTATCGGACCTGACGGTATCTCCGCAGTCATCCTGAAGAAGCTTTCCACGGAACTTCTACCGATGCTTGCAGATATCATTAACACTTCTTTCCGGACCTGCATTCTACCCCAAGCTTGGAAGACAGCCAATGTGATACCGTTGCCAAAGTCAGGCAAGTCTCGGAGCACGGCAAAAGGCTTGCGACCAATTAGCCTTTTATTCCCCGTCGCCCGCCAAATTAGCGGGAAAGTTGATCGTGACGGACCTGGCTGATCAAAATGAGCGACAGTAGCATCAGCATGGGTTCACGAAACTTCACTCTACTACTACTGCTCTATTGGAGATCGTGAGCTTTGCGGTCGATGGGTTCAACATGAGAAAGCCCCTGGGACGGTGGACGTTGCCCTTGACCTGAGCAAAGCGTTTGACTCTGTTAACTTGGGACTGCTGTCCGAGAAGCTGCTCAAGTCGTCGCTACCATCATGGCAGAAGCGATGGAATGCAGCGTTTACTGAAGGCCGAGGGGCTTAGGTTCTGTTCCAGAATCACGTATCCGATAGCATTCCAATAGCAGCCGAAGTTCCGCAGGACGGAGTGTTGTCTCCTGCCCTATTCAGCGGGTATCTCGAGGATCTACCCGAGCCACCACAGGATATAAAGATTTTCGTGTACGCCGACGAAATCACCATCATGTGCCAGGACCGTGGTCTGCAGGTAGCCGCTAATAAGATCAGCGCCTACCTCGTCGAGTTGAAGCTCTTCCTCGATAATATGATGCTCACAGTCTCTCCCGCAAAGTCATCAGCAGCAGTGTTCACAACAAGCACTAAGGAACACAGTGCCCACCCAGATGTCAGATGGGATGGTAACCGTTTGCCAGCAGTAAGATTCCCCAAGCTGTTTGGTCTTATTCTCGATCCGTCTTTGAAGTTCCACAAAAACGCGGAACAGAAACAAACAGACGTCAAGGCCAGGCTTAGTATCTTGAGAGCTCTCGGAGGAACATCATGGGGAAGCAGTCGAGAGACAATATTGAGAACCTACAGAGCAATACTTCAGCCGGCTCTGGAATATGCGGCACCAGTGTGGCAGCACCTGGTGTCTGACAGCTCCTGGAATAAGCGGCAGCGAACAGTTCCTGTGAGACTGGAGAGACGGGGCAAAATTTGAGAATTTCGTGCCCTTCTGGTCCGTTTTTCTCGATTTTCTCGTCTTTTCCGTTCTACCCGGGGCCTAACAATCGATTTAGCGATTAAAGCCATCGTACGCGCTGAAAGCCACTTTCCATTTTTTATGCTCAATTCCTTCCTCGGGCCCCTGTGAGAACGTACAACGAGCTTGGCTGCTCAAAAACGTACCATTGTGAGCATAGAGGAAGTGGAAAGTAAGGAATTCCGTCAAAAGGGGCCGGCCCTTCCGTCAGTCATTTGGTTTTTTCGCAATATTTGAGCAGAACGTCGTGTCGCTAAGTACAGGGCATGCCACTGTACGCTGACGCACCGTCGGACGAAAGTGCCATTATCGACTGGAAATTTCTCGTCACACAACGAGCGATTGCTTCCAACGCTGCGCCAATTTACGAATTGTAGAACTGTTCCTTGCGCCCTCCGCGTAACTATCCCGAGTCGATGCCGGCGCGAAATTCAAATGATTTTCAGAAGTTTTTTTTTGAAACGTTTTTCCTTGAAAAGTTAACGTTTTTGAGCGGGCTTTTCGCTACCTTTAGTCACTATAGAGGGCTAACAACTCAAAAACGCTTAAAAACGCGGCATGGTTTTCAGCGCGTACGATTCCTTTAATATTAAAATCGAAGATTATCGTGAATACTGCCCTTAATAATGTGAGGCCAGGTCTCCGCAATAGAAACTCAAGCAGTGTACCTAATATACGTAAAATATAGAATTGTTGAGAATTTCAGTTCAATTACACAAACAGAATAAGTTTTAATCATTTAAAATATTAATCAAACGTTGAAGCTACAATAATGTGTATAATTATATATTTCTTGTATTTTTTTAATGCTTCTTCTACGAAAATAAACGAGACCCAGAGAAAAATCGTTTGAGCGGCGTAATCCAACCAAGCCATAAACTGAAGGTTTTGTGTATGATTGCACCAAACTTCACGTTACATGCACAATACGCCGTTTATTCTTCGGCGTCGTAGACATTTCGTTAATCAGATGACACCAAGATTGTGTCTGCGGTCGTGGAGATTAAACAGTATGTTTTGGAACAGGTGCTATCAAGCGGGGGGGTACTATGGCGCGATTCACTCCGCCACGCCCATTTTACCGTGCCGCATTAAGTTTGAGCACCTACCCGGGGTTTCTAGGGATGTGCGGCAAAGGATTTTGAAAAGTTGGCGAACGGCAATCGGCAAGCGGCAACAGTAAAAAACTATTCCTCAAGGCGATATAATTGCTCAACCCATTCACGGCCACGCCTAATTTTGGGTGACTGCACGTTCGGACCGCGTACAATATTGCGTCACAGTATAACGTGTCCCACCGGTGGGACACGCTAGCTTAAATAGCGTCCAACGGATTTTTCCTTTCTCTTTTTTGTGTTTATATTGTAGCTAGCAACGATGATTGAACAGTGTCAGAGTTCGAGCCTCCGAGACGCTTTCGTTACTTACTTACTTAATCGGTTGGCTTTCGCCTGACGCGGTCATTCCGCATCTTCACCGAGGTGTGCCGTCCTAGTAGTCAGCCGTGTCCATTTGTCACGGTCTTCAGCCACAATTTGAACACATTCCATCCAGCTGTCACTATTCCATTTCCTGCGAAACGGAACATCGCGCCTGAACTGTCTTTCGATGCCGAGTGACTTTAAATCCTCTTTAACCACATCCGTCCAGAACTTTCGCCTACGCCCAGGTGGCCGCTTCCAGACAGGATTTGGAAGCATTTTTAAAGCGTGTTGTACGAGACGATCCGGCGTTCTTCTTAGTATATGCCCGAGCAGTCGAAGTCGACTTTCCATTGCTGCTTGAGATGGCGTTAGGAGATGCTGGCACCTCCCTCGTGTCAAGCGTTGATGTACTGCGTCGATTTCCTTGTAAAGGTCTTCGTTATGGCATACACGCGGCCAGAAATATCCAAGCAAACGCCTAAAGCTTCCTCACCGTGCAATCCAACCTTTCCATCTGCGTTTTCGGTGCTCCCCACGTCTCCGATCCGTACATCATGATAGGGCGAATAGCGGATAGGTAGACGCGCAACTTGACTTCCTTCGCGATGGTGGTAGACCACAAACACTTGGTTAGAGAATTGAATGCAGACGTAGCTTTCGCACATCGTTGTCGAATATCCGCTGCATAACTACCATCGTTCTTCAGCAAACAGCCCAAATAACAGAAATCGTCCACCAGTTCGATACGTTGTCCGTCCACACAAACTCCCGTTGAAGGCCTCTGAGAGACCCACATCTGCTTGCATTTGTCGGGACGAAGACGAAGTCCATAGGCTGCGGCATACTTCGAAACGAGGTTCACAATCCTTTGCAGTTTTGCGTTGTTTTCAGCGAATAACACAATGTCGTCGGCGTACTCCAGGTCGACAAGAGAGCGTCCTGATGGTGTTAGGATCACATCCGCAGGAAACTGTTCTGCAACTCTACGCATGATGTCATCAACGGCGAAGTTGAAAAGAAAAGGTCCTGCAACGGCTCCTTGCCTTACTCCTGTTTTCACCTCGAAAGCTGACGTAAATCCGACAGGTGTACGAACTGCTGCAGTTGTTCCTCTGTTCATGTCCTCGATTAACCGAGCATACTTTTCCGGGACTCCATCTGCTCGCAGAGCGTTGAGTAATCGATCACGATGAGGAGAGTCGAACGCTGCTTCAAAGTCCAAAAAAGCAAGCTGTAATGGCTTTGAATACCGCTGCCACGATTCAATTACTCTTCTCACGACGAACACTTGGTCGATGGTCGATCTTCCGGGTCGAAAACCGGCTTGCTCATCTCTGGTCGTTCCTTCACGATGTTTGATAAGTCGCTCGAGAATGCTACGTTCTAAAACCTTGTACATGACACGAAGTAGAGAGATTCCTCTGTAGTTCTCAGGATCCGTGACGGATAGCTTTTCGTGAAGAGGTACGATGATCGCATGTCTCCACGAATCGGGTATCCTTTCGCTCATCCATATGGCACGGATGGTGTTGGTCATTTCGCGAATCCCAGACGGAGGAAGAGCTTTCAGCATTTCAGCAGTGATGTTGTCATCTCCACCTGCCTTTCCATTCTTCATTTTCCGGACACAATCCAAAACTTCAGACTCAGTCGGCGGTTCCTCACTGACATCGTAATGTGCTCTCTGAACATGCGGGAGCTCAGGTACTGATGGCGCTGGACGATTCAGTAGTGAACTGAAGTAATCCTTCCATATTGGCAGCGTCGCATCACCAACTGCAACTCCATTGGTAGTGTTCAAGACAGGAGAACATCTCTTCATCTTCCCGCTATACTGTCGCAGCAACGTGTAGGCTTTCTTCGGATTCTTCTCCTCCCAAGCCTTCTCGAACTCCTTAGCTCTACACGTCCACTCTCGTTCGCGGTCACTTTGAAGCTGCCGACGCAACTTCCTCCTCAGACGCTTCTCCTCCACGAAGTTTCCTGCAGTTCGGAGAGCACATACTCTGTTGTAGGTAGATGTTGTTTCTTCTGAGACGTAGGCGAACTTCTTCTTAGGCTGTACAACCGGGAGTGCCTCTTTCGAAGCGTCCTGGATGCACTTGACAAAAAGAATCCGCGTCGCAAAGTTTCTTCTTAGTCCGTACTCCGATGTGAATAGAAACGCGTTGTCGGAAATTCCTTCTGCACTCTTCATCTCTGAGACTTGTCATGTCAATCCTCTGGAGAGGCTGAGCCCCTCGCTTCCTCTTATGAATCCTCGCAGTGAAGTTCAACAGAACAGGACGGTGATCCGAATCGAATGCGACATCCCACACAGCTCTAGATCTTCGAATGTCCGATACTGGAATATTCCTCGTCAGGACATAGTCAAGCTGTAGTTTCAAAGTTGTCATCTTCCGCTTCCGCTGCTCTTCTGGAGATAGCCGGGTTGGTCCCTGCCACGTAAGCTGATGGCGGCGATGATTCCTCTTGAATGTCGATGCAATAATCAGACCACTGCGTTCACAAAGTCGACAAGGCGGTAGCCATTGTCCGATGTTTGCTCCACTGGGTAGAACCATTTACCGAGTACTTCGGATTCCTGATCAAGTCCCATCTTCGCATTTGCGTCAATCCCCACGACAACAGCATGTTGACAAGGTATCCTGGCCAGCAACGTATTGAGTTCCTCATAAAACGCATCCTTCGAATTGTCTTCGGCGGTTTCAGTGGGCGCATGAGCACTCACTATCCACAGATTGAATCCTCTGTGATCCCGCAGTCGTACGAATGCATTCCGACACGACGTTGAGCCGAACTCCTTGACCATACCATTGAAATCCTTCCTTACAGCTGTTGCACAGCCTCCCCCTCTCCTATCGTCAGCGTTACCGCAGTAGATGGTGTACTCTCCGACGCTGATGACGGGTCTATCCTTGAGGCGGGTTTCCTGCAAAGCAGCAAACGGTGCATGGAAATAGCTCAGAAGTCTGGATAGCGCAGTTTTTGGATATCACTCGACGGCGATCGACAGTTCAGGGTGGCGAAATTGTGGCTTGTGGCCAAAGACTCCATGACTCCCTAGGTACGGATCCTAAGGTGTTATGGACCAGAGGCCTTAGTGTGCCGGACGGCGACACCTTTATGCAATGTGCGGGATACTTTCGCGATATAGTTGTGCACGCTATATCGCTCGAACGTTCCCTGTGTACACTCAAACGTCTGCTGGGTTCAGTAGAAGCAGGGGCACCAACGAGCAGGTACCAACAGACTTGTATACACACCCCCGCTTTACTGAGAAACAAATACTCAAAACCAAAATCGAGTCAACTCAGCGGCAACGCTTTCATAGAAGTAAACGAGTTTCAAACGACAGGCTTCTGCTAAGCAACCAGAGAGCTAGCAATAGAAGGTGAAAGAAATCATAAGGTGCTCTAAAAGTTACTTCACAGCCGTTTTTTCTTTCATCCACTCCAGCCCACCTGATTTTAGAAAAGTCTAAACATGCTATTCCACTTGACCTACTGATGGACCAAGAGGTTTTCATTCAAGTCTTGGGCAATTCAATGTATTGATAATATGTAGGTTCGAAAGTATTTTCTTCCGGCGAAGAAATCGATTTTTGAAAAGTGTGTCTCACCGGTGGGACGCGTGGTCGTGAATGGGTTAGAAAGTGAAGCGAAAATAGTGTTTATCTTGGTACACTTCTTCCTACTCTTTTCTTGCCTAATGGGCCCTGCACTTATAAAAAATCGAAATGCCTTCAGTAATCATTTGTCAGTCCTGCATGTGAATTTGCGGCGAAATTCTGATACCGTCATTTTAGTGTTAGCTGCTTGAAGGCGTATAATCACTTGAAGGCACAGTCCAACCTAAGAATCGTTGTCTGTTTTTTTTGCCTATCTTGAAGCGGGTCCCATTCTGATTCCAATGATGTCTCTGGAATCGCACAAGAGTTCCTGGGAGCGGATTTATGGCACCTCAAAAACTGAGCTACGGAAGCATGATGGACGAGTTGTCCGGGGCTTGTGGCTTCCGTCATTCGCAACCGATGTATGCGAGCCTAACTGAACAACGGGAGAGGTTGAGAATGGAGGGAAGGACTGCGCTTGTCTCGCCACTGTTGAGCTCGAAAGATCGTACAAGGGGCGTGCCAAAGTGGCTTCCTGACGTGGGCTCCCCAGGGTGGCTTCCTCCTATATCTCGCTTATTCGCTGAAATTGAGAGCTCGCATTTGGCAGGCGTTTTATGGGGTGGGTCTACTTCACAATTATATGGAAATCTCGAATTTCGCCCCTGAGCTTGGACTGTGCCCTCAAAGGCGCAGTGCGACCTCAGAATCGGTTTTCTGTTCTTCTGTCAATTTTGAAAACGGCCTCACGCTGATTCCAGTGATATATCTGAAATCGTACAAGACCCATTGAGAACGGTGTTGTTACTCCTCAAAAATTGAGCTGCGAAAACATGGTGGACGAGTTGTCCGGGGCTTGTAGCTTCCGTCATTCGCAACCGATGCGTGCGAGCCGACCTGAACAAGGACAGAGGTGAAGAATGAAGGGAAGATCGGGGCTACTGGTCGAAAACAATCGCTCATCTTGCCACTGTTGAGCTCGAAAGATTGTGAAAGGGGCGTGCCAAAGTGGCTTCCTGAAGTGGGCGCCCCAGGGTGGCTTCCTCCTATATCTCGCTTATTCGCTGAAATTGAGAGCTCGCATTTGGCAGGCGTTTTATGGGGTGGGTCTACTTCACAATTATATGGAAATCTCGAATTTCGCCCCTGAGCTTGGACTGTGCCCTCAAAGGCGCAGTGCGACCTCAGAATCGGTTTTCTGTTCTTCTGTCAATTTTGAAAACGGCCTCACGCTGATTCCAGTGATATATCTGAAATCGTACAAGACCCCCTGAGAACGGTGTTGTTACTCCTTAAAAATTGAGCTGCGAAAACATGGTGGACGAGTTGTCCGGGGCTTGTAGCTTCCGTCATTCGCAACCGATGCGTGCGAGCCGACCTGAACAAGGACAGAGGTGAAGAATGAAGGGAAGATCGGGGCTACTGGTCGAAAACAATCGCTCATCTTGCCGCTGTTGAGCTCGAAAGATCGTAAAAGGGGCGTGGCAAAGTGGCTTCCTGACGTGGGCGCCCCAAGGTGGCTTCCTCTTATATCTCGCTTATTCGCTGAAATTGAGAGCTCGCACTTGGCAGGTGTTATATGGGGTGGGTCTACTTCACAATTATATGGAAATCTCAAATTGCCCCCCTGCGCTTGGACGGTGCCTTTAAAGGCAGCATATACAACCGCAAAAGTGGTGGAGATACCGAGCTGATAGGCCCGTACTGCGTGTATAACAACGCTTACGCCGTTTGGAACGTCAAAAGCAACCTAAAATCACCGTATTCGAGCATTCCTTGGTCTCCAAAGCGTGGTACCCCACCCGCTCTCCCAAGAAACAGCGACATCGCCTTCAAAAATTTTAAACTTTGCTTTTAGCGCAACAATGTAACCTTCTCACAAAGTGTTAAAGGCAGTGGCCACGATAAAAATCATCTCTGAGTTTCTACCAAGAATCGAAAGGACCGTGGTCCAGTGCAACAACCACGTCAAAAATCGACTTTCAGCGAGCCCCAATCGACCTCATACTGCCCTGAAGTTTACCCCGCCAGCGTACGAGGCCCAGATCACTCTCACATGTCCACCTCGATAGATGGGTGTTCAGAAAACTGGGCCTCGTGCGCTCTTGCGGTCAATTTTAGGTCCGTATAGGGCCAAAGGCGGTCTGTTCAAAGCCTTTTTTCTCGACCTGACTGCTGCACTGGGCCCCAGACCAGGGATGTGCGGCAAACGATTTTGAGATTTCGGCAAACGGCAATCGGCAGGAAAATCCCAAAAACGGCCGGCAAACGGCAACCGGCAAACGGCAAAAAACTTAATCCCTTAGATTGACCCAAAGTTGTTCACATGTACCGCTCTACTTTTGTTCCTTTTTTTCAATATTTATGTCAACCTTCTAATAATTCTAATTCAAGGGAGTAGTTCCATTTCGAGAAATCAGATGAACAAAAACAAGACATGTGGGACGTCATGGAAATCAAAGAAATAGCCGCTGCGGCTTTTCGAGGAAGCGGCTACAGGAACCGAAGCGAGACTATCGCGGAGTCGCACCGGCAATGTCCTGATGGCCCCGCGATAGTGCCGCTGCGGCTCCGCGACACTGCCGCTGCGGATCCGTGGCACGCCGCTGCGGCTCCGCGCTCGGTGGCTGCGCTCTGACAAAAGTAGAACCGACTGCGAGTAACTTATACAAAATGAGTCATAATACAACTGGGTGGTGATCTCGCGTTAAGTTCGCGCAAAACTGCAACTTAACGCGAGCTGACAGAGAAAATGGAAATAGTATATGAATAAAGAAAAAGATGGATAGCTTTCGAAAAAGTTCTCCGGAAGACTTTTTCGAAAGCTATTCATCGTTTTCCTCATTCACACACTATTTTCAATCGCTCTGTCGGCTCACGTTAGGTTCCAGTTTTGCGCGAAATTAATGCGAGCTGAAGGAAATTCGAAAAACCCGCAGAATTTTTTTTCTGAATCAATGTTTTTCCAGAAAGGACGGAATGAACTATTTTTTCGGGGAATTTTTCACACTATGCGTATCTAGTGGCTTATAACGTGGCATGCGAGTGCGTACATAGTTTGTGCAATGACCGGTCCCGTCTTGAAAATCTTCGAATAAAAAGCTCGCATTAAGCGGCAGTTTACCTCGAACTTACCGCTAGTTAACTCGTGTTTTCAAATGCATTTACCACCACCCCAGATAAGTCCAAACCCCGGATAACGGTTAAAGGCAGGGTCCGGGCAGAACTTCGATTTTGAGATTTCCCGCTAAATCGGTGCTCTTGCTACAGGTAGTCCCAAGGAACATGCGAAAACTGCGTAAGAACCGGTCTTCTTCAAGTTATTCCAGCCACTTCCGTTCGCCGATGATCCAGAAAAGTCAGAAAAGTGTGGCCATCGTCCATATTTTAGCGGTTGTCCACGCATTCTTCAAAAGTGCTGTGTAATTGTCGGTCATTCCAGCCATGATTATCTTGCTGTGAATACCGAAATCCCTGACTTTCAGGCTGTTTTCTCCTGAAATACGGACTTAGAGTTTCTGAAAATTTTGAACGGTGTCCAGCTAGACCAGCCCAATCTATCTACTCCCGAATTTCGGTGGTGTCTAAATCTGACCGGACATTGCCTTTAAGCGAACAACGGATTATCGGATTACCCCTAGTGCCTCTCTCTGTTCAGCTTCAGTTTCATTTCCCAACCGAAGAACATTTTCCGATCAAGAGTCATTGTACCATTCGTAATATGAATTTGGCGATCGAATTACTGTTCAGTGCTTGAAGATTTTAAATTATCCGAAACTATCCGATTATCCGAAATTTAAATTTGTGCCGTGATTTTAATTTGCTCGCACACAAAACATTTACCTAAACTTTTCAAATCTGATGCATCAGAAAATGTGCTTGTTGTATCCAAGTAAGCCAAATAGGTGAGGAAAAATTGCGATTAAAATTTTATCCGAAAAAAATTTCGGATGGAACGTATAGTGCCTACATAGCCGTGAGCATAGGCCACGTTTCCTTCCAATGTTTTGCCGAAATTCGCCGGAAAAATAACAAAAATTTCGGTAAACGACAAACGGCAAAAAAGTCCCAAAAATGGCCGGTAAACGACAAACGGCAAACGGCAATTGCCGCACATCCCTGCCCCAGACCCTTCAATTTCCGGTGTTGATGCGAAGACGGTTTTGATTGTGAACGCAGCCTTTGAACGATCGCAAAGTTCCACGTCGCACATTCCCACATTCGATGAGAACAAGTCATCCAGAAACTAATTGATAGCTGCGGTAGCTTGGAGTCTTTGACGCTTCCTGCAGAGTAAGCCTTTTCGTGAAAGCCGTACGAGTAACTATCCCCAAGTTAGCATGTGGGATGGGGAGCGGTCACTTGAAGGCTACTACAACATTGATACGTTGCGTTCCTAATCGCGCGTTGACGCAAACTTAATGCACGTATTTCATAACAAATGTGTTCGCTTCAACGCACAGGAGGGAACGCAAAGTATCAGTGCGGTTCGTGAAGGCTGTATGCAGCCCATTTAATTGGTGAAAATCAGAATTCCTCAGGCTCCCGCTTACTGTTTGATTTAAGAACAATTTCATGCTCCGAAAATCGTTTTGTTGTGAGAAAAGGATGCAAAGAAAAGAGATGGCCATAGAAAGGGTACAGGAATGCGCACATGTCAAAGGTTTTAGATTTGAAGCCATGCCACCGTGTATGTAAAGCACGCAGTATCTGCGTGAAGGCACGTTTTTCAAGGTTGAGAATGGATAAAATGTGAATTGACCATGTCGAAGATACGAAAAATCGGTTAGGACAACCGAGGCGCCGGAAGATTATCGAACTTCTCATCATTGACCTAGACTCTCCTCAAAGAGGTCCAACCTGAGAATCGGATTTTTGTTTTCTTGCTTATCGTAGAGAAAATTTCACGCTGATCACAATGGTGTACCCGAAATCGGGCAGAACTCACTACTAACGGAGTTCTGGCCCCTCAAAAATTCTGAATTTGAACTGCGAGCAGTTCGCGCACGAGTTGTCTCGAGCCTTTTTTTTCGTTATCCGCATTCATCGTTTTGAAACAGGTCCCAGTATAAAGCCAGACCGAAAACAAACGGAAGAACATAGATTTCGAATAAAATCAATCGCGTTTCTCTTTTCTATTAAGATCGAAAGCTTGTCGGTGGGCGGCACCCATTTTTTCTTTCAAGGGGGCGTGGTCGACTTTTTCCTCGCTTTTTCTCTCTTCACTGAACGAATTGAGATTTCGCGCGTGGCAGGGTTGCTATACACGGCGGCCGGAATACAATATCAAAAATTACCCCTGAGCTTAGACTGTGCCTTTCACAAGAGATTTTTTCAATATCGATCATTGACCATTATTTCCGTCCTTCAACATGTGCCACTATCCTGCATAAAGTCAACGTGTTCAGCCTAGTCTAGTGAATGAGCGGGGCTGCGGCGGTAGATCGCCGCGCGGGAGCGAAACGCCGTTGACCGGTGATGCCGCCAAGGTCGCATGGCAAGCAGCAATGATCGCGCCTGGTCCACTCACTAGACTAAATTCAATACGGAGACCTTAGCTGCACCGTTGTTTACGACTTAAATCACATCATTCCGTAGTAATAAAGGAGAGTGGTGTCCGTCCGTCCGTCCGTCCGTTCGTCCGCCCGTCCGCCCGTCCGTCCGTGCGTCCGTCCGTCCGTCCGTCCGTCCGTCCGTCCGTCCGTCCGTCCGTCCGGCCGTCCGTCCGTCCGCCCGTCCGTCCGTCCGCCCGTCCGTCGGTCCGTCCGTCCGTCCATCCGTCCGTCAGTCAGTCCGACCGTCCGTCCGTCCGTCAGTCAGTCAGTCAGTCAGTCAGTCAGTCAGTCAGTCAGTCAGTCAGTCAGTCAGTCAGTCAGTCAGTCAGTCAGTCAGTCAGTCAGTCAGTCAGTCAGTCAGTCAGTCAGTCAGTCAGTCAGTCAGTCAGTCAGTCAGTCAGTCAGTCAGTCAGTCAGTCAGCCAGTCAGTCTGTCAGTCTAAGGTGTGCACTCTGTAATTGCAGACTTTTCTGTTTTAGAAGGGTTACGCCCGAAACAACAGACCGGGACGTCGTAGAAAGTGAGCGGGGCATCAGCAGGAGTGCGCCAGACGCCGAAGAAAATGCGCGGGACCCCAATGGCAGGGCGCCGAGCGCCGTAGAATCTGTATGGGGCCCATTCAAGAGCGCGGCACGACGAAAAAAGTGTATGGGGCCCCAGTGGCAGTCCGCCTGACGTATGTGGGACCCAATTAGGAGTGCGCCGGACGCATGAGTTAATTTGCAGGACCCATGTAAGAGTGCGCCGGACGCCATAGAAAGTGTACGGAACCAATGTAAGAGCGCCGAACGCCATATAAGGTGTGCGTGACCCATGTAAGAGTGCGTCGAACGCCATAGAAAGTGTACGGGACCAATGTAAGAGCGTCGAACGCCATATAAGGTGTGCGTGACCCATGTAAGAGTGCGTCGAACGCCATAGAAAGTGTACGGGACCCATGTAGGAGTACGCCGGACGCCATAGAAAACGTGCGGGGCCCATGTAAGAGTGCGTTCGACGTCATAGAAAGTGTACGGAGCCCATGTAAGAGTACGCCGAACTCCACAGAAAGTGTACGGGAACCACGTAAACGTGCGCCGGACGCCATGGAAAATGTGCG
This sequence comes from Aplectana chamaeleonis, assembly GCA_029168955.1. NCBI lineage: Eukaryota > Metazoa > Nematoda > Chromadorea > Rhabditida > Cosmocercidae > Aplectana > Aplectana chamaeleonis. The sequence goes on from JAPDOI010000741.1 coordinate 171,937, forward strand.
GGACCCATGTTAGAGTGCGCCGGACGTCATATAAAACGTGCGGGACCCATGTAAGAGTGCCCCGGACGCCATATAAAATGTGCGGGACCCATGTAAAAGTCTGACGCCAGATAAAGTGTACGGGACTCATGTAAGAGTGCCCCGGACGCCATAAAAATGTGGGAAACCCATGTAAGAGGGCGCCGGACGCCATGGGAAGTGTTCGGCACCCATGTAAGAGTACGCCGGGCGCCATATAAAGTGTGCGGGACCCATGTAAGAGTGCGCCGGACGCCATATGAAGTGTGCGGGACCCATGTAAGAGTGCGCCGGGCGCCATATAAAGTGTGCGGGACCCATGTAAGAGCGCGCCGAACGCCATATAAAGTGTGCGGGACCCATGTAAGAGTGCGCCGGACGCCACAGAAAGTGTACGTCACCCATGTAGGCGTGCGCTCGACGCTATGAAAAATGTGCGGGACCCGTGTTAGAGTGCGCCGGACGTCATAAAAAGTGTGCGGGGCCCATGTAGGAGTGCGCCGGACGCCATAGAAAGTGTGCGGGACCCATGTAAGAGTACGCCGGACGTCGAAGAAAGTGTAAGGGATCCATGTAAGAGTGCCCCGTACGCCATATAAAATGTGCGGGACCCACGTAAGAGTAAGTCCGACGCCAAATAAAGTATACCTGACCCATGTAAGAGTGCGCCGGACGCCATATAAAGTGTGCGGGACCCATGTTAGAGCGCGCCGGACGCCATATGAAGTGCGCGGTACCCACGTATGAGTGCGTTCGACGCCATAGAAAGTGTACGGAGCCCATGTAAGAGTACGCCGGACTCCACAGAAAGTGTACAGGAACCACGTAAACGTGCGCCGGACGCCATGGAAAATGTGCTTGACCCATGTTAGAGTGCGCCGGACGTCATATAAAGTGTGCGGGGACCCATGTAAGAGTGCCCCGGACGCCATATAAAATGTGCGGGACCCATTTAAAAGTCCGACGCCAGATAAAGTGTACGGGACTCATGTAAGAGTGCCCCGGACGCCATATAAAATGTGCGGGACCCACGTAAAAGTGCCCCGGACGCCATAAAAATGTGCGGGACCCATGTAAGAGGGCGCCGGACGCCATGGGAAGTGTTCGGCACCCATGTAAGAGTGCGCCGGACGTCATATAAAGTGTGCGGGACCCATGTAAGAGTGCCCCGGACTCCATATGAAATGTGCGGGAACCACGTAAACGTGCGCCGGACGCCATATAAAGTGTGCGGGACCCATGTAAGAGCGCGCCGAACGCCATATAAAGTGTGCGGGACCCATGTAAGAGTGCGCCGGACGCCACAGAAAGTGTACGTTACCCATGTAGGGGTACGCCGGACGCCATAGAAAACGTGCGGGACCCATGTAAGAGTATGTCGGAACGTCGGAGAAAGTGAAAGGGACCCATGTAAGAGTGCCCCGGACGCCATATAAAGTGTGCGGGTCCCACGTAAGAGTAAGTCCGACGCCAAATAAAGTGTACCTGACCCATGTAAAAGTACGCCGGACTCCACAGAAAGTGTCCGGGAACCACGTAAATGTGCGCCGGACGCCATGGAAAATGTGCGGGACCCATGTTAGAGTGCTCCGGACGTCATATAAAGTGTGCGGGACCCATGTAAGAGTGCCCCGGACTCCATATAAAATGTGCGGGAACCATGTAAAAGTCCGACGCCAGATAAAGTGTACGGGACCCATGTGTGTGCCCGGACGCCATATAAAATGTGCGGGACCCACGTAAAAGTACCCCGGACGCCATAACAATGTGCGGGACCCATGTAAGAGGGCGCCGGACGCCATGGGAAGTGTTCGGCACCCATGTAAGAGTGCGCCGGGCGCCATAGAAAGTGTGCGGGACCCATGTAAGAGTGCGCCGGACGTCATATGAAGTGTGCGGACCCATGTAAGAGTGCGCCGGGCGCCATATAAAGTGTGCGGGACCCATGTAAGAGCGCGCCGAACGCCATATGAAGTGTGCGGGACCCATGTAAGAGTGCGCCGGACGCCACAGAAAGTGTACATCACCCATGTAGGCGTGCGCCCGACGCTATGAAAATGTGCGGGACCCGTGTTAGAGTGTGCCGCACGTCATAAAAAGTGTGCGGGACCCATGTAGGAGTGCGCCGGACGCCATAGAAAGTGTGCGGGACCCATGTAAGAGTACGCCGGACGTCGAAGAAAGTGTAAGGGATCCATGTAAGAGTGCCCCGTACGCCATATAAAATGTGCGGGACCCACGTAAGAGTAAGTCCGACGCCAAATAAAGTATACCTGACCCATGTAAGAGTGCGCCGGACGCCATATAAAGTGTGCGGGACCCATGTTAGAGCGCGCCGGACGCCATATGAAGTGCGCGGTACCCACGTATGAGTGCGTTCGACGCCATAGAAAGTGTACCTGAGCCCATGTAAGAGTACGCCGGACTCCACAGAAAGTGTACAGGAACCACGTAAACGTGCGCCGGACGCCATGGAAAATGTGCTTGACCCATGTTAGAGTGCGCCGGACGTCATATAAAACGTGCGGGAGCCATGTAAGAGGTCCCCGGACGCCATATAAAATGTGCGGGACCCATGTAAAAGTCCGACGCCAGATAAAGTGTACGGGACTCATGTAAGAGTGCCCCGGACGCCATATAAAATGTGCGGGACCCACGTAAAAGTGCCCCCGGACGCCATAAAAATGTGCAGGACCCATGTAAGAGGGCGCCGGACGCCATGGGGAAGTGTTCGGCACCCATGTAAGAGTGCGCCGGACGTCATATAAAGTGTGCGGGACCCATGTAAGAGTGCCCCGGACTCCATATGAAATGTGCGGGAACCACGTAAACGTGCGCCGGACGCCATATAAAGTGTGCGGGACCCATGTAAGAGCGCGCCGAACGCCATATAAAGTGTGCGGGACCCATGTAAGAGTGCGCCGGACGCCACAGAAAGTGTACGTTACCCATGTAGGGGTACGCCGGACGCCATAGAAAACGTGCGGGACCCATGTAAGAGTATGTCGGAACGTCGGAGAAAGTGAAAGGGACCCATGTAAGAGTGCCCCGGACGCCATATAAAGTGTGCGGGTCCCACGTAAGAGTAAGTCCGACGCCAAATAAAGTGTACCTGACCCATGTAAAAGTACGCCGGACTCCACAGAAAGTGTACGGGAACCACGTAAATGTGCGCCGGACGCCATGGAAAATGTGCGGGACCCATGTTAGAGTGCTCCGGACGTCATATAAAGTGTGCGGGACCCATGTAAGAGTGCCCCGGACTCCATATAAAATGTGCGGGAACCATGTAAAAGTCCGACGCCAGATAAAGTGTACGGGACCCATGTAAGTGTGCCCCGGACGCCATATAAAATGTGCGGGACCCACGTAAAAGTACCCCGGACGCCATAACAATGTGCGGGACCCATGTAAGAGGGCGCCGGACGCCATGGGAAGTGTTCGGCACCCATGTAAGAGTGCGCCGGGCGCCATAGAAAGTGTGCGGGACCCATGTAAGAGTGCGCCGGACGTCATATGAAGTGTGCGGGACCCATGTAAGAGTGCGCCGGGCGCCATATAAAGTGTGCGGGACCCATGTAAGAGCGCGCCGAACGCCATATGAAGTGTGCGGGACCCATGTAAGAGTGCGCCGGACGCCACAGAAAGTGTACATCACCCATGTAGGCGTGCGCCCGACGCTATGAAAATGTGCGGGACCCGTGTTAGAGTGTGCCGCACGTCATAAAAAGTGTGCGGGACCCATGTAGGGGTACGCCGGACGCCATAGAAAACGTGCGGGACCCATGTAAGAGTATGTCGGAACGTCGGAGAAAGTGAAAGGGACCCATGTAAGAGTGCCCCGGACGCCATATAAAATGTGCGGGTCCCACGTAAGAGTAAGTCCGACGCCAAATAAAGTGTACCTGACCCATGTAAGAGTACGCCGGACTCCACAGAAAGTGTACGGGAACCACGTAAACGTGCGCCGGACGCAATGGAAAATGTGCGGGACCCATGTTAAAGTGCTCCGGACGTCATAAAAAGTGTGCGGGACCCATGTAAGAGTGCCCCGGAAGCTATATAAAATGTGCGGGACAAATGTAAGAGTGCGCCGGACGCCATAGAAAGTGTACGGGACCCATGTAGGGGTACGCCGGACGCCATAGAAAACGTGCGGGACCCATGTAAGAGTATGTCGGAACGTCGGAGAAAGTGAAAGGGACCCATGTAAGAGTGCCCCGGACGCCATATAAAATGTGCGGGTCCCACGTAAGAGTAAGTCCGACGCCAAATAAAGTGTACCTGACCCATGTAAGAGTACGCCGGACTCCACAGAAAGTGTACGGGAACCACGTAAACGTGCGCCGGACGCCATGGAAAATGTGCGGGACCCATGTTAGAGTGCTCCGGACGTCATATAAAGTGTGCGGGACCCATGTAAGAGTGCCCCGGACTCCATATAAAATGTGCGGGAACCATGTAAAAGTCCGACGCCAGATAAAGTGTACGGGACCCATGTAAGTGTGCCCCGGACGCCATATAAAATGTGCGGGACCCACGTAAAAGTACCCCGGACGCCATAACAATGTGCGGGACCCATGTAAGAGGGCGCCGGACGCTATGGGAAGTGTTCGGCACCCATGTAAGAGTGCGCCGGGCGCCATAGAAAGTGTGCGGGACCCATGTAAGAGTGCGCCGGACGTCATATGAAGTGTGCGGGACCCATGTAAGAGTGCGCCGGGCGCCATATAAAGTGTGCGGGACCCATGTAAGAGCGCGCCGAACGCCATATGAAGTGTGCGGGACCCATGTAAGAGTGCGCCGGACGCCACAGAAAGTGTACATCACCCATGTAGGCGTGCGCCCGACGCTATGAAAAATGTGCGGGACCCGTGTTAGAGTGCGCCGGACGTCATAAAAAGTGTGCGGAACCCATGTAGGAGTGCGCCGGACGCCATAGAAAGTGTGCGGGACCCATGTAAGAGTACATCGGACGTCGAAGAAAGTGTAAGGGATCCATGTAAGAGTGCCCCGGACGCCATATAAAATGTGCGGGACCCATGTAAGAGTGCGCCGAACGCCATAGAAAGTGTACGGGACCCATGTAGGGGTACGCCGGACGCCATAGAAAACGTGCGGGACCCATGTAAGAGTATGTCGGAACGTCGGAGAAAGTGAAAGGGACCCATGTAAGAGTGCCCCGGACGCCATATAAAAAGTGCGGGTCCCACGTAAGAGTAAGTCCGACGCCAAATAAAGTGTACCTGACCCATGTAAGAGTGCGCCGGACGCCATATAAAGTGTGCGGGACCCATGTTAGAGCGCGCCGGACGCCATATAAAATGTGCGGGACCCACGTAAAAAAGCCCCGACCGCCATAACAATGTGCGGGACCCAAGTAAGAGGGCGCCGGACGCCATGGGAAGTGTTCGGCACCCATGTATGAGTGCGTTCGACGCCATAGAAAGTGTACGGAGCCCATGTAAGAGTACGCCGGACTCCACAGAAAGTGTACGGAAACCACGTAAACGTGCGCCGGACGCCATGGAAAATGTGCGGGACCCATGTTAGAGTGGGCCGGACGTCATATAAAGTGTGCGGGACCCATGTAAGAGTGCCCCGGACTCCATATGAAATGTGCGGGAACCACGTAAACGTGCGCCGGACGCCATATAAAGTGTGCGGGACCCATGTAAGAGCGCGCCGAACGCCATATAAAGTGTGCGGGACCCATGTAAGAGTGCGCCGGACGCCACAGAAAGTGTAGGTCACCCATGTAGGCGTGCACCCGACGCTATGAAAATGTGCGGGACCCGTGTTAGAGTGCGCCGCACGTCATAAAAAGTGTGCGGGACCCATGTAGGAGTGCGCCGGACGCCATAGAAAGTGTGCGGGACCCATGTAAGAGTACGTCGCACGTCGAAGAAAGTGTAAGGGATCCATGTAAGAGTGCCCCGGAAGCCAGATAAAATGTGCGGGACAAATGTGAGAGTGCGCCCAACGCCATAGAAAGTGTACGGGACCCATGTAGGGGTACGCCGGACGCCATAGAAAACGTGCGGGACCCATGTAAGAGTATGTCGGAACGTCGGAGAAAGTGAAAGGGACCCATGTAAGAGTGCCCCGGACGCCATATAAAATGTGCGGGTCCCACGTAAGAGTAAGTCCGACGCCAAATAAAGTGTACCTGACCCATGTAAGAGTACGCCGGACTTCACAGAAAGTGTACGGGAACCACGTAAACGTGCGCCGGACGCCATGGAAAATGTGCGGGACCCATGTTAGAGTGCTCCGGACGTCATATAAAGTGTGCGGGACCCATGTAAGAGTGCCCCGGACTCCATATAAAATGTGCGGGAACCATGTAAAAGTCCGACGCCAGATAAAGTGTACGGGACCCATGTAAGTGTGCCCCGGACGCCATATAAAATGTGCGGGACCCACGTAAAAGTACCCCGGACGCCATAACAATGTGCGGGACCCATGTAAGAGGGCGCCGGACGCCATGGGAAGTGTTCGGCACCCATGTAAGAGTGCGCCGGGCGCCATATAAAGTGTGCGGGACCCATGTAGGAGTGCGCCGGACGTCATATGAAGTGTGCGGGACCCATGTAAGAGTGCGCCGGGCGCCATATAAAGTGTGCGGGACCCATGTAAGAGCGCGCCGAACGCCATATAAAGTGTGCGGGACTCATGTAAGAGTGCGCCGGACGCCACAGAAAGTGTACATCACCCATGTAGGTGTGCGCCCGACGCTATGAAAAATGTGCGGGACCCGTGTTAGAGTACGCCGGACGTCATAAAAAGTGTGCGGGACCCATGTAGGAGTGCGCCGGGCGCCATAGAAAGTGTGCTGGACCCATGTAAGAGTACGTCGGACGTCGAAGAAAGTGTAAGGAATCCATGTAAGAGTGCCCCGGACGCCATATAAAATGTGCGGGAACCATGTAAGAGTGCGCCGAACGCCATAGAAAGTGGACGGGACCCATGTAGGGGTACGCCGGACGCGATAGAAAACGTGCGGGACCCATGTAAGAGTATGTCGGAACGTCGGAGAAAGTGAAAGGGACCCATGTAAGAGTGCCCCGGACGCCATATAAAATGTGCGGGACCCACGTAAGAGTAAGTCCGACGCCAAATAAAGTGTACCTGACCCATGTAAGAGTGCGCCGGACGCCATATAAAGTGTGCGGGACCAATGTTAGAGCGCGCCGGACGCCATATGAAGTGCGCGGTACCCACGTATGAGTGCGTTCGACGCCATAGAAAGTGTACGGAGCCCATGTAAGAGTACGCCGGACTCCACAGAAAGTGTACGGGAACCACGTAAACGTGCGCCGGACGCCATGGAAAATGTGCGGGACCCATGTAAGAGTGCGCCGGACGTCATATAAAGTGTGTGGGACCCATGTAAGAGTGCCCCGGACTCCATATAAAATGTGCGGGAACCATGTAAAAGTCCGACGCCAGATAAAGTGTACGGGACCCATGTAAGAGTGCCCCGGACGCCATATAAAATGTGCGGGACCCACGTAAAAGTGCCCCGGACGCCATTACAATGTGCGGGACCCATGTAAGAGGGCGCCGGACGCCATGGGAAGTGTTCGGTACCCATGTAAGAGTGCGCCGGGCGCCATATAAAGTGTGCGGGACCCATGTAAGAGTGCGCCGGACGTCATATGAAGTGTGCGGGACCCATGTAAGAGCGCGCCGAACGCCATATAAAGTGTGCGGGACCCATGTAAGAGTGCGCCGGACGCCACAGAAAGTGTACGTCACCCATGTAGTCGTGCGCCCGACGCTATGAAAAATGTGCGGGACCCGTGTTAGAGTGCGCCGGGCGTCATAAAAAGTGTGCGGGACCCATGTAGGAGTGCGCCGGACGCCATAGAAAGTGTGCGGGACCCATGTAAGAGTACGTCAGACGTCGGAGAAAGTGTAAGGGACCCATGTAAGAGTGCCCCGGACGCCATAAAAATGTGCGGGACCCATGTAAGAGTGCGCCGGACGCCATATGAAGTGTGCGGGACCCATGTAAGAGGGCGCCGGATGCCATATGAGGTGTGCGGGACCCATGTAAGAGTGCGCCGGACGCCATGTTAAGTGTGTGGGACCCATGTAAGAGCGTGCCGAACGCCATATAAAGTGTGCGGGGCCCATGTAAGAGTGTCCCGGACGCCATATAAAGTGTGCGGGACCCATGTAAGAGTGCGCCGGACGCCATGTTAAGTGTGTGGGACCCATGTAAGAGCGTGCCGAACTTCATAAAAAGTGTGCGGGACCCATGTGGGAGTGCGCCGGACGCCATAGAAAATGTGCGGGATCCATGTAAGAGGGCTATTGCGAAACAGACAAAAAATCTTGGGAACTCAAGCCGATTGTAAAAGTTTTCCATGTTTTAACCCCGATTTTGTTGTATCTTAGCTACCGCAGAGCGGTGTGTCTTCATTCACACACCGTTCTTCTCCAGAGATCAGCGGCTGAAAATCTGAACCTACTTCCCAACTTCAGCTGCTGATCTCTAGAGAAGAACGGTGTGCGAATGAAGACACACCGCTCTGCCATCCTTCTATACCCTACCCCTTATCAACCAGGTATCATCAGTTCTGTTTACAGTGTCTCCCAGAGTTTTTGTCTGCTTTGCAATAGTCATGTAAGAGTGCGCCGGACGCCATATGAAGTGTGCGGGACCCATGTAAGAGTGCGCCGGACGCCACAGAAAGTGTACAGCACCCAAGTAGGCGTGCGCCCGACGCTATGAAAAATGTGCGGGACCCGTGTTAGAGTGCGCCGAACTCCATAAAAAGTGTGCGGGACCCATGTAGGAGTGCGCCGGACGCCATAGAAAGTGTGCGGGACCCATGTAAGAGTACGTAGGACGTCGAAGAAAGTGTAAGGGATCCATGTAAGAGTGCCCCGGACGCCATAAAAATGTGCGGGACCCATGTAAGAGTGCCCCGGACGCCATATAAAGTGTGCGGGACCCATGTAAGAATGCGCCGGACGCCATATGAGGTGTGCGGGACCCATGTAAGAGTGCGCCGGACGCCATGTTAAGTGTGTGGGACCCATGTAAGAGTGCGCCGGGCGCCATATAAAGTGTGTGGGACCCATATGGGAGTGCGCCGGACGCCATAGTAAATGTGCGGGACCCATGTAAGAGTGCGCCGGACGCCATGTAAAGTGTGTGGGACCCATGTAAGAGCGTGCCGAACGCCATATAAAGTGTGCGGGACCCATGTAAGAATGCGCCGGACGCCATATGAAGTGTGCGGGACCCATGTAAGAGTGCGCCGGACGCCACAGAAAGTGTAGAGCACCCAAGTAGGCGTGCGCCCGACGCTATGAAAAATGTGCGGGACCCGTGTTAGAGTGCGCCGAACTCCATAAAAAGTGTGCGGGACCCATGTAAGAGTGCTCCGGACGCCATATAAAATGTGCGGGACCCATTCAAGAGCAAGTCCGACGCAAAATAAAGTGTACGGGACCCGTGTTAGAGTACGCCGGACGTCATAAAAAGTGCGCGGGACCCACGTGGGAGTGCCCCGGACGCCATAGTAAATGTGCGGGACCCATGTAAGAGGGCTACTGCGAAACAGAGAAAAAAATATTGGGGACTCAAGCCGATTATAAAAGTTTTCTAAGTTTTAACCCCGATTTTGTTGTATCTTAGCTACCGCAGAGCGGTGTGTCTTCATTCACACACCGTTCTTCTCCAGAGATCAGCGGCTGAAAATCTGAACCTACTTCCCAGCTTCAGCCGCTGATCTCTGGAGAAGAACGGTGTGTGAATGAAGACACACCGCTCTGTCATCCTTCTATACCCTACCCCTTATCAACCAGGTGTCATCAGTTCTGTTTACAGTGTGTCTCCCAGAGTTTTTGTCTGCTTTGCAATAGTCCTGTAGGAGTGCGCCGGACGCCATAGAAAGTGTACGGGACCGATGTAAGAAAGCACCGCACGTCGGAGAAAGTGTGCTCGACCTCAGGGGAGTGCTCTCGACGCCGTAGTTAGTGTGCGGTACTACGTATGAATGCGCAGGACGCCGCAGAAAGAAGAATGTCTTTGAAACGAGCTATAAAACGCTAATCTACAGAATTTGCCGCACTTCGAATTGATTTTGTGTGCGTGCACAACTGAAGCAGATTCATTGCTTTTCTCGGTATAATTTGCCGCTGTCTGCCTTTCCAAGTTTCCACATGTGCGGCAGGCAATCTTTATGTCTACAACAAAATATATTGGGGCAAAATAATTTCTGAGCCGATTCTATATATGCAAAGACAACTTGATAATTTCCGCCGGAGGCGGAAATTCGGGGGTCTGGGGGCGAAGCCCCCAGCCAGCCGTCAGGCGGGCGGAGCCCGCAGGACGGCTGGTGGACTATAGAGCACTGCGTCCCAAATCACGAACAAATGTTCATCGAAGCTTGTCTACACTACTTTTTGCCGAATTTTGTAGGAAAAATAAGCGAAAACCCGGCAGACGGCAATCGGCAAATATTGGCTGAAAACGGCCGGCAAACGAAAAACGGCAAACGGCAATCGCCTCACACCCCTGTTTCCCCCCCTGCCAAAATCAGGAGAGTCAGTGCGGCACGGGAAAACGGACGTGGTCAAGTGCGGTAGCACAGTGTCCCCCCCGCACACCCCTGCGATAGCACCTTGGAATACATATTACTGGAGAAGTGGTTCGCGCCCAATTCTTAACCCATCAAAACCTTTGCACCAACCGATATCCTTCTGCCCTTCCAAATAGGAGATTCAGGAGGCCTAATAAGTGAAGCGTTTATAAAAATTTAGCTTTTCAATTTTGAGAGCTTTCTCGGGAGTTAGTGCTTGGAAGAACGCAGTTCTCACACTCTCACGCATTAGTCATGGCTTTTGCCACTTTTCAAAGTTGAAGGAATGTGATTCTACTGCTGTTCTCTGGGCCAAATTCCGGTCCGCATTTGCGGACTACTGCTATTGCAACATGCGATACGTGTTAATCGTGCTGGGACCACATGATCCCGGCACGATTCACCTTCTCCCAACACGATTTTCACGTGTCGCATGATGCAACAGCCGTAGTCCGCAACTGCGTACCGGAATGCTGCCCAGAGAACGACAGTATGTATTTACGTAAAGTTCTACTTGTGAAGCGTCAAGGATTCCATTCCGTTAAACAAGAGAAGAAGGTTATTTTTAAGCATGTCTTCAACTTTGAAGACATCTCAGAACTTTTGTGGGCGTACGGTCGAGCATATGCTTCAAATCTGTAGTACTCTATCGAGTTTGCGGTGAACATTAGCCTAGAGAAGCGCATTAGGATTTGTGAATAGAGCGTTTTCTTTAATGAATCAGGCAGACCGATTACGAAGCTGTGTTAAACTGGAGTCAAAACCATGTGTGTCTCCATCGCACACGGTGTTTTCCTCTTACCAAACGTAGTTTCGGTCGATTTCACAAAATCTGCTCCTATTGTACATGTCACAGTCAGTTTGGCACGTCTCAAAATTAAACGGGACGATACGGGCCTGAAATGCGCTCTTTAGTGCATTCACGCACAACGCGTTTGATTTTACGGCCGAATTGGAATACGGTGCTCAAACGATTTTTATGTGTTTTGATCACTGTGACTTTGCTCTACTTTCTTCTTTTTGTGTCTTTGTTCAATTTTCTGTGAATGTTATTGTTATCTTTCAGTGGCTAATATTATAGGCTTTCAATAGCTTTCAACCAGGCAACCATGTGTAGCCACTCTTCAGTTGATCAAAGCGACCCAAGTGGTCCACGTAGGCGGCGGAGCGGTAGGATATGTTGAGATTCTCGTAAGGGACTGTGGTATTTTTCTGTTGATTTACCAATCCGCATCTTACAAGGGAACTGCTATTAGTCAGCCTGGCCATTCCGGATGAAACTCGCTTCGCTAAAACCGCTTTTGACGTAGAATCCGATTATGATTTTCGCAGCTGCCTAAAACCACTCTTAAAAAGTTATAGGCGATAGGCGTTTTCGCCAGATTCTCGTACCTAATCTACCTCCCAAAACGTTCATTAGTCTTTGGTAAATCTAGAAACGGACTTCATAATTGTGTTCAGCGCCCAAAACAACCCCCTGAGCAAAGTTTGGGTGAAGGCACATTTTCTAAGCTTTGTCTAGACTGAAAGCTTTTGGGTGCGGGAAGGGTGGTACGTCGCGCGCGGCGATGCCAAGCGACGCGTGCTGCGTCGTGACGTACCACCTTCGTCTCTCATAGAGTCAACACAAATGAAGTGACTTCATTCTACTTTTAGAACCGTTTTTAGAGGCTAGGACATCCCATCTTGTCGTATATAACCTAGAAAAAAAAAAGAATCTTTGCGCTCTTAGAATCTGTCTCATTCGCACAACTCAGGCGGCAAAACAAGTTATTCCCAAATTACCGGTAGACGTCCGCTTCCATTAACCTCATTTCTGCTTACTTCTTAAGGAGCGGTCATTGCTTACCCGTGCGTTCTGTGTCGCGGTCGGTGAGCGTCGCGCGCGGCGGGAAGGGCGGCGGCGCGAGATCCCAGCATCCAAGTGAAATCAAGTAAAGTTGCATGTTTTGAGGCACTATTTGAGTTGCTGTGTGTGTTTTATGCAGCTAACGATAACTGTTTTGCCGTATATGGTGCAGATGACTCTCCCACACGACGGCGACTTTTCCGCGTTCGCCGCGCGCGCGACACTCACCGGGCCGTGACGCGTACGCACGCAGGTGAGCAATGTCATGGAGCCTAACTTCTTGCACTGATACTACATATGGGTGGTAGCCGACTTTCCAAACATTTCGTTGAACGGAAATCATACGTATTAATAAACGGCTAAGAGTTGACCGCTGACCGGAGAATGTGTGGGATCCAGTTAGGAGCGCGCCACGCACCGTGGAAATTGTGCGGGACCCGACTGGAAGTGCACCACTCGCCTTGAAAAGTGTGCGGGACCAGGGTTGGGCAGGCTTGCGACCGGTCGCAACGGAGGGTCGTAAAGCTTTCGGAATTTAAAAAGAAAAGTCAAAATTTTTGGTGGGGAGATTCGTGAAGTTTTTTTTTGAAAAAATT